>JARKIE010000156.1:0-212946 GCA_029378255.1 Mycena rosella | reverse complement strand
TTTGAATTTCTGACGGCCAAATCCTAGTCCGTTTTCAAGCTCAGGTGCCCGATTGGGGTAGAACCTTATTACATAATCACGTTTTGAGGCCCTTGCCCCAGCTCTTGAACCTTGGATATAGCTACATCGGAAATTCACAGATATTTTCTGTGTCCCCAAATATTTCCATATTTTTTCAGTACCCTGGGACGAAGGTATGGACGAGTCAAATTGATGGGTTTTTGGCACATTGATGTCCCATCACATTGAAGGATGAGCTCCTGCACTCATTCAAGCATCATTCAAAAAGTTCTGAAGAGGCAGATCGTCTCCAATATGCTCTAAAGTTGAGTTCCACCCCAAGAAACCAGAGAAAGAGGTGCCGCACAGCGAAAACGACACCAGGGCAGCTAAGCGAAGATTATGTAACAAGGGCCAACCCCAATCGGGACCCATCACTTAATAACAGACTTCAACATGATCGAGGTACACCGCCATTCGGGAAAAATATTGCTGAGATGTTTTCGGGTTGATGTCTAGATGTAATCGTTTGAGCATCAAATAATGTTCCCGACAACGTTTAGAAAACATAAAACATCAAATCCCACAAGGCTTGCGTGACATGCTGTTGAACAAACATCCAGCTGAATGTTAGGTCAACATTTAGTTCAACATCCCAGTACCACTGAGCATATATTCCACCTTTTTGAGTGGTCAAGAATGTATTTATATTCTACAATGAATGACATGCGGTACTACTCTAAATAGGACAATACCCTACATTGCGGGTCACTTCAATGGCTCATCCCGTTGTACAAGGCTGGGTTACAGGCAACGCGCTTCGCGTCGCAGCGTCGGCAGTAGGTCGTTATCTGCGGAAGCATCAGCCCTAGCGGAGCACAGAGACTGAGGAAGTGCACCTGGATGATACCATATACCCAGCGAGCTCTTGCGGGCCTTCAAGGGTTGGACATCGGGATTGTTGGGGAGGACGTGGTCACCGCATGAAGCAGTACAGCGGGCCTTGCTCCCGACTTCCCAGACCTAGAAAGCGGTAAGCATCAGCGGAAGGTAGGCGGGTTGACGCGGAGGACATACCGCGATCCTAACAGGTGAGGGAGCTCACGTCCAGTACCTAAAAGAATCCAGGTGAGAAAAGCCAAAACCACATGACGGCGAGATAATGTGCAGGGCGGATGGGATGGGGAAGAACGGGGGAGGCATTTGGAAAGAGTTGAGAGGCACATAGAAAACGAAAGGGTTGAGCTTGACCAGCCGAAATATTTATGGGATGCCCGGATGTGCCAAGACGTGAAATGACTCTTACATTGACGGGGCGGGACGAGTTGGACAGTCTTGTAGGAGTTGAGAATTGCATTTTGAGGGAGTCTGGAAGCTCTGAATGGTTGCTCAGGACCGAGGGACAATGCGAAAGGGAAGATTGTGTTGGAGATGCGATTGACTGAACGATGCGGCAGCGAGACAAAGGGGCCGCCAGGACCATATGGTTGAGACATAGGAACAGGGTAGAGTCTGAGGTGAGAGTGAGGGAAGACGATAACGGGCGGAACAATGTCGAGGTGGTGGGGAGAAAGGAAGGAAGAAAAACGACCAACCACCTTTGTTTGGTGATCAAAACAATCACGCAATCGCGCACGTGTCGCGGAGTTTCAAACGGACTTGTGATCTTTCTAAAATGGCTTTCGAGACCTGACTCGCGAAGGATGTTCGGAATCATATAATCATGGCTTGAGGAATATCTCTTCTGCAAAGTCATATTACATATTTTTCACCGCTGCACCAGTGATGACTCCCACGCACTACTGAGACTGGGCGCAATTGAAGCTACCATGTAGTGCTGTCCACATATGATATTAATATGAAATCCTCCATATCATATTATATCAATATTGTATTATGCTCTCAGGGCCTGTATCATATCTGTATGTATTATCTCCATATCATATTACACCATATTATACCGTATCATGATATATTAATAATATGGTTTAATATATTTGTGCCATGCTCAATTGGTGAAATTTCCTCCGAAGCTCGAGCTCCCACGAAATACAGATCTGGTATATGCTCGAGAGTGCAGTGATAATGATTAATATCAACGGAGGAAGACCGTGGTGTAATATTAGTGGTATTCTTCAATATAGTTGATCCCGTCCCCGAGCCCCGACTTTAGCCGCTCCTTTGTCGTGATACACATGGAGGAGTCTCGAGGGTCATCGAGGTTCTATCATCGGCCAAGGTGTGCTTCATGCTCGAAAACAACCGCTCGACAGCAATACTGACCCCGGAATAGCGAGAATATCCCGGGCGACGACTGCAACCAATGGTAGAGTGCCTTGATTTTTCTGTAATCGGGTATCAGCTTATGGTGAACTCAATCAAATAGCGTGGGGAAAGTACAAACCTTCCACCACCCCAGTGGGTTGTCAAAATCACCCATAACAGGAGAAATCTAATACTAAATAATATGATAATACGCGGGTTGCCATATTATATCATATCATATGCTCCCATATTATTATCTTCCAACCACCCTCAGGCCGTATCATATCCGTAATATTATGCTCATATTAATATCATATTATCTGATATCATATTAATGGACAGCACTACTACCATGTCTCCTGGAAAGGCTACTGGAGCTACCCGGTGACCCGACCTATATACCTGTCAAGCAAAATGATGTTTCCTAATGTCGGCTTCAAATTACCCTCAGAGTGGGCCGCCGACTTTCGGACTTGGGAGACTTTTTTTAAATTACACTCGTCAATGTCGGAGTCGGAGTCGTCATTCATATGTAGCAATCAGCACGCACATGAGCTGCTCCCCGTCTTGGAGCTCAACTGAGTGCTTCATGAGGTCGGCCGGCAGTGTGACAAAATGTGCCGCAAATATTTCGCTCAATGTATGTTTCGTGTTGGACCGACGCTACTACAACCTTGCACGGATGTTTTGCTAATGTTTTTCCCTCAATATTTTGCACACCTCAAAATGACCTTTCTGAAACATCTTCGAAAATATTGTAAGAATTTGGGGCTTGAATGTTTGAGAAATATAAATCTCGAATGGCAGTGTACGAGATCATACCGTGTTGAAGGCTGGCTGCGAGAGACTGTCCAAATCCGGCATTCGGAACGCATCACCGACGTGACTTGGACGGGACACTCTCTCTTCTGTACTCATCTCACCGGATGACTTGGCTCAAAAAGTGCTTCAAACTCTCCCAAATTCCTTGCAACTCGGGATAAACACCCTCGGTCCACTCTTGTCTCGATTCCCTGGCTTTTCTCGTTGTGTGCGCTCGAATTACGTCGATCGAGTGCTATTCAATCCTAGGCTCAAATAGGTCTTCGTGCGGCCTGGGAACGACAATTGAGGACGATGGACATGGGGGAACCCAACGGTAACCGCGGTGGAGCTACCGCGCACCCTGGTGAAGTTCAGGTGCGTCACAATAACTTCTCTAGCCCTACGGCAATACTGATCCTCGTTTCTTCATCCTCGTTTCGCCCTCGTCGATGAGCCTCTCTTCTGTTCAAGATGCGGAGGAGAACCGGGAGCCCGCTGAATTTTCTTCTACGGCACTCACAATCTCATCGTCGGCCCTGGACCAATCCGATCAGTGCAACCCAAATTGCCCGGCCGTGAGGTGCGTCCTATAGACTATCCTAGGCTCTCAAATATCCTTTCCTCGGTGCTGTGGACAGCGCGGACATCGCGGGGCACTCAACTGACCCCCGCGTGATGCCTGGGACCCCACAACGAATAGGCACCATGTCTTTGTGCGTGCAACGATGCACGATGACCGGCGTACCAAGGTGCGATGTGGAATGCACATGCCCCGTGTCGGCACTTGAACCGCGAAATGGGCGGGAGGAGCGCCGTGTAGACGCACAGGCGAAGCCGCAGCCTGGGTTCTATGAGCAGAAGCGAGGTAGAGGCACTCACTGCTGGCGCAGGCAATCGCCCGTGCGCCGCACGCGGCTCCTGTGTGCGCTGGGCGCGCGCACCGCCCGGTGTGTGCTGGGTGCGCGTGCGATATGCGCACAGCGCCCTATGTCCCGGGAGCGACGGCTCAATGCTGTGGACTGGGGATACACTGAGGGGAATGATACGATGGCAGAAAGGAGCCCGATTTGCACCGATATTACGCCGATTAACCGTAGCAATGTGCGCAACAAAAAAAAATGAAATTAGCGCCCTTCAACGGGCATTATCCCAGGTCTGAGTGCTCGAGTAGCTGTGTATGCATTGTGGCTACCCACCTAATTTTCGTGATGCTAGCTAGCATCAAACTCAGAAATGGGTGCTCGGCGTCGTTGATGGCAGCGACGAGAGCTCGAGCTCATTAGCCATCGAAATCAGACCGCTACGTCAGCCCGCCCTTTGATGATTTCTGATGGGCTGCTGTCATGCTTGGCCAAGGGTTGTTCTGGGCATCATTAAACCATAGCGGGCAGTATCCTGAAGTATCTCTGAGTGGATATATCAGCCGGATCTCTCGGGGAGAGGGTTGAATGTATCAAGCCTAGTCTCTAATCCCAGGCCTTGATATATCCACAAGCCATGATGTGGTCCCTGCCACCACGGGCTTTCTCAAGGCATGCTGACCCCTGAGGCTTGCACTAAGTGTCTTACTTCCCGGCCTGGATAAATCAACCTTCCCTCATACTGGCATGCCTGATGCACAATTCAGATCCATTCGGATGATTTCTTTAGGACATTTGTATATCTCGCCACGCAATATACCCTGCGGATCGTCCCAAAGAGCTCTCTTTCTCTGATAAATCTACTTCTCCAGTCGCATCCTTGCCTTAATACTTTCTTGAACTGCGCCCGAATGGAAAGACGACTGCAACGGTCACTGGAGATGTCCGGCGGGACGGGCTCGTATCATACATGTAACATGTGGAAGCTCTTGTGGTCCGCTCACATTATCCGCCACATCCAGCCTGAAACCTATGGGTCTATCAGTTGCGTGGGCTGCCTATGCCGTCCTGGCCCCCGTTGCATGTGTCTTTACCCAGAACAGCAAGCCTCGTGCACCGCAAAAGGAGGGTTTATCTATGCTCCCGGGCCCTGCTTCCCCGCGCTGTCGAGAAAGCGGCGTACTTACACCCCTTACCTCCCCTCTTTCTGGAGCACATTACTTCCGAATCATCTTTCGAATCATCTCATTTTGGCATGATTTTGCGCTCGGAGCTGGCGTGGTTCAATGAGTGGCTGCGTTGCGCTTCAGACGGGGGTGTGAAACGAACAAGATGTCTGCATCGTTCGAGTGCTAATTCTGCCCGGCCGCGACATCTGCGTATCATCCTGTATCTCTCTCAGACGAGTCTGGTCAAGGTGGCTCGAAAACAGTCCCTCTGCGCCCTCTGTTTGGCAGGGCTCATCCGCGCCGTAACTCCCTGGCACTTTCTTCTCTTCAACACCCCGCCTCACACATTTCGCCCATTCGTAACCTTCCGACTTTAGGCTATCATCCGCTGACAGCGGACTGGCGCCGATGCGACTGCATCGGGCGCTGTATGTACATTTCCTGCCTCGCCCGAGCGACCGATCTGTTTATGAGATTTCCCTTTCTCCTGTCAATCGCCAGTCCCCAAGTTCCGCCCGTTTCCCACTGGGGAAATTGGGAACCTCCGATACTCTCGTGGGTGGCTTGACTTATGATCTCAGGGCACACCTGCCTCCATAATTCGCCTGGGTTCGTTTAGTCACTCATCTTTGAACGGCCATCTGACATCCCACTTCGCTCCCTTCCTTACCACCGAGCATCCTAGGCCGGTGTCAAGCGGCGAGTTTAATTCATTGTGCGGTGATCGTTCTACGGAGATGTCCTCGTAACAGCAGATGCGCACCCGGAAACTTGCGCGCTGGGCCTCGTCTAGTAACGGGCTTTCAGGATGTGGGATCGTGGCGGTTCATTGGACCCGCAACAATCCGCCTCTAGTTCCTCAGTGAAATTACTCCCCGCTCTGAAAAGGTGTTTTCAAGTTTCTTCCTGGGCTTGGACTCTAGATCTCGACACGACATGGGAAGCGTCTGTGAAACGTCCGCCCCCAGGCTGTGTATTATGGGCAGGATGCCTCCCCGTCAGTTATGAAGCTATCTCCGGAGTCCGAATTCAAGTTTGTCATCGGGGGCGGCTGATCACTCAGGATAAACGGCCTTTACCCTGCGTCTCGGATCTTTCCCCTTCCTGCACGTATTTAGCGCGTGCCGACGGTTGCTCCCGTCCGGATGTATCTACTATCACCGGTATTAAATTCCTTCTCGCGCCAACCCTCGGCTATCTGGAACCCCATTTTCTAATGGTCCCAGCGCGGCGAACTGGCTAGTTACTTATGTTGTTGGTGATCATCTTTTACTCTGGAGCACCCGACGATCGCCCAAAGAGGCATCCGGCCTACCCGATTTGATGCCGCACATCTGAGCAAGAATATCGAGGGTTAATATTAATATCTGGATCGGCCATCTCCCTTGGGTTCGCGCGGCGCTTTCCGAGTTCTCCGTCTCAGGAATCAGGATTACATTGACCCAATCGGCGTGCTCATCCCCGTCACGGTTGCTCTCGCTCTTGTGTATCGGACCTTGTTGACGGATCAACTGGGCTTTACGTGTGCGGGAATAAGTAATTCTTCCATAGTGAACCAGCGTCGCCATCCTGTCGGTGGAGTTCTAGTGCCAAGCTCAAGAATGTGCACTATCGCAGAAGAGGATCTGTGTTTTTATTTCATTGACTCACTTGAGTACGCTCGCTCTGTCATGCTATTGGCTGTCCAGGGTGCTTGCGAGTCCGGAGTCTTCAGCGACATTCATCGACGTTCACTTGCGGGCAGAGCATCGAAATCAGCCGTTTCAACTTCTCTCCGGGCGGCGTATGTCTGGCTTTCCGCCAAAATGTTTTTCCGTGTCCCCCCGCGTTGGTTACCTTTTACAGTACGCGACCCTGACTTCATGAGAAATCCTTTGCGTTGCCGTTATCCACCCTCGTTCCTATTTGGCCGTACACGTACAACAGTGGGAAGTTTCTTTACGCAGGTAAAGAAGGCGCAGGCCGCCGGGGAGGAAATAAAATAGACATCCTCCCGCAATTGCAACAGACTTGCATTCCAAAGAGTATGATAATAATGTTTCCGACGCTGATTAGCCACTTGACCAGTAAGAGCAACGGTAAACGGCATGCCCAGTGTCGGAAGAACGACCACTCTTCTCGTCGCGGCTCATCGGACTCCCATTTTGAAGGAGCTCGAGCTCTATAACAGAGCAAAACGCGGCGAGGGACTGTAAAGAGCGAGACGGATTTCAGGCCCCGCTTATATGTTGCGCTGGCATCCACGTGACTGGTCCGTGCGCCGCAGAATCCTTTAAAAGACGTGCCTCGACGTTTTGATGGCATATCGAAAGTTCACCTCGCGGGCTGATATTTGGGTTCATCCTTCGGCGTTTCCTCGGATTCGCGCCTCGGAGTAATCTTGAGCTTTCTACGTGCAGGGAGAACGACGACTTCCACCCAAGATCGCGCCGATATTGATAGGTCGGTAGCGGCCCGTATGGAAATTACACTTGTACCTTACAGTATTTTTTTCTGTCTCGAATGAATCCTATAGTTGCTGTAATTGTGCTCATGTTTCTTAATTCATAAGGCCTTCCGGGAACCCATGTAACGTCCACAGTGCCTCCACATTAACTATCTTACCTACAAACACCACTGAGAATGCAATTCTGACAGCCTGCAGCATAAATAGGATACATTGGTGTGTGCTTCGGAGATGAGAAACCGAAAGCTGTTTTAGGACGCCAGAAAAGGAAGGAGTCTAGGCTCGTCTCGGGAGTTGCCGCAGTAAGATGAGAAAAGGAAAGCTGCTTTTAGGAGGCCGGAAAAGGAAGGAGTCTAGACTCATCTCGGGAGTTGCCGCGGCAAGATAAGAAAAGGAAGGCTGCTTTTAGCAGGCCAGAAAAGGAAGGAGTCGAGGTTCAGGGTCTCGGAACTTACCGATACACGGAAAAGGAAAGCCGGTAGAAGCCGCCATGATCGGAGATTGGATTAGGTGCTTGTAGACCAAATCGGTTACAGGAACTTGTACTTCGACGGGGTGATTATTTTTGAATCTCCTCGAACGGGCCTCGGTCGCCAACCTGACCAGACTCAGTTCAGCTGCAGGGCCGCTATGTACCTCCTATCGACATTTGCGTATACTGAAGCCGGTACCAATAGCTTGTGTTAGCTCTCTGCGTCCTGTATCGGGAAGCGGAAACCGCGGACCTCTAAATATGTTCTCGGTGCTCAAGTTCCCAGGGTTTACGATTGGATTTTCCGATGGCCGTGCCACGTCAAGATTGTGAAATTGTTCCCGACTGCTGATGGGCCGGATTGCGCACGCCGGGTTTCCGCACGGATCTTATGCAGAAATGCAGCGCAGGTTTAACACGCCACCTGGGTTGGCAAGCCTTTTACCTCTGCCACGGCGCGAATTCATTAGGATTTAGCTCTGTGTAAGTGGTGTTATGACCCGACTTTGTTGAATTAATTGTTCCTGCCGGTGAACATAATTGACGCCATATCAACCGCCGAGAAGGACGGAAATGGACCTGGAACAGACATCCGCGGGAGCGCGATTACGATACTTGCAGTAATCATTTTTAATCAACCGAAATGTATGAAAGTCTTTATCAGACAAAAGGCTTTTCGTGCATGTGTACAGGTGAATTTGCAAGAGATCTTCCAAGATCTTGAAAGATCTTCCGAGAATTATCAAGATGAGTGAGATCTTTAAAGATATATGAAGATCTTGCAAGAACTCGTTTTTTACATTGATCAGTTTGCTCGAGTTCTTTAGATATCTCGAGATCTCTGTTGGCTGCAATTTCTGAAAGATCTCGAGATATCTTGAAATATCTATGGAGAACATGCATTGATTTTAGCTCTAATTTTTTTGTGTCAGATCTTCAAAGATGCCCTGCAAAGGAAGCCCCAAACTTCGGCATACCCCCGACGCATCATGGTCATTAATGATTGCGCACCACGACATCGCATTTCCTACGGTTGAGTGAACCACTCAAGCCTTGAATCTCCATTGCAAGGGACACTTCAACCTGGAAGCTGATGGTGGGTTGACCAGAAGAGACAAGATAAACGGGACTTAGTCGGGGCTGCTGATGCCAACAATGTGAACTGATGTGCCTGATGCGGCTCCGGCCTGTGGCCGGTGGTATGCTGATTCAAGAGATCTTTAGAGATGAGTCAACCTTATAGCACCTATGGCTCCATCTCGAATGGATTTTTTGCAGGAGATCTCCAAAGATCTCGATCAAAGAATTCTGCGATTGAAAATGAAATCCTGCCAGGATCTTTGAAGATCTTTCAAGTTGATAAAAAAGGCACGAGTTCCCTCAATTTCTTCAGAATTCTTTAAAGATCTCAGGGAAACAGGGTTGTGAACTGCAAAAAATAAGAGTTTTGTACTACAAGGTCCCTCAAAGAGATGAGGTTTTCAAAAGTGACCCAATCAAGTTTGTAAAGAAAATAGGGGCTGTGCTATAGTTCATGGTAGCTGTGTTAAAGTGTCTTTAGTGGCTGTCCTTTAAATCACCTTCATTTTTGTGATCCAACAGTGGCTGTGTTTCGCCTCCGTAATCATTCCTCCGGTTCTGGGTCCGGTTCGAACCTCAAAAGAGCCACTTTTATTTTAATGCCCTGTTCCAGTGAAATTTATAGTCAGACTGGGAATGCAATTGAACACATATCATGAGGACGGTGCTACGGGATGACACATTAATCGTTAATACAGCGTGGTATGATAAGTAGGCCCGTTGAGCACAACAAAACTTCACATCGAGGCCAGACTTCTACTGTGACTTTCCTCGAGCCCTCTGTACTGACAGTTCGCAGTGCAACCATTTATCGGTTGTTTGCAAAAAATGGGAATGGGAATTCCCGGAGGAATGCCTTCCGACGCCTATTCTCTCTGAAATTCGATGGCGGACACCTTTTGTTGTTCTAAACCAAATCGGGAGTGCTCCGGAGAAGACCGACTCGAGCGCACCTGGAGTGGTACTCCGGGACGGCTTAGGCCACTGCGGCAAGTCATGAATACGAAAAAGGCTCCCTAAAAATTCGTATCCATTCTTTCCCGGTTGTCAACTTGTTGGTTCATTTCACGCCGTTATTCAGCCCGTCAGCACTCGGATTACATGTAAAGCTTAATCTTTGGATTTTTCCCCCGGTTCCTTCGCCTTTACTCACTGCTTCAACTCACTAATATCTCTCCCCGAATCTACACTGGTGAATAAGGTCATTACTGCAGTGATTCGATCAAATTTAGGGATTCTGACCTTTTTTCCCTCCCATCTGAGGAACTTAAATGTTCAAGTGGGTGTTCAAGCTTGAACAGTCGTCTTTTTTAGGTTTGCAACACACTGCAACGCGAAACGATGGGGTTACTCGAAAGAGGTACGCGGCCGAACGAGACCGTCGGCAATGTTGATTAACAAACGGTAACCGCTCCGCATTTACGGATCATTAAAGTTCACAGTGCTGAACTCGGATTCTGGATGGCTTGGTGGCGCGTCGGGTCCTCAATCGTCGGCTGCATCAAATTTCGGAAACTCCAACTGCAAAGTGAAGCAATTCTCTTCAAATCGCCTGTGAATAACAGCCTAAATCTCATTGTTCTAGTGCACAAGGATGCTTTCAGAGCCTCCGCAAGCACCTGAACCATGTGGTAGAATTTTTCAAAGTTATAACTGTAGCTTAGTTAAGCTGTAAGCTGTTTTCCTCCACATCTTCTGTGAATTTTGTGCCTACTGCCATTGTTTTAGTGCACAGTTACCTACCCGGAGCTCCGTTACGAGATCTCAGTCAGTAACACTTTTTCGGACCAAAATTTGGATTTAGGTCCGCTGGTTTAATTATTGGTAAGTTCTATTCCTTGTGGGCGATTCGAGAGCCTTGGGCATCGAGTCGTTCTTGAGTTCATTCAATATGACGCTCCGCGCAGTGCCGGTCAGCCTCCGCGTTCCATTTTCATTGGATTTCTAACTCGAGATTAATGCTTTCATCTAACATTTGCATCGGATGCAGGCTTACTATGCCTCTGAAATCCTGCTTTAAATCAACACTGACTTGTGGATGGGGAGTGCATCGCTGGAAAAGCAGGGGCATTCGATCGGAAAGGAATATTTTCAAGCAAAAGTACTCTACATACGATAAAAGCAAGTCTGGACAGCGCAAACGTACGTCGCAGGCAGGCCCAAATTCTGAGGCATGCACTCTGAGGCATGCACGGGCTGCAAGGCGATGATTACTGGTGGTGGGGTGACGGCGGCGCCGCGGGGAGATGCTGCTCACACGGCGGAACGCTCCTTCCAGCACCCTTGGCTTCCTCTCTTTCAGTGGTCAGGGGACGCCTTTTTGACGAGCACCATGTCCGACCGGAGTTAAGGTGCGCGGTGTCGCGGAAGTAGCACCGAGGGGCACGAACGAGCGGTCGATCTGCACCGTCTGAATGTGCCCACAAAGGGGCACATGCGCCGCGTCCGTAAGCCCGTCGACCACGACATAGAGCATGGTGAACACTAAATGAGGTCTTAACGTAGCTGCCGACGCACAGACACACCACGAACAAGGTATTGTTCTTCCCAGCCTGTTGGGTAGTACCTGCCCACCACTGCTAGTGCTAGTAAGTCACGGTTGGAGAGAGAAATGAGAACGAATGTGCATACCTCTTTCAGAGTCCTTCAGGCTTCTGGACTCTGGGATCTTCCAGACCAGTTCCAGATGCAGAGCTCAAGTAGAGCTTGCGCAGGGCCGTCCGCTCGAACGATTGCGCCTGGTACCCGAAAAACGCAGCCTAAAACCGTAGTAGTAAGCATCAGTCGCAGCGGGGACTGATTTTCCATGTGGCCTCGACATGCCTCCCGCCAGCCTCCCAAACGAGAAGAGTCGGGCCGGTCGGGCCGGGTTGGCGAAGTCCGAGTCGATCTTTGTGTTGACGATCATACACCTTTTTCGCTGGTCGACCTTGCGCTAACCTGACGGTACGTGGTCCAGAATACATTCAGCCCCGAGTCGGACATCTGACTCATGTCGCACCGGTGCACAGGAAGACAGGTTCTACAAATCAGTGGTGGCTTAAGGTTTAAGGCCTTAATTTAGTTAAGGCTTTAACAGTCTGGGTGAAGATTTTAAGGCTTAAAGGTTTGAATCATTGCATGCCGAACTACCGAGGCACCTCAAACAATATATTTCTGTGTTATCAACAGCAACTTTGACATCTGGTGAGCTTAGCTATTTGGTTCCCGGGGCTCTGAATAAAAACATTTGGGATGAAAACCTGCAGCTTTGGACCCCATCATGAGATAGAAGAGGTGTTGGCTGAGGAAAAAGATCGTAGTCAGCAGCAAATGAATGCCCTGAAACTGAGTTAAGGGTGTCCCATTACTTGTTCTAGCACTCTATGATATTCGACGCTCTGCGAAGCTCTGGGCAGCTAAATAGAGCGTGGGAAACTGTTTCCCAAAATGGATTTAAGGCCTTGATCCTGCCCTTAAGATTAAGCCTTAGCCCTTAACCTGCCTGTGGCCGAAGATTAGCCCTTAATTGCCAACACTGCTGTGAATGGGTCTTGTGCCTCCCTCGCGCCGCTGCTCACTCCTCTGAGCGCCGAGTGTCTTTCTTGGATGTCCAGCTTTTATTTGAGTGCTTACGAGGTCCCGCTCGCGGTTTCTGAATTCTCGCAAGCAGGCTTTCGCATTTGCATTTTTGCATTTTCCATTTCATTACTTGTAATTTCCAGCGTATAGAATACACAATTAGCAGACCGACTCTGCGCTCGTCCACGCCTCTAGAACTCCCTTTTGTACCCTCTATTAGTGCTGTCCACATATGATATTAATATGAAATCCTCCATATCATATTATATCAATATTGTATTATGCTCTCAGGGCCTGTATCATATCTGTATGTATTATCTCCATATCATATTACACCATATTATACCGTATCATGATATATTAATAATATGGTTTAATATATTTGTGCCATGCTCAATTGGTGAAATTTCCTCCGAAGCTCGAGCTCCCACGAAATACAGATCTGGTATATGCTCGAGAGTGCAGTGATAATGATTAATATCAACGGAGGAAGACCGTGGTGTAATATTAGTGGTATTCTTCAATATAGTTGATCCCGTCCCCGAGCCCCGACTTTAGCCGCTCCTTTGTCGTGATACACATGGAGGAGTCTCGAGGGTCATCGAGGTTCTATCATCGGCCAAGGTGTGCTTCATGCTCGAAAACAACCGCTCGACAGCAATACTGACCCCCGGAATAGCGAGAATATCCCGGGCGACGACTGCAACCAATGGTAGAGTGCCTTGATTTTTCTGTAATCGGGTATCAGCTTATGGTGAACTCAATCAAATAGCGTGGGGAAAGTACAAACCTTCCACCACCCCAGTGGGTTGTCAAAATCACCCATAACAGGAGAAATCTAATACTAAATAATATGATAATACGCGGGTTGCCATATCATATCATATCATATGCTCCCATATTACTTGGGGGTGAAGGCCGCGGCACGGCCCGGCAAACTCGTACTTATGGTTTTTTTTTTTCCTTTCTAGAGTTATACAGTGAATATTGCGAGATAAGGATATAGTTAGAGCCAATCTGTCAGAGTGGTGTCGTACTCTAATGCATGGAAAACCTATAACATCTCTGCATCAGTATTGGTTCCATCCAAGACAATAAGTGTTGCAGTTGCAAAAAGTGCGGATCCAATTGCAATGGTGGGCTCTACGTCCGTGTGAAGGATGATCCCGTTGTTCACTATCAATTCTCAGCAAGCCAGATTGCCTACATATTTCGGGATCCATGCCTTGTGATTCTAGGGTGCACACCATTTTGGCCACCTGCCTGTTGTATGCTGCCTGTTGTATGCTACACAAATATATTGTCGGCCGAACCATCACCATCGAGATTGGGGCAACTTAGGACAAGTAGTCCTGGTTCGGTCTGAACCAAGAAGCTAGGCAAGTATGCTCTATAGAAGGGAAATTGGACGTACATTGTCAGTTACCACGCCAAATGGGAGGCGGGTTTGTCATGTTTGCCGACCGTGGTCTGAACTCTTCCAGTGACAGAGCTCCAAGAGTAGTTGACTTAAAAGTGCATGGCATCAAAAATACAGACTGACCTGGTGGTGGTTGCGAGAGAGTAGAATTTGCTAAAAAGAGGTTCTGACCCAAACCTCCGGGATTGGAATAGGACTCAAAAGTGCATGGCATCAAAAACACAAACTTACCTGGTGGTGGTGGTTGTGAGAGAGTAGAAAAAGGGTTCCGACCCTAACATCCGGACATTTACAGCCTCTTGCGGAACTTAGGGCACGGCCATTTTTTTTCCGTTTTGGGCCGTTTTCGAGTGTTTTCACCAGATCAGCCGCTCTGGGCTCAGTTCTTTAGATATTCGCGTGGAGACTATATGGCTGCGATTGCGCTGCGATTCCGGAGGGCCTGGCCGACTCAGATTTTGCATAGCACCTTTTCATAAAACATAATTCAATATTAGACCAGTTTTCCTCAGATCTCTTACTGTGTGAGAATATCTGGTTCGGATGGACTGTGGTGTCACCCAAGCATACTTCATATATATACGGAGGGCTCCAAGTACTCAGAAGACGTCTACAGGACCTCGGGCGCATAAACGATGTGATTGAGCTTGGAGGATCACTATTTTGGTACTGCCGGATTAGGACAGCTGCCGTCCGCTGCCCTTGGCACCAGGGAATGAAGCGCGAACGTCCGCACCCACTCTGTGATATTCTCGAGGGCTTATACGACTCCCATTTGCTTTACGTGCCTTTGTCGCAGTGCGACGCGCCCCCATATCCGTGATCACAGGTCCGTTTTGGGACTTTTTCAAGTACTTTTACCAGATCGGCCACTCCGGGCTCTGTCCTTTGAATTTCCTGGTGAAAACTATATGGCCGTGATCGCGTCACGAATCTGGAGGGAATGGCAGACTCGTAATCGTGATACACCGCTTCTATAAAATGAAGTTCAATATTACATGGTTTGTGCTTAGATCTACCGCTATGTGAGAGGGTCTGGTTCGGATGGGCTGTGGTGTAATTCTGAGTATTCATACTATTTATATGGAGGGCCCCACTTCTTCATAATACATCTGTGGGACCCCCTGCATGTAAACGACGTGATTGGGTCCCGAACATCAGTGTTTTGGTACTCCCGGATCAGGACAGTCGCCTTGTGATGCTCGGTGCCCCGGAGAGCGAAACGCCAACGTCCGCACCCACTTCTTGATATTACGGAGGGCTCCTACGACTTGGATTCTTTATATATACCTCCATGCCGCGACGCGACGCGCCCCCAAATCCACGATCAATTACAGGGCCCATGTGCTTGTGGTTGATCGTTGATATTGGGGGTATGTCGCGTCGCTGGATGGAGAAACAGAGCGTAGATCTGAGGTATATGAAACCTCTGGAACGTCATATAGTGGGAACAGATGCTGGCTCAGGCAGAGAGGAGGACAGAGCAGCAGTCCTGATTTGGCATCAACAAACACAGATTCTTAAAATTCAATCACGTTGCTTACATGCAAAAGAGGCCACAGATGTATTCTGAGTCCGTGGGGCCCTCTGTATGAATAGAAGGTATTGTCGAGGGATACCTCAGCTTATCTGAACTCGACCTTCTCACACGACAGCAGATTTGAATAAATTTGACAAGATATGCCTTCGCTTCGCTCCGGCGGATCATAGCTGTGAGCTTGTTGATCTCTTGAGCTGCATGTCCAATGGCAACCTTACGGTCACCAATATTACTTCATCTAACGATTCAAGTTTACACACGAGGAATAACAATTGAAACTCTATAGTACGTTCTTTCAATACGACTCATTTCACGTACAGGATTAAAATAAAGTAAAAAATCCATACAAACGAAATCTGTCCATCTGGCTAAGAGAACGGATAATATGCGGCAACACTGTGTACCTTGCACAATCTCTAAACAGAAAGATGGAGGGCAGCAATGAGAAGACTGGACCAGATATATCCCCCGTCATCGATTGCAAAAGATCACAATGGGGTGCAACTACAGAAGACGGATTGCGGCTTTGATAGAAACCTGCTCCAGCCATGGAGCAAGCCACAGGTAACACAATGCAAAGGATATTCTTCAGGATGCAGGGGACGGCAGACCAAACTGTTCAGCTTTAAATTATTGCAGTGTAATTGGTATGGAACAGGGGGCAGATAGTCGACACAAAGTTTGGACAGAGCCAGTCCACAGCGGAGAACAGTATCGGGGGCCGGAGCGGTACCAAATAATTTTGTCAGTGAATTGCACCCAGAAGAGGTTCTGTGTCGAAAGTGATCCGCGCCATCATTGCATGTAGAAAGTACGGAGATACGATTGGTATGGGGGAGGGCTACGGGGGTTCTGTGTCGAGAGCAATCCGGGCTCTATTTATCCATGGAGGATCCTCGGCCGCAGCTCGAACTGGATGATAGCTCGGGCTGCGCGATTACTGCGAGAAACTGCAGCAAGCTCACTGTTCCGCGGCGCAGTGCGAATTTTGTATACCTTTCAGGAATGGGAATCCAAGGAACTCCTTACTTTGCCTCGACAGTCCGAATTGGTTAAATGTCCGCAGCTCGCAGTGGTCCGGACGTTGGACAGTAAAGGCAGTGTAACAATAAATAGCATCCACGGGCCGTGGTTGAAATGTGCTGCACGGTCTTGTGGTCACCCTGCAAGTGAACAGTTCCGTAGTCCGTAGTTGCACCAATGGAGCAATTGGATCCCACAAACGGTGCATGACCCGAGATGTGCAATAGGGGAGGGAAGCAGAGAGAATGGAGATGATTGCAAATGGAGAAAAGACCACAACACTTACCAACGAACAAGGAGCATCTCGTTAAAGAACGGTTAATATAATATCGGATCAGATTTTATACCAAGGTGGGAGCAGCAATCTGAGTTAGCCATGCCCTTTTAAATCAAAACACAGTCAAAGCCATATAGTTTTCACCAGAAAATTCAAAGGACAGAGCCCGGAGTGGCCGATCTGGTGAAAGTACCTGAAAGTCCCAAAAGATTGCACATGGGGGCACGTCGCATCGCCGGACGGAGTCAGCCAAAAGAAATGTGAGTTGTAAAATCCCTCAGGGATATTGAATAGCAAGCGCAGAAGGTGGTACTTCGCTCTCCGGGCCGCAGAGCAGAGGAGGGCGGCGGTTCTGATCCGGATCTGTCAAAATGTGATCCTACGGATGCAATTGCTTTGTTTACACATATGGGGTTTAGATCGAACATTCTTAGTATGTAGTGCCCTCCGTATGGACGGGGGGTATTTTTGGACCATAACATAGCTCCCAACAATACGGAATCCTCACACAGGAGTGGATCTGAGTCAGAATCATATATAATTAATTCTCGTTTTACGGAAACCCCCGAAGGATATTCGCAGGACGCCATGCCCTCTGAAATCACCGTGCGGACACGCCCATATAGTTTTCATCCAAAACTGTTAAGAATAGGAGACAGGGCGGCGGATCTGGTCAAACCTGTCAAAAACGGCCCCAAACAGAAAAAAATTGGGCCGCGCCCTAAGTTCCGCAAGAGGCTGTAAATACGACTCAAAGTGCATGGCATCGAAAACACAGACTTACCTGGTGGTGACGGTTGAGAGAGATTTGAAAGGAGCTTCAGACCCGAACCTCCGGACGATTAAATACAACTCGAAAAGTGATCAAAATAACCACTAGGTAGGAACCTGCTATGAAAACCTTTGCCAGAATGAGGAGTGATTATTTGTATCTATGAGGGCATACAATAGCTCATTTTATTAACCATATGCTGAAGGGCTGCTTGTATTAGGTCGAAAACCGAGGCCATTGTAGAAGAAATGTCTGCTTTATACAGGTTGAACCAAACTAGGTTAGGCGAGCAAAACCCAGAAACTGGAGGTTTTCTAAGTACAAACATGCAATTACTTGAAATTCTGCTCTATCTGCCTTCTGATACCGGTAACCACATTGAGGAAACAGAATTCGCTTCCCTGGCAATTTTTATGTGGGAATTATCACAACCGGCATATGCCGTGATCACGTCGGTGATCGATAAAGGCCGAGAGCAAGACTTGCCTTCTGTTGTCACAGCCGATGGTGGTTGGCGCGGAGAGAGATTGCCTGGATTTCAGGGCCGATACTGATAGCATTGTCCGATATCGGATACTGGCGTAGTTTGAAATACACATGACTCGGCCTGGACCTCCCCACCTTTACTTCTTTGCCCGTTTTGAACAGATTTGTCTATGAAAATATACTACTGCATCAAATACCTAGATATCGTCCTTGAAAGTATGTTAAGGCCACTATTTGGGTGAAATAATAAAACCTACCTTTGCCATAACCTGAAAACCAGGGGTGTTGCATTTTATTTTCTCGGTGTTTCCCTATAATCTGTGCATGAGGATTTCTAGGGAACGGCATCTTGGATGGTGCTAAATGATATATGACTGACCTCTGCAATACCAGAGAAGTATGAGGCAATGCCAAAGATTGGCCAGAATCCACAAACCATCAAATGGGTAGTGATACAGCCCACCGGGGCAGATTACCGCTGTCGGAGACAGTCAGAATGTAGGGAATAAAGTGATCCGCTGAACACCGAGAAGAAACAATTGTTGCCGGCAGGCCGAATTTTGAAAGATAAACCTGTGAGATGCTGGAAAATGGTTGAGAGTACTCCCTCAGTAGTTCTTAACAGTATCCCATATCACACGGCGATGTGGGAGGCAGACGGGAGACACTTGATCTGGCTGCCCCAAACGGGGAGGATGCCATTTGATCCGAAGTCAAACTCCGCCGGGAACCAGCAGAGTGGTATCGGGAAATGGATCTTATTTTATTGTTTCCGCTCCAACCTCCCGGCTGATATCAATTCTGAGGGCCTAGAAATTTTCGAAATAAACCATTTCACAAGTTCGAAATTTTGAAGGGGATAGGATGGGTGTTTGAATCTCCTGGAGATGTCGGATATCAGGGCTATGTAAGCTGATGAGCGGCAACTTTCGGCAACTTTTACTGTGATTTAATCTTTATTATCTTTATTTATCCCACCGCTTTCGGATTGCGTACAACAACTCTTACCACATCTTGACACAGAAGTGATTGCGCCAGATGAAATGGGGTTGTGTCAGTGACTTACACCCGTTTGCACAAGTTGTTTGCACAAGTCCGTGAAAACCGGATTAAAAGTTTTGCGCCGTCACATACCTTTTGCCGAATTGTGCCGAGGTGTCAGGATTCAGACTTCCCGGGCGCATCATTTTATCCCCAGAGGGGGGTTAATAATGCAAGCTTCTTCGTGTTCATTGAATGAATCGGTCGGAATTGGGGGCAGTTGGCGCATCGGGAATTCCTCCGCAACATTCGGCATCATCCACGTGATGGTGCGACACTTTTTCGGGTTTCACGGAATTATGCAAACGGCTGTATTTTATCCCTGATGAATCCATGGACTAAATGGGTCGGTCCAATGATCAAAGTCACATTAAAGAACATCTGGCTGAAATTGTTAGAGACTAGTCGAGATCTGTGACCACAAAAAAAATCAACTCAACCACCGTGAGAAAGCTGCACGTGTCCACGACAGATTTTGGCGGGTATCGACCTTAACGTGCGGTACATGGCCGGACACTGGCCAGTTTTGGGTAGGCATGTATATCTGATATACAAAATGGTAGGCCGGTCTGATTTAAGTTGACATTACGAATCTGGAAGGGTGGAGGGCCGCGGGAAATCCGCCGAGACCAAACAGATAGACACAGCCACATAGACTTCAATGCAAACCAGAAGTAACAGGTCAATTTGCACACTGAAAATTATATGAGAGCAAACAGAAATCATTTCGAAAATGTTCTGCTCAAGAAGAACTGCTCAAGTGCGCGAGAGAGGCAAGGATGAGAATGTGTAAAAAAGAAAGACACCTGGCGGTATTCGAATGCAGCCGACAATTGGCACCCAATTACAAAGCAGGAACACAGCCACTACATCTTCACAAAATTTGAAGCAGATTTAAAGGACAGCCACTATTGTGCATTCAACACAGCCACTAAATATAATAGCACAGCCCCTATTTTGCATTGCAATCTTGAGATGGGACACTTTTTACCGAGACCTGAAAAACCTCATGTCAATTGATTAAATAACGATTACTATAAGTACTCGTAATTATCTTCCAACCACTCTCAGGCCGTATCATATCCGTAATATTATGCTCATATTAATATCATATTATCTGATATCATATTAATGGACAGCACTACCCTCTATTGCTCCACCTATTTCGTGTGTATTTTCGGGTGTCCCAAGTGTTCGAGGTGTGTATTATCTCATTGTATCTTATGTTTTTCCCAGGATAACATGTGTCATGTGTTATCAGTTACTGGCAGAACCCCGTGAATAAAATTCACGGCAAGAGCGTGAAACCAGAAAATGCATTCCGTGTGAAAATGGAAGCCGTCCCCGTCCGTCGCCCGTGTCTGGGTCTTTCTTCTTATGCTACCCATGTCCTCGTCCTCGTATGTGAACCTCTTCTCCTGCCCCATCTTCGTTCACAACCCCCACGCCCTCTCCGCTCTGTTCCCGCTATTGTCCCTGCCAGTGAGCCCGGGTAACTGTATGTACCACTTGCCCTTTGTCCCAGTTCTCGCAAACGTTTCCCCCCCTGTTCCTGTTATTGCGCTCGAGGCTGAGCGACTGCATGTACCACTTTAAACTTGCCCTTGTACGCCATTGTTCTTGTGCATGTCCCAGGTCCACTTGTTCTTTCGCATGTATAACTTGCCGGCATATGTGCATGTTCGAGCTGTGTCCGACGCCGGGTGACGGCATGTTGAAGTTCAACTTGTGCGCGCTGAGATGATGTCAGTTGTGGTTGATCGTGGGATAGAACCTTGCAGAATGTTCTTTATCCCTACCCCCTCGTATTATAGTATAGCAGATAAGTGGTGTCCGAGAGAGGCGTCTCATCAATGTGCATGGACTTGCGTGGTTGTTTCTGCTTTGTGTCTCGCGAGGTTCGCTAACAGAACACTTGCAGACGGCGATCCAAATCAGGCCCAGGATATTTCCGGACTCAATTTCCAGGGCGTCATTCCTCGTTGAATCAGCACTTTCCGCTCTTATTGTGTTTCCATTATTCACTGTTTTTAAGTGACACTTCCCCGACCGCATCAAATAGATTCCGCGCACCCGCTACCCGCGTGCTCATCCCAGTCGTGGGGTATGTCGTGATGCGGCCTCATAAACAATGCTATTAACGAGAGTCGGTCAGGTTCCCGCGTCTGTTTGACGCTGGGTTCATTTTTCAGTGAGCGGAGCTTAAATCCAAGGCAGTACGGCCATCAACGGCATCACACCTATGCCCTCCAGCAGGTTCGGTATCCGGAACACGGCCGAAGAAGTAATACCAAAGACCATATGGTAGGTCAGCATCAATTTTGGAATATAGATGCGCTCGAAAGAGCAAAAAAAAAGGGGAGGACACATAAGTGCGAGTTTGCCGGGTCGTGCCGCAGCCATCACCCCCAACTTAAACAAAGATAATGGTAATCCGTAGACTGGGTGGATTTAATAAGTTGCTGGGTCCATCCATGAATCGTAATTCCAGAAACATCATCCAGGTCCGCTGCTCCAACGCGCACCGTAATTGCACAATTAATACTGCCCATGGGGCTTCCGGAAATCCGCAAGTAGGAGACGGTGATATCGGAAGGCCCTTCTAACGAAAGTTGGCGAGTTATTATGAAGCGGGATGCTAATCAAGGCGATATTCAAATCCCAGGCTCAGGGTAATGACCTCACACAGTATTGGATCCAATGGAGCAGAGCTTCGTCTGCTTATATTGAGCGAATTAATTGAACCAGAAAGCTCGTCGGGTAGGATCTCGGCAGAATCTGGAGTGATTCAAAGTTTTCCTGTTTACCTGCAATGAAGCGCGGCCAAGTGTTTCCCGATTCCCTCCGGTAGGATGAGCCTGAATGGATTTGGTTACCCTGACAATCCCGAGATCAAGTCAAAATAGACCACAGCCGGACAGCTGCAGATGTGGGGCCAAGTACTAGTAATCCGGTTGGGGTAAGCGGGACAAGCAAAACCAGCCTTTATTCGGTCCAGACACCGCGACCTAAGGTTTCAAATTTCAACACCGAGTGTTCCGGGCTATACATATTACAATCGTAATCCGCCGTCGCCAGCGGACAAACCCACTCTAAGATAGATTTGGCTGCGGGAGGCGGCATTTGCATGCCAGTTTGAGGTTCGGGGGTGCGCCGCGGAGGAGGCAAATAAAGAGTTGGCCGTTGGAGCGGGCGGTACTTATTCAGTGACGGGACGTCTGGGGGTGGTTGAATTGAAGATATCATATTGTATGGCAACGCGGAGGATGTCCTACCCCCTCGTAACTGCTGTAGAGTCTTGTGGCGATTTTATTAAGCGGTGCTGCAACCGGGGGGCCTTGTGCCCATGGGCACAACTTCCAGCCGCACATGCTTTTAAAATTCGGCACGCCATTTATGCCGACGGGGCATAGGGCGCGAGCTGAAAACGGAGTGTTCTAGTAGGACTAAAAATGGCTGACATTCCGGGAATATTTAGCTCGGAGTCCGCATAGTCGGCGTCTCGTGTGGACGCCTCGGAATGCCGCATTCAGGATTCGGAGGCAATGTGAATTTCATAGGAGGCCTAGCGACTGGGATACTACTTATGATTGATTTCAGACGTAACTAAAATCATCCAAAGACAGTTAAAACATATGCAAAACACAGTTACACTGAAATTCTGCTTTTTATTGCTTATCATTGCGCTCTTGACGGTCGACGTGATATTAGTGCCGCTGTCCGACTAGGAATGACACAATTGAAGGGATATACGTTGTGTTCCTCACCCGGGGCTGGAAAACATCTTACAGCGAGTACCAAATCAATGTAGTGCATTCCACCTCACATGTTCAAGCGCTGAGTTTCAGCTGGTATACCCGCATTTCCACAGCTGTGTGTTCCAGAAGCAAGGTCTCATTCCCGAAATTATTTCCCATACCAGCGCGACCATAGCAAACCTGCGAGGATAATCCGCCCACCTGAGATCCCCGAGTTGAGGACCAGTTTCTTCCTTCTCGCGTTCTTTCATGCTGCATGATGTTCTTCCTAAGAGCATAAGGTAGGGTAGACCCAGTAACCGTGCCGATGGGACACGATCTTCGCGGGCCCGAGGTATGGAGTCATGTTTACTTTTATGATAAAGCTCCAACCCCTCCTTTGGAATGATCTGCGGGAAAGTTTTATTGGACACTGTAACTAAAGAAAGGCAGTGGAGTCTCAATTCAGAGCCATGTTCTCAAAATCTCCAAGATAATGCTGAACAACACTGAATCTCGCGCAGTTGCCTCGGGTCGCCGCGCATGTCTTTGTGGTGTTATTCTTATCTTCCATCGCGAAGGCAACTTTCTGCGGACAGTACGGTTCCGAACCTCTCGTTGTTTCGGAAGCGACCCGACCCGCTTTGGGAAGATCCACTGAAATGGCCTAGATGAGAAATCTACGCATTGATTGGTACATAGCTACAACCATGTGCGATGTCGATAGTCATCTATCCCCTCCGGGGCCCTGATGGTGTGCAGCCTATCCTAAGAACGCGATTTGCGTTGTGAAAAGGTACTAGTATTCGCGAGAAGACCGAGACTTGGGAAGCCCGCGAAGATTCGCCGCGCCGCAATCGCCGCGCTCCCACCGCGTAATAGTGTGAGGTACGGGAATGTGTGAACGGCGGTAAGGTCTGCCGGGGCCGCTATCGGCGTCTGTAGTAGTTCGAATTCTTGGTGGAGCAAAGAACTCCGGGGCTTGTGCAGATTTTAGGCGGGCCGGGCGAGGTCTCCCACCCAAAAGAAAAAATATTCTGGAATTGTCGATGTGCGCGAATGTGATCTGCTGAGCGGGAGGAACCATATTATACAGACACGTCCAAGGCACGTCAGTCATATCGGCGAAATTCGAACCACTTCAACTTCGAACCCCCGTGCGCTCGCATCAGGAGAAGCTGAGCGATACGTTGATACGACGGGCCTAGAGTCTAAGTAAAAGCAGCACATCGGACGATTGAGCGACAGGATCATGGGCAAATGTTGACCGCTGATTTCCGGGCGCCATCGGACCATTGAACATCGAAAAATGGTGCGGGAGAGCCGATCATCAGCAAACCCTGATTTTGACTCTGGCATAGTCTGGCGTAGTCGGCCGTAGTACTGCATAGTTGGACATAGCGCTCTATAGTTGAACAGTAGTGCTATATAGATAAAGACCTTCACTAGAGACACTATGGGCACTATGGGCACTATAGACTACTAGAGGTCCCGTACATAGCGGACCCAGGTTTTGCTGATGATTGGTCGGGTCTAAACCTAATTCAACTAGCCAATCACATTGGCAGGAATCAGATCTTTTAAATGTCTAGTCGGCTAGGGCCGCTTGATATCGATCTTGATCGCGCGCTTCAGTTACAATTAATTACTATTGCTGTCCGGGGCGAATTTCCGAGTGTTGAGCACACTAGACGGCTGATGCCGATGTATGAACAGGTACGAATTTCATTCATAGATAGGAGACATTCATTCGTTAATAACGAAGTGGTGGAGGTATGCCGAATGTGGGTCCGATGTACTTTCCCCCCCACTGCCTCGCCAGAGTCAAAAGGCCTCCGCTTGTAGACCCGGGCTGTGTGGGGAAGCATGACATGAAGGATGGTAGACGATACCTCACCGGATCTGAAGCTCTTCATCGACAATCTGAACGCTGTGTTGGCCCAAGGGAGGATCGGGATTCGAATTTCGGATATGGGGTCAAGGGTTGGGGGGTCCCAGCCAAAGCTGAAGAAAACTTTTTACTATATGTCCTGCATGACATGATACATATGTTGGGAGACAGGTATCACAGAATGAGTGGTAGAAGATGGTACAAGACTCTCCACGGCCAAAAGTCGGCCAAAACATCCTCAGACCTGGGTTTAAAGGCTCCAGGAAGGGCAAATTAGACTCATTAATGCACATGAGAGTGATAAAATTGAAGACAGAACACATTGTAGCTGCACAGGAATGTCGAAGAGGTTAATTTCGCGAGGTCGCGATAATCCGAGCTCAGCGAGCTGGATTGGGAAGCTGTCGGGTGGCGGTGAAGCGGCACATGACTCGGAACGGCGGCCCGGGCCTAGGGGTGCGAACCACCTTCCCTATATGGAAGGACCCGGGGGAAGGGGGGTCCCGCGGAGGGCCGAAAAAGACTTTTCGACCCTATATCCGTTTTCGAATCCTGATTCCCCCTTGTGTTGGCCTCCGCCAACTGGTTCAGTGTGGCAGTCTCACACGCAGCGTGCATTGCTAGGATGTCCAAGGTGGGAAACAAGGCTGCAGTGCAGAGGAGAATGTGGTGGTGTACAATGAGCAGATACGCAAGTATGGATGAGGGAGTGTCTGTGCCGAGCTCCTTGAGATGTATCAATCTCGTCCTCCCTCGCAAGAAAGTCAGATATCTGAGGCGGCAATGAATCCAGATAGGTGCAGAGAGGTGATCCTGCTGTTTCCACAGCAAATCTGCAAGAAGTCCTGAGCTTCAGCTTGGTCAGAGTTGCTACCTGCATCAAAGAAAGCCCGACACCGCCTTTGATGTCCAATTGGAGGTTGGTGCGGAGTGGGAGTGTATTCGGCCAATCGCAGATGATGTCCGTGTCCATTATGTATCATCCTCATGTGTATCCTATCTGCCATGCACAAGTCAGCAACGGGTCGCGATACCACAGAAGGACATTATATGACCATTCAAATCACTGCGTTTAGCGGGTTGATAGCCGAACCTTCAGCTAGCTGTTGTGAGCTGTGGCTATCTATAGGTTAGCTGTGGATATGCCGGTAGCCAGGGGCACATAGCCACACCCTGATGAGATGTTGTGAGCCACTGGCCAGCCCACATAAATACACCCTCAGAAGTTATGGGTAGCCTGACTCATCACCCACCAGTGCCCCACCCCACTCCCGCCCACTGTACTTCATGCTTGACCACACCTCCATGCTGCCCTTGCACAGCCAGGCTCTTCTCCTGTGATTATGTATCACAGTTAAACTTTCGCTGCCAATCCCAGCCAATCCCTTCCTTGCGTTACATTTTTTTGTTGTCCTTTCAACCTTGTAGTTTCCCAATCATTTTATTTGTGTTTGAAGCAATGTATGGGAATGGCAGTGGAGCAGCTAGCTAAGGTGCAGCAGGCCAGAGGTGTGCGGAGATCAGGCTACTTGTGGTGAGCTCTTGTGAGCTGTGGGTGGCAAACTAGCCGAAGCTAGCCACACATGGCTCGGCTGACTAGCCGAAGCCCTGTCAGTTATCTTAGGTGAGGCGATGCTGTGGCTATCCATGCTCTGAACACAGTGAATGTTTGTCATAGACACAAGGGCAGAGGTGAGGAGATCCTGCATCTCAGCATTCAATGGATGTAATCCAGTATTGATAACTCCAGATTCGATCTAGGGCTCCTTTCCAGGTGAAATCTGCAGAGTTTTTCCATACGGGTTCATGCTATCTCGGCCGTGGCAAGGGCTTTCAGGATCCAGAGACCGGTTTTTGAACGTAGCTGGCAGCTTCTCAGGCCGATAGAGGTGAAGAATAAAGGATTGCAAAACTGTGGGCCTTCTGCCTTGTTGAGGCCTGCAATACAGCTCGGAGCGGCCTCCCCTGATCCGTTTTCCCCAGCTATTGCGAGCAAGGTGAAGTCTGTCACAAGCAGCGCGATTGTCGACAAACCTGAGTCCTGCAGGAGATCTACAGGCAGTTCGAGGAACATGGGCTGCTCGCTCTGAATCACTAAGTAAATTGTTGTCGTCGAAAGGAGAGTTGACAGTGATCACATCTGTATCAACATCAAGTCCGAACATATCGGAGTCCCACGGTTTCATCAACGTGCACCAACC
Organism: Mycena rosella; assembly: GCA_029378255.1. Taxonomy (NCBI): domain Eukaryota; kingdom Fungi; phylum Basidiomycota; class Agaricomycetes; order Agaricales; family Mycenaceae; genus Mycena; species Mycena rosella. The sequence continues at coordinate 185,901 of JARKIE010000156.1, read as the reverse complement.
TTAGATAATTACCCTTGAACCCTCAAGTGGCTCAAACATGACTACGGCTCACGGTCACTTACAAGCCAGGAAATCAGTTGCCCTCTGACTATACTTTTATATTTTTTATAACTTTTTTTCTCTCTCTACTTTATCACGGCGAACTGAAGTCGGTGTACGCATACGGCTTTATGCGGGTACGATTCGATTGAGTCCAAGATCCAAACCCAACGGGGTATTCAGACTGATTATCCAATTTCCGAACTCGACGAAATCGGAGCCCGGGGGTTGAGCGGGTTGAGAGGGTTGGAAATAGGAAAAAAGAGGTTTAAATGTTCCCCTGCGCCACGAGATGGATAATTATTGAACCCCCTGGCCGCGGCTGTGGGCGACGCTAGTATCGCACCACCGCGCCACGATTTGCAACACGCTTGATGTGCGAGCGCCACCGACTACGGTCACGGTAATTACAACGATGCGCAATCTACCGCAATGGTGGACATGGATTGCGGCCCCCGATAGCGTCCGTTCAAAATCGTGTCCGCACGCATCCGCACCGGCTGGTTGAGCTTGGGGCATGCTGTCTTTTAAAATTGGCGCAGAAATGGGACTTTGTGTGAGCGATGGCCGAATGGACTTAGGTTCGGACCGGTCAACCTATTTGGGCGTAACCTCATCACAGGTCTCATCACTGCCTATCACTGCTCATCATTGCCCGTTCCGTGCTTCGGAGATGGCTCCGTCCCGGTGTCTTTTTTTCTCGCCTCTAGATCTTGCTGCGGGAAGTCGGAACACATAACGCGGGAAAACCGGGGCACATACGGCATGCACTGTGCTGTGTGTGGGTCCAGGCACGAGTCGCTCGTGTAAGTTTACTGACTCGATTCTGCGTTGGGTGGGCCGTGTCGTAGGAGACCCGGCGATATTGTTTACGCGCGCGCGGAGCTAGGCGGCGTTTGGACCCCGCCGCTTCATTTCTGTTCCGCTCTATATATCACGGCGCCGTGCGCCCATCACCTCAGTCGTTTCCACCACTGCGTGTCCGACTGCGATGAGCTCTACATATATTGTTTCACCTTCACGGTGCTGTACTTATACAGTACCTCTTAGTTCTCATATATCTGTTTTCACGATAGTATGCATTCACTCGGTTGTCCTGTTGGTTGCAAGTTTGTTGATATCTGATGCGAGTCCACAACACATGACAGGACTTCTGCTTTTCACCGACGGCGACACCACGACCACGCCATGATTCACGCGCTACGCCCTGTCATTTGCGATCTGGCCGAATTCTCGCTAGCAAGACGGTAGAGCAATTAATCCAGCATCCCCATTCAAATAGATTCCATCGGTACAGTCTTTCACAGGGAAGCGCAACACAACGTACAAGAGCAACATTGGAGTTTCAATGATCTCTGCTGCGAATTTGGGTCCGAAAATTGGTAGGAGCACAGTAGGCCATCACATTAGGCTCCCCACGAAAGGATCTGGGCAACACAACCAGGTGGAACCAGAGAAATAGCTGTCTTTGTTCCCGCGGGCCGCGATCAACCACTGTTCATGGCACCCGGTCGGTCTTCCTTTCTTCAGCCAAACTGGGCACCCAAAATGCTCTTGGGCTGCAATCGAGATGGCGCAGTGTTGCGATTTGGGTGTATTTGGAGTTGCATAATATATTGGCCTCGTTCTCAACAACGAAATGCCGCCATGCTGAGGAGCAAATTGTGACACGGGGTACACATCACGGAGATTCAGTTACTTGGATTGAGTAAATCAACCCTTGTTTGCTTTAGACATTTGCGCAACAATCTGACCGTTGCGCTTCCCTGTTAAAGACTATATTGCTTCGACGATTATTGGATCATGAGGCTTACCAACGCGTTACTGCTTGGATTCAAATCCCGAGTCTTCAAACCTGCACGCTCTCACATCACACACACCGGGATCGATGCTTTGGCGGGCGAAACAATTAAAGGCGATGTCGGCCTGTCTCAGCGGTTTCGCGGTCGAATCGAGCCATATATAAAATATATGCACGCCTATATCGGTGTCTGCCGGGCCAGTTGCCGGGCCCGGCATCTGCGAGATGTAACGAGATCGACGCGAGCGGACATATGTAAGGGTCTCGCCCAGCTGCCTCGCCTTGTCTGGCCAGGGTGAGACCTGGTGAGACATTAGCATGTACGTCCCACGCAATATCGATTTGATGCCATTAATTCAGGGCTCCGGGCTTCGTTCGAATCGTTCCATTCCCCGGCGGCGTATTCCAGTATGTTCTGATTTGAATGTTGTTTCTGTGCTTATACCTAGGACAGGAGCTAGTCGGGACCGACCCGCGCGCTGGCGATCGATTTGATGCGGCGCTCCCTCCCGCTCGGATAGTGCTGCTTTGCCCAAACCTCAAACCTCCCAGATTAGGACACGCGGATCCGGACGCAACGCGGCGATACTCGCGATTCCCCGAGCGAAGCAAGACATACAACGCATCCCCATTCAACGCGAAGCGCCATGTATGTAATGCCAGCCCCGAATGGCCGCTCCTAGATTGATTTTGATACGCCGAGCCCGGTTTCGCGCACTCGAAACCTCTCGAAACGACTAACCGGATTCGTGCGCTGGTCACAGCGGAATGTATATAGCGGGGCTGGGAGGAGAGAGGGTGGGCGAGTTCGAGCATGCAGCGCCCCGGCCCGCAGCTGCCGAGCATTCGCCAGCTGCACCCCTACCTCCCCCCACCACCCACCGCTGCCTCGTACGCCGGTTCCCCCGACCATGCTGGTTCCCCCGACCCCGAGCATGAGCATGCCTCCGAACAGGAGGGCGACGAGCGCGATGGCGACGACCAGCCGCCGAAGAAGAGGCGCCGGAGGCAGGCGCTGAGCTGTACCGGTGCGCATCTCGCCCCCTTTGGTGATCATGTGCTGACATGGTGAGCGTAGAGTGCAAGAGGAGGAAGATCCGGTGCGACAGGTGCGTGCGGCTTTCGGATGGTCTGGGCGAGAGGCTGACCCTTAGCGTAGGGCACAGCCGTGCGCGCCATGTGTGAGGAGGGGAGACCAGGAAAAGTGCCAGTGGCATTTCGTGGAGCCTGTGTGAGTCGGCTTTTCTCTGCTGGCCTTTCGGTGGCCGCGATCTACGCTATTGCAGCGCAGGCGTCTCCGCATTTCCTGGGGAATATATCATGCTCGCCATGGCCATCCTGCACTGCATCGCAATGTTTTCCTGCGATTATCAGCCCCTGTTCCTGTATCTCTTTGATGACATCCTTATGCGCATAGTCTCACGCTAACCCAGTTTCCCCTGCAGGAACGATAAATATGTCCCCCGAGCGGAGCACGACGCCCTCCGCGCGCGCGTCGACGCGCTCGAGGCGTACCTCCGCGGCGTTCTGCCCGCGGACCTCCCACCTTTCGGTGCGGGGGTCGGGACTACGCCTGTCGCAAGCTCGGGTGCGCAGCAGAGCACCAGCGGGGCGAGGAGAGGCAGCACGACGGGGAGGAGCGTGACAGGGCCCCCGTCGCCCACACAGCATCAGCACGGATTCAATACCACCGCGCAGAGATTCGACACCACCGGCCAGGCTTTCAGCGCCGATATGGCAGGGCTGCAGGTGTTCTCCCCCCCTGGCCGGCGTGCGAGCTTTAGCCCGCCGGACGCGCGTCTCGAGGACAGCATACCGCCAACACTCCAAGCGTTCTCGCCCCGCCCGTCCACTGTGGCGCCGGCGCAATTGACCGTCGCGCCCGCCGAGACGCACACGCAGCCGCACGCTCGGGCGCACAGGCGGAAGCGCGCCGTGTCGCATTCTACCTCCCAGCACCGTCCCCCGATCTCACCACCCCAGCCGCTGCGGATGGACCCGCACCCGGATGCGCGGCGTGAGTGGGGCGCGCCCCAGACGCACATGCAGCCCAATTCTAATCCGCAGCAGCGGAAGCGCCGTCCCTCCGTCTCGCTGCACCAGGCTCACACGCAGATGGACCCTGAGCCACGCCGCGAATGGGGGTCGGGCTTCGGCGTGTTCCCCGCCGCGTCGGGGGTGTTGGCTACTTCGTTTGGGGGTGTGATAGGATTGTCTTCGACAAACATGGGATCGTCATCGGTGGGCACTGGCGGGGGCGGTGGCGGGGACAGGCGCGAGCGGACCGGGGGCGGCATGCTGCGCTCCTCTGGCTCCTTCTCCACTTCACCTCACACATCCTTCTCCGCGTCCGCTTCGTCTGGCTCTGGGGCGTCGCTCCCCGCGTCATCGTCGGAGAGGGAGAGCCGGCACACTTCGTTCTCGTCATTATCGGCCTCTCCTGCCTCATTCCTCTCCTCAGCGCCCAGAGCCTTCCGGCCCTCCTCGGGGTCACCTCATCCCCACCCCTCATCCTCGTACTTCACCTCCTTCACTCCCGCCCCCTCTTCCCTCGGTGGCGGCGGTGACGGCGGCGGGGTGCTCCTCTTCCAGCCGCTCCCGACCTCGCCACCGCTAAGCGCACAGCCCATGTCCACGTCACTACACGCGGGCGCGCTCGCGCGCATCGTGTCCGCGTCGTCCCCCGGATTGCCCCCGCGTCCCCCCGCGGAGACGGAAACGGAGATCGAGACGCGCACTGCCTTCGGGGCCCTTGCGCATCTACGCCCCTATTCTGGCCTGAAGGGCACCGGGCCGTTCGCGATGCATGCGCACACCCCCCGCAGGGATGCATCGGTCCTCGCGTGCCCCTGCCCTGTCCCCGCGCACCCCGCCCCGGCGGCTCGGAGCTCGAGGACGACGCATCTGCACACGCATATGGACAGGCCCCCGCCAAAAAATCGGCCCGCGCAGGCGCCTCGGGGCGCGCGTCTGCGCGCCGGTACCGCGCCCTGGGGGTGGCTGAGGATGCTCCTTCATCCAACGGTGGGGAGTACGGAGGGGTCCGGCCGTCTGCGCAGCGGAGTGCGCCGGGAAACCGCGCAAGGAGTACCGCTGCTCCGCGTGCGGCGGGCCGGAATGGGCGTGGAGACGGAGGGCATGCGCCCCCCGCGTGGCGAAGTGCGCGCGCAACCGGAGCAGGTGCCGCGGATGGGAGTGGAGGGAACGGGAACGCGTATGGAGGCGGAGACTGCGTCCTGCTCGACGTCAGTATGGACCCCTCGCCGCCGCCGGTGCTGCAGCCGCGTGTCGTTTCCTATCCGGGCTATCCGGCGCAGCGCCCTCTCCCGCATCCCTACAGCCCGCAGAAACACCGCCGTCAGCAGGGGCTCCCGGGGGCGTCGCCGGGCGTCCCCCCGACGCCGCGCGAGCAGCAAGCGCGCGTGAGCGTGGGCGTGGGCGGCGGCGTGGGTCCTCCCGCTGCCTTACCCCGCGCCCCCGTTCCCCCGACTATCCTTTCCACCGGCGGGCACCCCGGGTATCGTATCCCGGTGCCCACGGACGCAGGCACCGCCGAGACGGGTATGGGCGGGAGGGGCCGGGCCCCAGATAGCTGACTGGGCCGCGCCGTTGTCCCCTTTTGAAATCGTCGTCCTGCCCGCGGCGCGCGTCCCATGCTGCCTGCGTATCTCGCCTACTGTTACTATTCCCCTTCTCGTTCGCCCCCTCCCTTGACTACCATCGCATCACATATTGTACTGCATTCGCAAAGGTCTTCCCGCCTGATACCATGCCCATAACATACTGTCCACGCACATACTCCGCTCCTGCATTCTGAATCTGCACATCCACTTACCATGGAAGAACTACCACCTAATATCTACCTAGTGTATTGTAAGTACTATACATTTACCGTTACATAACGAAAATTGTACATTTATCTCCCTGCTCCGTCTCCCCGCGGTGAGAGTAATGCGGATCAAGGTCGGTGCTCTCGTTAGACTTCTGTTATTGAAATCGATAAGTAGTGATGCCCGCGAGCACGAGGGTGCGGAAGGCTTTGTCGCGGGCGGCCCCGCGTTTGCAGTCGATTCTTCAGATCTAGGAGATCGAGCAGGGGGATTTCGAGCTGCGAGGATTTTTTGAGGATGTTGCTGGATTCTTTTTCGACCCTCGCAATCAATTTGCGGGAAAATATCGTTAAGGATATCTTGGCTTCGCTGGTCAAGCGAAATTCTACGGGCAACTGCCCATAAATGGCCACCCCATCCCATTCAAGCTCCGTTAAATCCCATAATCCACCCGAACTCCGACCGAACTATTAGAATTCGAGACTTTCTTGTTTCTTTCCAAGCTTCCCCGTCGAACCCATTTCAATTTTCCCCGTAGGAAACGGGCGGAACTTGGATCCGGGGACGGCCTCCGGAGGGCGCCAGCGGACGCATTCTCGGTCTATCGGAGCGACAACAGGTAGACCTGGGAGAATGCTGAGTGGTAGTACTAGTAGTGAGGGTTCATTTAATTTCCGTGCGGCGAGTACATCGGATTGAATGCTGGCGGTTGACAGAGAAAGAGCAATCATCGGTCGGTCGGGCAGGGCAGGAAATGTACATACAGCGCCCGAGGCAGTCGCATCAGCACCAGTCCCTCCGAGTCGTCAGCGAATGATGCCCTGGAGTCAGTGATCCAGGGTGGTACGCAGAGGTCGCCGAGCAGAATGAGCATCCGAGAGATGCGGATATCTGACTCGTTTCACACCCCCGTCTGGAGCGCAATGCAGCCAGTCGTTAAACCATCCATCTCCGAGCGCAAATGAGATGATCCGAACCATGATTCGGGGTTGCTGGTGATTGTGTGAGTCGGCGAAATAGGGAAAGAAGTAAATGGGCTTCAGAAAAGAGGGGGGGCGAGAGGTGTAAGGACGCCGCGTTCTCGAAAGCGCAGTGACGCAGGGAGCATAAATAGGCCCCCATGTTGCGGTGCACGACGCTTGATGCTCTTGGTAACGATACATGCAATGGGTGGTTTCAGGCCAGATGTGGAGCCCAATGTCAGCGGGCCACAGGAGGTTCCGCATTTTACATGTCCCATAAGTCCATGCCGCCAGACGTCTTCTTCGGTCTTGCCTTTAGTTTCCATTGAATTTCGGGCGCCAGATCACTGATCAAGGCAAGAATTAAGTATAGGGAAAGAGCTCGTCGGGACGAATATTGCGTGGCGAGATACATGAATCGGCCAAATGTCCCGAAGAAATTCCGGAGAGCCCGTTTTGCGGTGGTGGCAGGAGGCAAGAGCAAAGTCGGATATCATCGGCCGAGTCTTTCGGAACGTCTCGGATCACCTCGCAGGGACCTATTGCTTCCTGCTTCCACCGTCTTCAAAACAGCGGTTCTCATCCGTCGGGCTTCCCTGGTATTGCGCGGGCCCCCACGAAGTCATCATCGAAATAATAGAGCACACATCGCGGGTGGAGCCGGTCGCTCTTTGCCACGTGTCCAAACCCTTCGATGTCTCCGAGTCCCTGTCATAAACTAGGGTGTACACCGTGTAAGCGGAGCAAGTGGTCAACATTTTCACTATTATGGCAATCTTCTGCAATCACAATAAAGGTGTGCCAGGCAGCATCATCTGTCACGGGTCTCAAGGGCTGCAGAAAAGGACGAATCCAACGGACTTTTGCAGGTCTTTCTGCACCTCGCATTGTGACCTATCACCACATCAGTCAGTTGGCTCCAAGGTACTAAATGTTTGCATACAATCAATGCCAAGTGTTTAATATCTGCAAGTAAGGACAGAAACTCTTCAACATCATGTCGTGATAACATTGGCTCCCATACTGTTTCAATATTATCCAGAATCAGGAGCGATGAAGGCTTGCTGGAGAAGTATTGAAGCACAGGTTTTGTCAAGTCTTTCCCTGCTTTCAGTCCTATTTGAGCCCCAAGGAGTGCAGCCATGCCAATGCTGGTATCCACAGAATCACAAGCTACAAAGAACTGGTGTTCATATTTGGTGACAATGTCTGAGTGATGTAGAGCAGCCCATGCAAGACTTGTTTTCCCCATTCCACCGGCACCAAGAATTACAATCCGGGCTGATTCTTCCTCAGGAGTGTTTACAATGTCCTGGAGCTCGGATTCATGGCCATAGCACTGGTTGAACATTTCAAGTTTTTCATTGAGAAAATTGGTGAAAAACTTTACCGATTTTACAGGAATTTTTCATCGAAAAAGTAGGTGAAAAACTCGAAACTTTTTCTGAACTTTTTCTGTTTTTGGTGAAAAAAAGTGATTGTGAGTCAAAAAGTTCTGTAATGATTTTGAGTTTTTCACCTATTTTTTCAGTGAGAAATTCCTGTAAAATCGGTAAAGTTTTTTACCAATTTTCTCACTGAAAAACTTGAAATGTTCAACCAGTGTAGAAAATCTTTGGCCTGGATGGCAGCATAGAAAATGAATTTGAGCTAGAACTCACAAGTTCAGTAGGAGTATAGTACATGTCAGGGGTGGGCTTTGCCTGTTTTGTAACCCATTCGGATATTGATAGATCTAGTTTTGAACAGGTGAGTTGAAAGTCAGACAGCAACATTGTACACACAGAGGATGATTGGTCAGACATTGTCCCCTCGGATAAGGTTGAAATCATCTCAAGAAGTTCCTTGTGCATGGTTTCTGCTGTTTGCCGCATCTCAGCAATGCTGCTGAATATCGTGACATCAGTCTACATAAGGGTTGGTTCATTTGTGTGTTCTGTATCAATTTAAATTCTGACCTTGAACACATCAAGAGCCTGTTGCAACCCTACATAACAATTCTTAAGCATAATGTTCATCTCATTCTGTCTGAAGAAATGCTTGATTTTGCTTCCATCTTGTTGTGCTTCAATAACACTGGTTGAACATTTCAAGTTTTTCAGCGAGAAAATTGGTGAAAAAATTTGCTGATTTTACAGGAATTTCTCACTGAAAAAATAGGTGAAAATTTCAAAATATATACAGAACTTTTTGACTCACAATCACTTTTTTCACCAAAAACAGAAAAAGCTCAGAAAAAGGTTCGAGTTTTTCACCTACTTTTTTGATGAAAAATTACTGTAATATCGGTAAAGTTTTTCACCAATTTTCTCACCAAAAAACTCGAAATGTTCAACCAGTGTAAAACTATGAATCATGTGAAGGGTCCTAGAAAATTGTTGGACAAACAGTGAACAAGAAGTGGATAGGACATACTCAGTGAATTTCCCAATGTGATCCAAGGTTGCTGGTGGCAGGAATCCTTTGGTTTCGGATTTCATATGCAAATTGATGGTAGCATAGAGGAGTCCATGGATGCTTGCCATAAGCTGGGCACAGTCATTTTTGTTCCTTTTCACCTTCTGGATCTCGAGTCAGTGTGCTTGCTCACTGGTGGCATCCAATGAGAGTCATGTACCTGAATCACTGTAATCAAGGAAATGATAATATTTGAGATAGCTGGCACAAAGGGTGTGCCAAATGTGTTGTTTAGCTCGTTCAAGAGTGGTATAGTCAGAGCCAAAGAGACTAAAATGTGGTTGAGACGAATTTCTGTGGTGGTGATTTGAAGAGGCATTTGGAGGGTGATGGGAGACTGCACAAGATGGGCAGCTTTATACACCCTTTGGTAGCACCATCCTTATTTGCTATCTGCTCCAGTTTCCTCATTCAATATATATGCCCAAAGCACTGTGTCCTTGAGGTAGCATTGAGTCGACCAGCGCCTTCATTGTCGAAGTCATTTTTAGCCAGACATCAAGAACAAAATCGAGAATATCATATGGACTACGGAAGTGAATACCAAGCAGAAAAGCAGAGGGGTTCATCAGACCAGGTTAAACACAGGCTATATGCTATATCTTTCTGATTGATAGATAACCATGGCTCTTGAAATACCATTGCCCCAGACACCTGGGTGCTCGTCTATCAGAAATTTACATACATCCTTTGTTTGATCAACAGCGGGTGTCCCGTGATGTGTGCCGCACACTAAAATGCAGGCACATTGATATCTGTATCGAGATCATCTTCAACCTTGTACACAGGTAGATTACAGCTGTTTCGAAAAATCTTGGCACTGTATGATTTCTTTTTGTGCTGTTGAACTTTTGATGCAAGGCTAAGGATTACCGGTGATAAGCCGTGAATGTAAACACACAAGTAATTTACGCTTTTGCACAATTACAGATGTACTACCACACACACTCTGTTTATATGAGCTATCATGAGCCCAAACAGTTAGCTACTAGTCACAGAGCTTAGACTTGATATAAAGACAAGGCATGAGGCGGTACCTCTACTGAGGTCACAATCCGGACTTGACCGATTATCTTGTTTATACCAGATAGTACCTGGGTCTGTCCCAACTCAGAGGTGCTATAGCTAGACTAGACTAAGGGCCCATACACAGCTTATAATGACAACACAAATGGACTTTGAAATCCATAAACCCTATGAACAGCTGTATCTGGACTTTGATTAGTCTTGTTTGACATCTTGATGCAACACATCTGAGCACGTGATCAGTCTAGACCATTATTGAACCATTGGATTGGACTTCGGAATAAGGACAGATGGTGACATGTGGCTGTGTTTGGACATCACAGTGCTTGTCAAGAACCCATATTGAGTGATCATTGACTAGGATGGGTTCCTATGGATGGAATCAGGACATCTGGGACAGGACTACAATATTCTGATGGAATAAGGACATCAGGACAACACAGATGATGAAGACTGAAGAATCAAGACATCATATGCACACCTTTCAAGTATCGATCGGAAACCTCCATTGTATCCTGCCAAGACACCTTTCTAAGGTAGCAGCAGTGATACCAGGACATTGTGAAGTGTCAGATAGGCATCCAGACAGAGAGGGGGCTTTTACTCAGCGATCAGGCAGGCTGCAATAGTGTAATCAACGTGATGTAAACAGTTTCTGGACGGTATATAAGTAGCCAGATGTAGCAGTAGTTGGGGCAGCAGACACTCACCCATCTCACATGCACCTAGAAATAGCGTGTAGTTAGCTGGGAAGTGTCATTAGCTCAAAGACCAAGTGGCATCTCTGATTACTGAGAGGCATTACTAGTTATCTTCACAACTTTTAGAAAGAACAGAATTGATTGGATTTGGATTGACTTGATATTTGACTTGTGATTGGAACAAGACTGGAACAAGACTGGAACTGTATTGAACCTGACTTGAGAGTCATCTGGGGACTACACCACCATTTTTAGACAAGAGGTTAAATCAATGTGAATCGGTTGCCATACATCTGACCCACAAAATGATGCTAAATTGGCCTGGATTTAGGGTTGAAATGAGGTTTTATGAAAGAGCACAAATCAAGGCCGAAATCTGTCGGAACCCAGCTCAAACAGTTGAGCCGGGTCCAGCATCTGGCTGACATTGAATGTGACCAAATTTGATGTCGGATCAAGGCAGGATTTCCCACTTTGAATCGACCTTGAACAATCCTCAGCTCGACCTCGCTCATGCACTTAGCATGTGCAGACAATTTTTTTCACCAAAGTCCTATACTAATAGAGGATCATACCTGTGACTGCCTCCCGTGATCCCGCCCCTCACAAATCTGTTCTTCACCCCCCGATCATGATTCCAGAGCTTCACAGTTGCCTGAGGTCCTGCTCCTTCAAAACTTTTTTTTTGATACTTAAGAGGCAAGGAATTAGTAGAGGTAGGCAGGTAGGTAGGATTATAATCAGTTCAGTTTGAGATACCCTTTACAGCACTTTAGTGCAAGCGGTCCTCTTCACATTCCCAATATTTTCTCGTTCCATTTGGTTCTGAGTTCGACTCTTATTTCTCTCTTTCCTTTTAACTCCTTCCTCATTTGGATCCCAAAGCGAGCCTTTCGACGTCGATTTGAGGTGAAACGAGTCGACCTCATTTCGAGGTCAGCCGATTCACCTCAGTTCAACATGAAATCCTTGCCGGACTGAGATCAGCATCTCCGACCTGGTACCCAGGGTGCTGGGAAATTGGTGGTGTACCCACAAATTGTCTTAACAAGACAACCAACTTGCCGGTTAGTAGCTGTTATTGCCTTCACTTTTGAGCACCCATACACCCACACATACACACATTGCACAGTAGTGCTACTAAGCCCAGGCTTAATCCTTGATTTGTTTTGCCTTGACATTCAAAGTCATTGTACTCCATCTTACGACCAGATATACTTCGTCTCCCCCCTGAACTTGCATGCACCTAAGACACAGTAAAGAGAGGGTTTTGGTTTTGGTTGTGAAGTAGTTATCAACTACTTCATTTCAGATTGCATTTCTTTTCACTACAGCCAGTGTGTTAGCGTTTCAATGTCCAGGACAAGATCCGACATGAAGTCTGGGATCAAGACAACACAACAGGTGAGTTGGCCTTTTGCGAGCGCTTGACACCAGAAAGCTCACTTTGTGTGAAGAATGTGGGCCACATGGAGGAACTCAAGTCCCAGGAAGCCATTTTCCTGCAAACTCTGCTCTCACGTTACCACAACTGTCTCCTCACCCCCTGCGGTTGTGGCAAACACAGCTGCAAAGTTGGATGTAGTGACTACCTGTAACCGGAACTCTTGGGTCCCCAATGCTGGCTGAACAAACACTGGCAATGCTCATACATTGGGGCTTGATTTGGAATGTGAAGGACCAATTCTTCGAGAAACACAACTTTTGACGGGTGATGAAGAACACTGTCATGGCACTAGGCCACAATGGTCAGCAGTGTTCCGAGGCTGACCTGGGATGGACCTTCACTTTGGTGGACTCCAACAGCATTCATACCACCACCCTTGCATTCTGCTGGTGCAAAACTGGGGATGGGCAGCAGCACCCCGGAATTCGAACAACTTTTGCAGGCAGGGATCTTCCCCGGGAGTGTAAAGGATCCTAAGATGGATTGTACCCTGGTCCTGCTTGAGGACTACCAGCAGTTGCGGAGCCAAGGGAAGGGTTCTGCATCTAATTTCGTGCTTGTTCTGCAGCGGATGGCTGATCCATTCTTTGCAGGCTGAGTTCCAGTGGGTTGGTTAATTACTTGTGTCAAAACGAGAATGGTAAAGTGGTGTATAGGACATCCACACAAAGTTCCTTGCAGTCACTCAATTTCATCAACACTTGGAGATCAGCATGGGACACAGGTATGCACACAGGCTGGATTAACCTCTCTCTGGTGAAGCTGACCACCCATACCCCGACCGCCTGACAGGATATTTGGGTTTCCAATGTGCAGCTTGTCTAGAAATAGGTGTGAATATGCCTTTGGTTGTTAATGTACCGACATATCTGCGGTGAGTTGCAGATATCAGTTGAATATGATTGATCACATCAAAAGATCAGACCCTGCCATGAACCGATCAACTAGTTACGGTGAGGCTCTGCCTTGGAAAAACAAATGGTTTCAAGCTATGACAACTCTTAAACAAGTACTGGAACCTGACAGAGATTATGTTTTACATGACAAGGATCCCATGTGATGGCGGGCTAGGCCCAGGATCAGATTCCAGTGCATGGGGTAGGTGTTGGAAGGACACATGGTGCATAGAGTGCATCCTGGTCAGTTTTTTTTTCTGTTTTTAATCATTATTTTTACATGATTTCAGGATCATGTCTGGTGGCGGAGCCATGCAGACCAGGTACGGGATCAGATTCCAGCGCACAGGGCGGGTGTCCGCAGCGCACATGGCGCGTTAGGTGCATCCCGGTCAGTTTATTTTTCTCTTCTTAATGGTTATTTTTACGTGATTTTAGGATCATGTATGATGGCAGGCCAGGCACACAATCAGACCACACACATTGGGTATATCCTGGTCAATTCCAGTACATAGGGGCAGGTTTCAGCAGTGTTGATGGCACAATTTGGCAATCTTATGTTTCTTCAATTTATTTTTTTGGGACAATTTATCATTTTTTTAAAATAATTTCCTTTTTGGGATGGTGCACCTTGGGAGGCGCGCGTTGGGTGATTATATAATGCACTGCAAGAAATTCTCCAAGTCCCTCGACTCATATGCTGCAGCATCTCTGCAGTATCCCTGCAGTATATCTGCAGCATACATGTATACCGCAGCATGTGGTGACTAGCTGAATTGCCTCTAACTAGAGGCGCGACATACACCATCATGCGTGCACTCAGGTAAGTAAGAACAAAAACAATAAAGTGTCTTGGTGCGAGTTGAATGTGCAGGCAGTGGAGGAAAAATTATGTAAGGTAAAGGTGAGGCATATTAATCATTGAGTCAAGTGAGCATGCAGGTTGATATTATGTAATTTAGTGTAAGTCAAGCTGATTTGCCTCCAGACAGAGGTTTTGTGAGGAACAAGGGATATCCCCACTCGGGATGGGATATCCCACTCTGAAAAAAATAAAGGTGGGGACGTCCCGCCTTCAAATAGATAGAGGTGGGACATCCCACCGAGATGTGATGTTCTGATGGGGAATTCCCCCATCAGTGGGACATCCCAATGAACCGAGGTGGGATGTCCCACATCATTGAAGAGGGATTTCCCACCTGTGGGGACATCCCACTACGGTAAATGGGATGTCCCCACAATTAAAGTGGGACATCCCAGGCGTTTGTGTGGGATGTCCCAAGTGTTTTTGTGGGATGTCCCACATGGTTTCATGGGACGTTCCACATGTGCCCGTGGCACTCCCCTCGATTGAAGTGGGACATCCTACATAGCTAACTGGGACATCCCATGTCCCACAGCACACAATGCAGAGGCGGTAGATGCACACCCGTCTGATGTGCAAGGCAGAGGCACATTCATGCAGGCCCATCTGATGCGCAATACAGAGGCGTATTCGAGCAGGATGGAGGTGATCGGTGCACACCTGTACAACATGCAGGGTGGAGGTGCATGCAAGGCACACATGGGCAAGGTGGTAGCAGTAGGTGCAGAGCCATCTGACATACAAGGGCGGAGCGGTACCAAGCAGCTGTGGAAGGGAAAATATTTTATTACATGGGGGATAGACCCAACTTTAACTGCTAAAAAAGGCAGTTTTTTCGGTTCGGTCTGCGGCCAGGGGATGTCCCACACCTGCCAAAAAAGGCAAAAATCTTGCCTGCCTGCGGCGTGTGGGACATCCCAAGACCACAGCTGGGAAGTCCCCACCCGAGCAGTGGGACGTCCCCAGAACGTGGGAGGACCCTTGAAAAACACCTCCCTAGGGCTAGTTATTCCATAAGAAATAATCTATCCCTAAGGGTAGGTAATAAGGGTAGCCTGAAGTGGACAATTTTGCTTCATTTCATGCCGGAGAGAATACCGACAAATTTTTGGTGGTTCAGGAAGCGGAAATGAGAGTAGCAACCAGGGTAGAGAATACAGTAAAGGTGCTTGGCTAAGGTTTCAAGTCATGGAGGTAGTGAGTCTGATTTGCCAAATCAATTTGTAGCTGTTGGTGATTTTTCTAAGGCTGCTTAGCCGCTTCAGTGTGGGAAGAACTCTAATTGGCAACCGTCTACATACGTGAGGTGGCTAATAAATGTTCATGGTCACAAATTCTCCTGCCACAGTCAATTCGTAAATCTCATCATACCTGTCCTGGCATTCATCGAATATTTTCAAAATAACCCTGCCCAAAAATATGCATCTGATAGGCACATCGAATTCCATGTCTGTTGTCAAGATCAATTGACTGCATGCTGCATTAAGTCAGATTGAGTAGCAAATATGCAGGGAACGTACTGGATGTAAATGGTCTATCTTGTGTCTGTAGGGCACTAGCCAAGTTCAGAAGTTGACGATCATACACCAGGCAGATGTCCCGTTCTAGCTCCATGGTCAGGTCCAAGGCCAGCCATTTGATTCTCCAAAGATTGAGAATTTCGGGCAGACCCCTTTTTTGGCAGAATTGGTTATTCCCATGCGCTGTTGACTACGACTCCATCGGTCATGTCTTTCTAGTGGTATTGCATCCCTGTTTGGGAGAGGGAGTATGTTGTGTTGGCGATGAAGTCTTTCATGAAGTTCCACAGATATGGGCGAAAAGACGCCATAAGAGACAAGACGAAAGGGAATGAAACCGCTCGCATCTTGGGCATCGCGACTCAATCGTTCTCCTGACCCTTCATATGAGTATTGCACCTACCAGACCTGTTCAGGCAGTCAATCTCACAGAGTACATTGCTGAAGGCTGCGAAACTACCCATGTTCGCACCTGGAAACGATCCACCGACCAGTTACATCAGAAACACATCAAGAAAGTTACTTATGGCCTTCCACCCTCGATCCTCCATTACAGACTGCCATTTTGAGCCACGTCTTTGAGGATTCCCTGCGGATTGACGCAGCTGCGGTGTACGGGCAGTCCAGTGTGTGTGGTCCGTTGCTCTCATCATAGTCGGCCTTTATCCTAGTTCTCGAGTGGAGTTCATGTGCTTGGCTTGAGATCACACGACAGTTGCTCCTCAGCATCACTCTGGATGCTGAAATGCCAATTGCTTGCATGCTGAATTCTCGCCTGTGCTTGCCTTCCGCAGCTCGCTCATCGTTGATGCGATTCGGGCTGCTCGGCATTCCATGCCTTAAAGCCTGCAACTCTTTGGTTTAACACATTACAATTTGGTCCGGCGGCCACTTAGATGTTGTGCCATATCTAGGGGCATCCATCGACCATCTGCATTAATTGCTAATCCCTTCTTACACGATCCCCAAGAATCAAATGGTGGCTGTTGTCCCAAGTGGTGGCAGCACTATTCAACTATGAAAGGACCAGGCGGTCACGTAGCAGAAGGAGCTTGCCCTCGGTGAATGCCTCATCAAAGTCCTGGGGTAAATAAATATTTCTGCTACTGTATCTCTCTGCATGAAAGTTAATGTGCTGCCTCTTCAGGTCTGCCATACCGGCAGAATTTTACAATTCCTCGAACGGTCCAATGTAACCGAGCTGCCCCCTGGAGTCCACTCCTGCAATATGGTCAGCACCAACTCCACATGACGCAGAAAGGCTCACCCAGAGAATTGGTATGGCATCTAAATATTTTCGGGTTCAGAGGAGCCCTGGTGGCTGCAAGGACACTGATTTTCCCACCCCCAGTAGTGCACGTGATCATGTGATGGTGGAACCAAAGTCCTTGAATGCATAGAACCACTGCAATCGGTGTGTCTAGAATAATAATTCTGACACAATAGAAACACCCAGTGGGTGCCTAAATATTTTCAGGTCCAGAGGAGCCATGGTGGCAGCAAGGCACTGATTTTTCGCCCCAGTAGCGCACGTGAGCATGTGATGCTGGAACCAAAGTCCTTAAACACATGGAACCACTGCAAGTGCTTTCTGACACAATAGTGACATCCACTGGATCCATGAATATTTTCAGGTCCAGAGGAGCCTTGGTGGCAGCAAGGCACTAATTTTTCGCCCCAGTAGCACACATGAGCATGTGATGCTGGAACCAAAGTCCTTGAACACACGGAACCACTGAAATCAGCATGTCTAGAATAATACAGGCATGCAACGCAGGCCAGAGCTTTAGTTATTACTGGACAGACCCGCCCATCAAGCTCCTTGCACAGGTACAACAAAAAATAAGTGACACCTGCGAGAATCGAACACAGTTACGAGTACTTATGTAATCGTTTTTTTAATCAATCGAAATGGGGTTTTGAAAGTCTCGCGACATTTTGGTCACGAATTTAAGCGTGTAATCTTTTTAAGGGCTGTGCTATCAAATTTAGTGGCAGTGTTGAAGGAGCCATAGTAGCTGTCCTTTAAACTGACTTCAAATTTTGTGATAGTTTAGTGGCTGTGTTTGTCCCTGGCAAGTTTACATTGTTTTGCATTTTTTACGCCCACTGGTGGGTTCCTTCAGATACAAAATCATCATCCCTTGCATCCATTCTTGTCTCGTCCTTTTTTCAGCTCGTAAATCGGTCCTGTTGTCGCTGAGTCGCATTGTAGATCATGTGGCAGTGTCTTTTGTTTGGTCTCGGCAGATTTCCCCGCTGCCTTCCTCGCTTCCAGCCTCGTAATATCACCTTGAATTTGGGCGGTTTTAAGCCAAGTATATCACAGCTAGATGCCTACTCAAATTTACCCGTTTTTCTGCTGTCAGTCGACCGTTTGCATTAAAAGGCCGCCAAAATCACTTGGTCGGGTTTACTTTCCCACGGTAGCTGGAAGGTGGTATATCACCACTGGCCTTACAGCTTTTGGTCCAATGCTGCGTTCAGATATTCATTGACCCTAGTGCCTTCTCTGGTATTCCGGTATCTATACAAATGAACGGTAGTTGAGTTCTAATATCCCGAATCAGGTGTGGGAAACCCGGGTTCGAATGAACGGCATCCGACCTAATTTTTCTTGCCGCCAAATTATTTGCGTACTTGAACAAGGTCGGGAAATCGGACGTGCGTGGCCCTTCCTGCTTTTTGGTTCAGCGGCACGTCCTCTACTGTCGCCGCGGAAACACTCCCCTCGCGTAATATTCAATTCACCGCGTTCCGGATTTATTCTCCGCCGGGAGCCGCGACTTCCAACCACATGGGCAACCCACACTCTCTCAGACGTAGCCCGCCTGAAAATGTCTACAGCAACTCGGATTTAGTGTATGGTGCACGCCCGCCTTCGTTAATGCGATTTGAAAGCTCCGCGGGAAGCCGGGTTCGATTCCCGCCATCCGAATGTGCATGAGTCCACGAGGGTTTCTTTGTGCGTCTCTTCTCTGTTGTGGCTTCGAGTTCTCCCTCGCACCACGCCCAGATAATCCTGGTTCCCTAACCTTGGCGCAGAAGCGAATTCTCATCAAAGCATCGCACCAGCTACTGTACCATAGCCCACCTGCATGTTAATCAGCCAGCGAGTTGCGCGCTGTCCGAGCTGAGCCTTCAGAATCTAATACTGCCCTAGATCCAAAACAGGGGTATGAACACGGACGTGGTGCACGGCGCACACCCGCTGTCCATGCGGAAGAAGCCCAGGACTGGCCATGGGTTCGACTCCCGGCGTCCGAATGCGGTAGCAGCATCGCTTTTACACTTTTCGCCTAGCATTTTAACTAGGTATGAGTTATATACATATGCATGCTACATTCCCTGCCCCCTAATATCCCCCGTCTCCAGAAACGTTCGGGTAGATCCCTCCGCGATCATGAGTAAAGCAATGAAGAAGCGTGCAATCTCTCTCCGTCCCGGCTGCGCATTCGGCGCACTCAAACGGACACACATCCACGCTAAGAAATCGGATGTGGTGCACGGCGTACACCCGCCTTCCTTGGTTATCGAAAGAGACTTGAGCATGTGAGAAACCGGATTCGACTCCCGACATCCGAATGTGGCAGTTTTCGAGTCGTGATTTTTCTTGCCACCAAATGATTGCCCATTTAACCGGACGTGCGTACGACTCCATGCTTTAACGACGACTCATACCTGGCCCGACTGAAAATATCTGCAACAACTCGGCTGTGGTGCACGGTGCGCGGCGCATGCGTACTTTCAATTCCCGCAGTTGAAGCGCCGAATGTAGGGAGCCTGGGCTCGACTCCCAGCGTCCGAATGTATTGGTAAGATGAGGATATTTTTGGCGAAAGTGTGCCGTTCAAATGCACTCCTGCTTCTTGGCATTCAAGCCCAGTGGTGCACACCTGCACTCAACTGGTAGAACATATTTCTGAATCTCACTCTCCTCTCGCTCGGACCGTGTTCAATATTGTGGCCACTGTGTCCGTCCCTTGTTTGCTAGCGAATTATATATCCTCCTAGGGCTCCTTCCGCAGGATGTATAAAGAAACGAGGAAATGCACACGAGACTGAGTACATGTCCAGGCTAAGAGCTCGGATGGGGTGTATGTATGGTGCTCGCCCGCCTGCGAACGAAATCTCCGCGACAAATTGGCGGGAAGCCGGTTCGACTCCCGCTGTCCGAATGCACATTGAGACTGCTCTTTTTCCTCTTTCTTTTTGTCTCTCCTCTCCTCTGTGCTTGCTTCAACTGGTGCCCGCACACCACGCCTTTGTCTACCCTTGCGCAATTCTCAACCCATCGACCCGTCGCCCAGCTGCCGGTTCGACCTGACTTTGACTCAGTTGCTCGCCAGCACGCACTGAGCCCTCAAAATCTCGCACTCACCTAGATCCAAAACAGGGTAATGAGCTCGGACATGGTGCACGGCACACACCCGCTCTCCATACGGAAGAAGCATAGGGTACGACTGATGGTAGGACTGGGTTCGACTCCCGGCGTCTGAATGCCGCGGGAGCATGGTTTTTCTACTTTCCGCCTAGCGTTGAACTAGGTACTCATGCGGAATGCCCAACAAAGTACATCCCTCTCCGAGGTGGGTACCCAACCCACAACCTCCTTCAGGCCCTCCCTCTGGCATGGCCCACACGATGCGCGAAGAAATGGTTCTCCACCCCAAAAATGTACTAAAGTGCGAGTTTGCCGGGCCGTTGCCACGGCCATCACCCCCAAGTCGAAGATTGCTCACTGATTATGAAATACAAAGCATAGCCACTAAGTGCTGACGAAATATGAACAGGATTTAAGGGACAGCCACTAAATGTACTTCAACACAGCCACAAAATATACTAGCACAGCCCCTAAATTTGTTACAAACTTAAAACGGGACATGATTCACCGACACCTTGAAAACCTCATTTCGAGTTGATCAATAAAATGATTACATAAGTACTTGGGGGTGATAGGCCGTGACCCGGCCCGGCAAACTCGCACTTATGAACCTTTTTTTTTATTACTCATCTTCTTATTTTTGTAGTCTTTTTGTGATCCCGCGTCATCTATCAGTACATGTAAGTAGTTAGATTTGATCAGCCTAGACCTGGCTGAAGTATGTCCACTGAAAACGGTAGAACATAGGAACTGATTTTGCGAACCTGAAATAAAAGGGGCATTGAGAGAGATTCGAACCCATACATCATACTTGTATTGATTAGATAAAATAAACACAGCCACTATTCAATCAAGAAAGTGCACGGTGCCGGCATTTAGAAGCGATCTGTAAGTGCAGTTTCGTATTTCAGCGCATTCAGTATATACATAGAAGCTTTCAATGTCTGTGTCACCGCCTTCCAAGACTGTAAGCGAAACTGCTGCAAACAGTGCGCGACCAACAGCGATAGGAATGTCTAACTCTGTATTCAGTATTATCTCCTCCGACTCGGAGCTCGTCAACTGGAAACAATTAGAACCGCAAATGCAAGTATGGGTTGACATCTCGGGCAGAGGATTGAGAATGATCATGTTGGAAGTGGACAGTCATACAGGACTTGCAGCGAACACAGGGGATTCAACAATACTAGATTGAATACAAGCTACAGAGCCATATAAATACCAAGTCGTGTATCTACAGCTAAGTAATCAGAAAGGGCGAACAATGGGAGGTAAGAATCAACAGAGAACAATCTGGCTGTAAACGGAATGCTATTGGATGATAAACACGGGAGAAGCCCATTGCTGTATTTCAACAGCTTGTGCAGATAGGACGCGTGACTGGCCCATCTCAACAGATCACGTAGTATGCGGGGCTTAAAACATGCCCCCTCACAGCTGCCAAAAATGCTGAGATTGGGATCCAGACATGCTGTCAGGGGGAGTCGACCACTGGCCAACGACGGCTCCGTATCCTATAATTGTGGTAGGTTAAATGAGGATCGGAGCACTGATGTACGAGGAAAGACACCAGCAAGCTTTCCTGAGGCAGCCCCAGCTAAAATGTGAATCTCATCAGGGGATTGAGGATGCCCATGAATCCAAGGCCCCTTATCACTGGCACAGATGCTGAAAAAGTGTTGGGGACCACCTTTATTCCGTCGAGGGGAATCGAAACCCTATCATCGCATACATCTTTAGCACCCAACATATTGGGAGAAGGACCAACCATTGGTCAGCAACGGGGGTGTATCCTGCCATCGGTGGATTTTGTACTGAGGTGAGAATTTGCATGCAAAAGGGATGGACTCAGCAGTACAGGCACTAGAGGGGTCTTTGAGGCAGTGGGATTCCACGGCAGGAGCTGAACCTATTGTTGATCAACGTGGAGACTCGGAGTTTAGAATCTCATTTTCCTCGATCATGTCTTCAGTTTATTCACCGCCTACCAGAAAGAGAACCTGTCTCATGCCAGTGATATCAAAACAAACAACCTTACCCAATATACTGTCGGGGGAATCGAACCTCATCCTTCTCGCCAATATCCATTTATCGAAACCGTTCGAGAAGGACCGGCCTCTGGCCAACGACGGCTTGCTATGCTTTGATTCGGCTCGTCAAATACAGGAACTCACATACAGAATGGATAGATGGGGATTGAATTGTGTGGATGGTGTGGTAGGTTGAACCCACAACCAGTTGTCAATGCGGCGATTCAAGAGGATAGCAACACTTTCTTGAGCCGGATGGAGTCCGCTACAAGGGATGATTAGTGTCCCTGAATAATGGAACAAAACTGCGCCGCACAGTCCATGCCGTCAGGGGGAGTCGAACCCCCATCTTCCTCATACTGACTGGGATTCATTACGATCAGCTGCTGGTCACCGACGGCTTCGTACCTGTCCTTACGATAGGTTAACCCAGAGGCACCTACTAACAAGTTTGCTCGCATGGTAGGAGCAGGACAGGAGTTACATTCGAGCCATAATTGATTGTCAATGCCGAGACTCTGTCACAATGAGACCCCAATCTAATCGCTCCAACGCCGATCAAAGCGCCCGTGACACCAGCGCTTGTAGAACGAGCGCTTCTCAATGAAGGTATGAAATGGGAAGAATACGGAAGCACTGGCTAAAGATAGCAGTGCATGCACGCCACACGTGTACCATGGTTACGGATCACAATAGTTGAGACGGACACTTGACATTTGACACCTCCGATCACGATGAAACGCTGACTATAGAACCACTGGTGAAATTAAGTGTGCAAGATGAACACTTAAGTGAACAACCAACAACACCAACAACAACCAACAAATCCAACTATCAAACGTGCGAGGTTCGGGGTTCCTACCAGGTATTAGGCAGTGGCAATTTGGGTTTTACAGGCAAATGCAGTAGCCTATAGCTAAAGGTGACTTCAAGACGATCGGAACCGTTCTAGGCGCTTTACACGACCTTAGAGGGTAAGGAAAGTTGGGTTTTATGTGCAAGACTTGGAACTAAGCCCAAGGGGTGATCCGTAGATCAAGAGTTTTTATTCCAACGATATATTTCTGACAACCAATGTATCAGCTAGAGTTTGGTAGGTTGACTACTGCACAAAGCCGAGCGCCTTCAAATGTTTATGTGATTTTTAACGAAGCAAGCCCTGCCCTGTCCTGTCCTGTCTGGTCTGGTCTGGTCTGGTCTGGTCCTGTCCTGTCTTATATCACTCCACAAATATCCAACACTTTATATATTGCAACAGAAACAACAAAAGGAAACTTTATAAGCTTTCTGAAGGTGTTCCGAATAAATGCTAGACATCCCCTGTGTGCTCAAGCTCACGCTCGTGCTCACTGAAGAGGAAGGGTAGGATCTACTGGGGTTCCCTTTGTTTTCAACGGGTATTTATACAAACTGACGTTCTAAGTAGGGAAATGATTCTGAAACCGTCTCTTAGTACAAACGGATAAATGGAACACAGATATATCGGGGTGATGAGCAGTATTAGCTCAAGAAATAACCCTGTTGGTAATTAGTTCCGATTAAATGGTATATTTTGGTAGATAATCTGGGAGATTGGAAGGGGAATTGCGCCATAGCACGTATGTGCCCTGGGCAATCAATCCATGTGCCAGCTCCACCGAGCCCTGGCCCATCAACCCTTAAGTCGCCCAATTAGTCAACCCTTCAGCCCTGGTCAAAGTGAGTCCTGGCATCATGGGCCAAGGGCTCGGCACTATCTCTGACATCGGATCTCTGTTCCGTGCTCAGATCGGTGATCTCCGTGATCGGCATCATCGGATCTTCGGAGTTGTTCGGACTATTGAGCTGTGCACGGTTCTATTAGCTAGAACCGTCCCACAACCTCATTACATGATCCTCGTACATGCCCCTGGTAAGTCCCATAGTCTGGATGGAGTGCATTGACATGTCCTTGATAGGATACATGCAGGATGTTCCCAATCCCTTGGTTAAGGATGGTAAGAACACCTTTAGCTAATAGACTAGTACTTTGCTTGGCAAATCTGACCCATTGTGGTGGCTGTCATTCCCAAGTAAGCAATAGGACTACTTGCACATGTGTATATCCTTAGCTAGCAACTCGGACCTCATCCTAGCTCATAGTGAGTGATATAGCCATTATTCTATATGAAGCACCTGCTTAGAACAGCAAAATCGAAAGATTTCACTGCTGGTCACAGGGCCAGCTTATCAACGATTCGGCTGGTAACCTCATTGTATTATATATTTAGTTACTTAGTTCACACGGTTTGACGAACACTATAAAGTAGAGTAGTTACTTGCCTGTTTTCTTTAGTCTTTTATTCAATCATCTTTTCGAGACATCTACCTGCACTTCCCAATCCACTCTCTTGTAGAGTTGGATGCAAGGTCTTGACTGTGACATAATAAAGACTCCCCTTCTTACCACATTGTACTGCCATCTCCCGACCTCCTTTCCCTTTCCCCCTCTCACACATTCTTTGCGCACCAACCTCTACCCACTCGACACTGCACCTCGCAGTCGTCCTTTCTTACCTCTACTTGGACTCTCGTATCTGAAGTTCCATTCCTCCCTCCACGACATTCACTTTGTCCACACTGAAGTAAAATAATTGCAGCGCCCCTCGTGCGCGGTCCATTTATAATTGACAGACCTCGTGCTACGGGAAACATTGAGTCCGTCCCAGCACTAAGACAGTTTCAGGAGTGCTAGTTCAACCTTCGGGGAGGACTACCTTGCTATCATCGGGGGTGTCATAGAAGACCCGGGATAGTTCTATTCGCAAGAGACTGCTTCGAGTCCCACCACCCGCTCTGTGCAGAACCAGCAAAGCCGTGATGTTTAACGCACCCTCAACAGGCTCCTCGGAGTCCAATCCTACCCCGCCTCACCGCACCCCAACACCCCCCCTCTCCACCTTCTGCACCCTACACCCCGCGACTTTTTCGCCACCCCCATCCTCCATTCCCACCGTTATTCCCACGTACACTACTTGGGCCACCCATCCAAACTACCTCGTCCGACTCTTCAGACACATCTGCGATTTCCCAAGCCTTCGAGCCACCTCCCGCTTCCCCATCCACTCCTGCCACCACCCAGCTGTACCACAGCTTCCTGGACATTGCCCAAATGTCCAAACCAGGATCCCCCGCTCATCTTCACGAGCCCATGGAGCATGAGCCGGCTCCTGAACCCTTTGTACCCCATGCCCTGAGGTCTTTCCCACCCTACAAGATCACCCTTGTCACCACGCCGCCGCACTTCAATGGTGTGGACAAGTCCAAGTGGGATGGATACTTGGCCCGAGGCCCTCAAAAACTACATGTGGGCCTACAGCGAGGATTTCGCTATCCCGAAGGCAAAGATTGCCTTCACAATCTCCCTGCTTTGCAGCAAAGACGGCATGCCCACCCCAGCGTCTAACTGGGTCCGTAATTGGCGCAGACAAGTCCTTGATGAGGACGATGAGGAGTTGCCCGAGGGGTACTCCTTCAAGAAGTTCCTGGACGATTTATCTAGGACTTTCAAGGACCAGAATGTGTGTTCGACGGCGTACATTCACCTTACCACGACGAGGCAAGAGAAATCGGCGTTGGCCAATTTCATCCAGGTGTTCGAACTGAATGCCGAGGAGGCAGGCTACAACCAGCACTCCGAGTATGGGGACTACGACCAGTTCCTGTGCGAAAACCTCGTCAACCTGGAGGTTCGCACCCAGCTTTATGCAGGCGGCATCGAGATCCCCGAGGACTACCTTGGGATGAAAAAGAGGATGATGACCATTGGTCGTGTCCTCAAATGCGAGAAGCTGCGCAATGCACAGCTGAAGCACGCTGCTGGGACCCCTCTTTGGGTCCCTGCAAGGATCCCGGCTGCCCCCACCGGTAATACCAGGGGGACCGTGCCAAATTTGGCGAAGAAGCTGGCTCCGAGGGAGACAGCTCCGATGGATGTTGACGTGTCCAAAACAAAGGCAGCGGCCTTCAAATGTTACAACTGTGGCTTGGAGGGCCACATGGCACGGGAGTGCCCGAAACTGCGCCGGGAGCACGGAAAGGTCAATGTCCACTCGTTGCGGACTGACGACATGTCCAAGGAGGACTTTAAATTTCTTTTCAAACAAGCATGGGCCAAATACAGCCAGTATTTTTAAAGAGGGCCCCGGTCATAGCCGACCCGGTGCCCCCTTCCCTGAACAATAAATATACTCTGCTAGATGCAGAGTCCCCCATGCAGACCCCCCAGATCCCCGAGAACAATTCTGTAAATCATATAAAAGAACACATTAGTTTACGTACCCAGGACAAAATAGTAGTAGATAATGTAGAAAAAGACCAAAAACAAATACGTATCATGGAGAATGAGAACCGCATTCGTAATATTAGAAATTGTCGCATGGAAAAAGAGAACAAGCGCTGGAGCACATTCAAAAAGGCCCCTGGAACCCAAACCAGTGAGAAAAATAGTGCGGAGAAAAAGGGTGACAATGTTGCGATGGCTCAATCCTCGAAAGAGGAGGAAGCACCAAAAACAGTGCTGGAGCACACTCGAGTCCCGTTTGGACTCAAGAAGCAAGAAGCGGCCCGGTGGCTCGACGCGCAATGGGAATAACAGAATCCCGATTGGTGCAGGAACTCAGGGAGTTTCGGAAGCAACGGAACAAGCATGAGACGCTCATTCCAGTCGAATTGTTGTCCCCTGAGACCGGAAAAACGCGCCGCATTAGGGCGTTGTTGGACAACGGATGCACAACAATGTGCATAGACCGGGCCTATGCTGAGGCCGAAGGATTTGAGCTCAGGGAGCTCGATCAGAAGATCATTGCTCAGAACGCAGACGGTTCTGAGAATGTGGGCGGACGGATCACTCATTACGTAGAGTTGATCATGGGAATCGGAATCCACTGCAAACGACAGCGGTTCCTTGTGAGGGGCCTTGGGAAGGCCAGGATATTTATCGGATACGACTGGTTGTTTAAACACAACCCAGAGATCAACTGGCAGGGCTAGACAATCAAACTCAGCCGTTGCCCTCCAGAGTGCAACATGACCGGCAACGAGGCTGCCGAGGGGTGTGAAAAAGATCCCCTCGAGGAGGACGGGTCAATCTTGATGGTTAATTTCGCGGAGCACATGGATCTCTGCATGAAGGGTACACAGGCCCAACAGATGGCAGAAGCGGTGTATGCGGAGAAGGAGAAGATAACGGAGGATGCCGTCCTGGAGCAATATCGCGAATACATCAAGGTGTTCGCGAAAGAGTCGTTTGATAAGCTACCGGAGAAACGACCCTGGGACCATGCAATCAGACTTAAGCCTGGATCGAAGACGGTAGATTGCAAAATCTATCCGTTGTTGCAGAACGAACAGGGAGAGTTGACTAAGTTCCTGGAGGAGAACTTGCAGAGCGGACACATCAGGCCGTCCAATTTGCCGATGGCATCGGCATTCTTTTTTATTAAAAAGAAGGATGGAAGCCTTCAACCGGTACAGGATTACCGGAAACTCAACAAGATGACAATCAAGAATTGTTATCCTTTGCCACTTATCTCGGAGCTAGTACATAAACTCCAAGGCGCGAAGATCTTCACGAAGCTGGACATTCGATGGGGATATAATAATATTCGGATTAAGGAAGGAGATAAGTGGAAGGCAGCTTTCCGAACGAACCGAGGCCTGTTCGAGCCTCTGGTTATGTTCTTCGGGCTTACCAATTCACCCACCACTTTCCAAACAATGATGAATGACATCCTTCGAGAGCTCATAAACGAAGGAAAAGTTACTTTCTACCTCCACGATATTCTTATTTTCACGGATACCCTGGTAGAACACCGAGCGATCGTCAAACGAGTACTGGATATACTCGCCAAAAATCAATTATATTTAAAACCGCAGAAATGCGAATTCGAACGGGCTGAGATCGAATATCTCGGCGTAATTATTGGACACAATTTGATGCGCATGGATCCCGTTAAGATCCGAGGCATCACCGAGTGGCCAGAGCCCAAGAACCTTAAGCAGGTGCAGGCGTTCTTGGGATTCACGAACTTCTATCAGAGGTTTGTGAGAGGTTATAGCGAGGTGGCCAAGCCCCTCACACGGTTAACCAGGAAGGAGGGCTTCTCCTGGGGAGAAGATCAGAAATCTGCGTTCCAGAAGCTAAAGGACCGGATTGCCGAAGACGCTGTCTTGGCGCTTCCCACGGATCATGGGAAGTTCCGTTTGGAAGCAGACACAGCAGAGGGAGTGACTGGAGCTGTGCTCAGTCAGGAACAAGAGGGGGGGTGGCGCCCGGTGGCATTCCAGTCCCATGGGCTCAACAAAACGGAGCGCAATTACGGGGTCTATGACAAAGAAATGCTCGCAATAATGCTTGCGTTGGCGGAGTGGAGATCACTCTTGATGGGGGCACAGGAGACTTTTGAGATTCTGACGGATCACCAGAATCTCCAGTATTTTAAAAGTCCGCAGAAAGTCAATTGGCAGCAAGCACGATGGATAGTGGAACTATCTGAATACGACTTCACATTGTCGCACCGAGCCGGTGCCCTTAACAAAAAAGCCCATTTATTATCCCACCGAGCGGACCACGATCAAGGGAAGAACGACAACGAGAATGTTGTCCTTCTCAAGCCGGAGTATTTCCGATCTCAGGAAATCATGATGGAAGGGCCGGAGGCTGCGATCATGTCACAGATCAAGGCCACGAAGCGAGTGGACAAGAGCATCAAGCTGGCGCTTGAGAAAAATCTCCCTGGATGGGAGAAGATCAATGATGTTATCTATTATAACAGATTGATTTATGTTCCTTTCGATAAGAAACTACGAGATAAAATTATTGGTTTACACCATGACTCCGTGCTAGTCGGACATCCAGGGGAGAACTGCACGCAGGAGTTAATCGAACGAAACTATTGGTGGCCATGACTTGGCAACCAAGTTTCTATTTATATAAAAGCATGTGAGGCATGCCAACGAACACAAGTCCACTGGTATCAGCAGGGAAAGCTGAACCCGCATGGGATTGCGGAAGGACCCTGGCAGGTCATATCGGAGGATCTTATCGGGCTGTTGCCGTTCAGCAACGGTTTCAACACTATTCAGGTTTGGGTGGATACATTCTCGAAGATGATCTATGTCGAACCCACCAACATGGAGTTGACCTCCGAAGGGATGGGCTGGTTGACCTGGGACCGCGTGATTAGATATCATGGAATACCACGGAAGATCATCTCTGACCGGGATCTGAGATACATCTCCGGGTACATGCGGGAGCTGAACCGGCTCCTCGGGATTGAAATGAACCCTAGCACTACTTTCCATTCGATCACTGATGGACAGACGGAGCGCATGAATCAGGAGATCGAAAAATATCTCCGCGTATTCGTAAATTATCGCCAATCGGATTGGGCAGAGTGGCTCGCTTTGGCCGAGTTCACTCACAACGACAAACAAAGCTCGTCGACTAGCATGTCTCCCTTTTTCGTGAACACTGGATACCACCCCTGGAAGGGGATAGAAAATGCAGTTGAGTCGCGCAACGAGGCTGCCAACGACTTTGCCGAAAAAATGAAAAAGATCCGTGATGAAGTGGCAGCTGCACTGGAAAAAACTCAAAAACAATGAAAAAATATTACGATATTCATAGGCGCCAGGCGCCTGAGTTCAAGGTCGGCAATAAGGTGTGGCTGGAAGCCAAAGACATCACCACAGATCGTCCAACCAAGAAGTTGGATGACAGACGGTTGGGACCATATGAGGTCATCGAGAAGGTCGGAGCCTCGGCATATAGGCTCAGATTGCCTGAAACGGACAAATCACATCCGGTTTTCAACGAGGCATTGCTGACGCCATACATCGAGCTACCGACACACCAGAGAGAGGAGAGGCCAGCACCTCAGATCGTGCAGGGTCACGAGGAGTAAAAAGTGGAGGAGATTCTGAAGCACCGGAAGCGTGGGAAAGACTTCCAATATTTAATCAAGTGGAAGAACTACCCTCTCGGGGAGAGGACATGGGAACCCTGGCGCCACCCGACACATGCGAAAAAGATCCTTGATAAATATAACAAGGATTACAGGATTGATATCCGCGCCATTCCGGTCATGCCGACCGGATACTGGGACTATTTAATCAAAAGATACAAACATAAGGAGGATTCCTTGCAATACTCAACGAAGAAATAATTTATTCCCGAAACCAACACTTTCGTTGAGATCAACGTGGATGTTGATTCTAGAGGGGGGGTAATGTCACGATCAGACCCCAATCTAATCACTCCAACGCCGATCAAAGCGCACGTGACACCAGTGCTTGTAGAACGAGCGCTTCTCAATGAAGGCATGACATGGGAAGAATACAGAAACACTGGCTAAAGATAGCAGTGCACGCACGCCACACGCATATCATGGTTACGGATCACAATAGTTGAGACGGACACTTGACATTTGACACCTCCGATCACGAGTCGGCTGGTAACTTCATTGTATTACATATTTAGTTACTTAGTTCACACGGTTTGACGAACACTATAAAGTAGAGTAGTTACTTGCCTGTATTCTTTAGTCTTTTATTCAATCATCTTTTCGAGACATCTACCTGCACTTCCCAATACACTCTGTTGTAGAGTTGGATGGAAGGTGTTGACTGTGACAGACTTGGAGCCAAAAATAAAACTGAGGCAGAGCAAGAAAAAAATTATATGCGAACAACACTGAATCGTCGAACCCCATCATTATCGTCCCGGAAATTATCAGCCTATATTTCGAGAAGGACCAGCTCCTGGTCACCGACGGCTTCATACCAAGCATTTGTGCTGGGTAAAATGAGGTGAAATTGGAACTCGCCCACAAGGGGGACTGGGAGCTGAATCTGCAATCAAATAATTGTCAACACGGAAAATCAGAGACTCGCCCTTGAAGAAAGCGCTGTATTCACGATCGACTGGTCAAGCTCCGCCAATATGAACCTATTTCATGCCACGGATGCCAAAAAGAACACTTGGGACCACCCACGGGGCCTGTAAGGATCGCGCACATGCTCACTGTCCCGATATGGGATAGGAGTCATATCCAGTTTCGGTACCTTTCTTTCTCTCTCTTTTGTACTTACTTGACTCATACCTACCTGTAGTTACTCATATCTAGTCAGTACGACTCATTAGGAGTCATCAGATCCGGATCCAATGGATCCCTGGATATTATAAATACTCTCGTAGTTTAGGCAGTTCGGTATTCTTACGTTCAACACGTGAACTTTATTGACTCAACCTCGACTCTAAGTTTACAAGCAACATCAAGAATACAAGTGTCTGCGACTTTCTCAACAGAAACTCCGCAGCCTCACAGGGCCATCAGGGGAGTTGACCCCCATCTTCCTGGAGAACCTGAACATTCATGTCAAGCTTTGAGAACAACCACCCACCGTTCAACGACCGCTGAGTATCCTGTATTTCCGCTCGATCAACTGAGGACGTGGGGCAATTGAACGTCGTGCAACTTCGAGTTGCGGATTGAATTCAAGTGGGCCCCAAGACTTTGCGATGCCAAAATTGAGGAGGGGATGATTCACCCGGGGATTCCGAGGAAAACTTGAACTGGGCGGCTTACGGCACAGTTGAAGCGGAAAGGTCAAAAGATGGTGGCGGCTGGCCGTTTTTATCAAAAGAGGTTTGATGTCACGGTCACGGTCACTTCCCGCTCCCCTTCTGCGCTCGTTTCGATTTTCGACTAAAATGTCTCCGCCCTGCTGCTACAACTGCTCGGACCTTCCCATTGAAAGGCACTCATTATGCATTGAATGGATCCCATTACAAGCATCGCCTTTTTTGGCGGCGATTTGGCACTGTCCAAGCTCTTCGATTACGAGTCTAGAGGTGGATCTGTGTGCAATGAAGGAATAATGAGCTCTTCTCCATCCCTCTACGTTCCCTATGCTCCTGGAGGCGATCGTCTTAAATCTGTGGATCGAATACGCCGTGAGTCTCCTTGAAATTTCGTTCTAGACGCGATGTCTGATGCAAATTTACCCGTAGATGGATTGTTAAGGATCGTTCGGAAGCTTGGAATACTCGTGGCTCGTGCGTTATCATGACTCTGCTTTCGTCCCAGTTCTAATGCCTAGTAGGCGTCGCAGACCGTAGAAATTCCGGATTGTCTGCCGCATGTAAGCTCTGCGGCAGAATCCCGGCGTTCGCGCAGCCCACATCCATGCAGGTGCGCATTCTATCTTCCAGAGCAGCTCAGGTCCTCATCCGTTCTGTCAGCGCAGCTACTCCCGGTCTTGATGCCGCCCAAACGTGCGTTGACGACATCTACCGACCTGGAGCGCGATGTTGCATAATGTGTCCCAATGCCGGTGGAGATCCTTCGGATAGAATGATGCGACCCACACCGTGCATTCCGTCTCTCGTGTCCGCAGACGCGGACGACTCGCGCGTTCTTCAGCTTGCATGTTCTACGGATCGGCCGCCCCACCTGTGCAGACCGCCCGAGGCACACGCCTTCCTTCCTCTCCGGACGTCGCCTCTCCGTTCCATGTCCAGCTGACGCGATATAATATCCTGTGGAGTGATCACGGCTACAGCGCCCCAGCCGCATTGTCCCGCCCGTACCCTGCGAGATCTACAGGCGACGAGGTCCTACTGCGCGTCTCTTCACACGGAGCGTCCACCCAGCATCACCGTACACAAGCCTCAGTCGGTGCTGCTGATGGCGCAAAAAAAGCGGTATATACGAGCCAGCTACGCGGTCTGCTATCCGTACGCGCGGCTCCTCGTCCCGCCAGAAACGGTCGTCTGTCAAGCTTTCTTCCGTGCTGCTCCTATTGCCACCGCCTCTCCTCGAAGCCTTACAACCCCCATATTCCTCCAATATCTGCCCCCGGTCCTCGTCCACCCGCAGCGGCATATACACGATCCCGAGAAACATTGTCGCAACTCTTCACCCACGTAGGGCACATCCCGTGTTCGTGCAACCGCCTGGTCGCCTCGCAGATGCCCGGGCCGCATCTGGTTCGTCGGACGTCCCCGCTGCTGCATCTACTATCCCTCTCACCGCCCGCTCTCGACATCCGTAGCGAGGGAGCCCAGCACGTTGTGCTCCATCAATCACCTCATTGATCTTGCACTCTCGTCGGCACGCCCCCTCGTTTCCTCTTTACTTCTTTGGTTTCATCTGCGCAGTTGTGGGACTATACTGTCCGGAAGATATTCTCTTCGACAGCTTGGCACGGCGAGTGCATAACAAAGGTGACCGTCATATTGTGCTTGCGCACTTGCGGTACCACCTTAACCGCTGCAAGCTGCTGCGCGCGGACAGCGGTTCTGCATCCCGACGCCGCTGCCGGGCCATTTGGAGAGGATAGGGAAGCTCAGGCCAGCGCTGGGCGGCAGTATTTGTACAGTCGCAGTGTTAGACTTTGCTAAATCACACCTGACATGCGCATGACACTGTAAATCAAAGGTTGTTGAATGTAAAGCGAGAAAATACACCAAAGGGTAAAAAGAATTGATGTACAGAGAATCGAGCCCATGCCATAATATACATTGATTACATAAGGCAAATCACAGCCACTATTATGCCATAAATTTGAAGGCATATTAAAGGACAGCCACTAAAAAGGCTTCAACACAGCCACTAAGATTAATAGCACAGCCCCTATTTTTTTTTACAAACTTAGATTGGGACCAGATCTCGAAAACCTTATTTCGGTTGATTAAGTACTTGTAACTTATAAAGTTGCATGGCAAGGCTCAGCCACCATGATCTAAAGCTCCAAATAGTACCAGTCTGACTACAGCAAAGTCCTCGCCACATTTTTGCCAGTTGTAGACAGAATATATTAGTTACGAGTCTACCAGGCACCCTGTGTTGGCGAGTGGGACTAAAAAATTCTCGTTCACTGGCCAAATGACTACGGCAACTGTCATTTAATTACGTAGTCTATCATGCATAGCTAGCACCAGTCAGGTACATTTTGGTATGTTGCCAGCACACCAGGTGTACGCAGAACCACCATTACAACACTTGTAAGACGAGATGTGGTTCTGCCACCCTCCGCCACAAATAGTGTCGAAGTCGACAACTGTACCGTCCAACTGGAGGGTGTGATCATCTTAACAGCTGGTGTTTCTGGACAGAAGTAGCAAGGGACATTGGGCAGCCACGATGAATCGCAGGCCATGTCCACTTACACCCAACAGACACAATTTCCCGATGTGATCTGAGTGGAGTGTGTTTTATCGTTCAGAGCGAGGTCGACATTGACTGAAAATGAACCACCGGGTCAGGTAGAAAGGGATACATATACATATAGCGTACCACATTGTGTCGCAGAACTTGTCGTTACGATACAGTTCCTGTTGAGCCCCATGCCATCACAGTACTCGACTGTGGTGGCCAGAGCCAGAGCTGTCTGGCCCACAAGGTGCGGGGCGATAGAGATGGCGCTGAGTGTGAAGAGAAAGAGGAACTTCATAGAGGGCTGATGACTTTGATACGTAGCCAGATGGTGCTCTGTTCGAGTTCCTTTGAACCAGTTAAGCTTATATATAACAAGATATGCCTTCGCTTTACTCCGCGGTTCATAGCTGTAAATTTGTTGATGTCTTGAGCTGAATGTCCAATGGCAACCTTCCGGTCACCAATATTAGTTGAGAGAACGGATAATATGCGGAAGACTGTACCTCGCGGAATCTCTAAACAGAAAGATGAATGACGGCGATGAGAGAAAAGACTGCACCAGATATATCCCCCGTCGTCAATTGCAAAGGATCAAAATGGGGTGCAACTTCCGCCCGGGGAATGTGTACATCGCCAGAGACAGAAGACGGACTGCGGCTTCGATAGACACCTGCTCCAGCCATGCAGAGAGCCACAGGGAATACAATACAGAGGATATTCTTCAGGACGCAGGGGACGGCAGGCCGAGCTGAAATGCGTGTTGCACTGCGGTGGAGTGAGGCATAAAGATAAAAATCGGGAGAGTGTTGGGCACCCGGAACTCGCCTTTCCGCCTCCATTATCCCAATCCAGGTTAAATTCGACAGCTTGCAGGTAATGAAATCTCGGATCCGGCTCCGGTTACATTGATGAGTTCGGGCACAGTGAGAAACAACTGTACTTTTATCCTGCGGAATAGCTGCGACGGACTGCGATTGTTGCGGAATAGACTACAGCAGGTCAGCTGTGACGTACGGAAGACCATTTGAGGTGAGCGGCGACCACTTTGCAGACAGCAGTAATTTGCTGCAGAAAGGTTTGAGTGAGATCTCGTGCTGTGATTGAAATTTGCTGCGCCGTCTGGGGAATAACCTCCGGGAGAATTTACGTAGCGCGTAGCTGTACCCATGGAGTAAGCATATCCCACAAATAGTGTATGCGTCACGACCGGCAGGCTGAGAGGGAAGAAGAGACGATGGAGATGAGTCCAGAAGGAGAAAGGACCACAACACATACCAACGAATGAGGAGCATCTCGTTAAAGAACCGTTAATTCGAACAATGGATATAAGGCGGAAAGATTGTTCTGCCCCCACTCCTCCGCCCGGGACCCGATCCCATGCCCGAATTTCGAACCGCGGCACGCGATCGCCCTTTGATTATCGGGTTCTCACTAGTCTCTCCTAGACAGACGCTTCAACATGTGAAGCTCGTGCCTCGCTTGTTGAAGTCTGTTACTTACCGCGGGGGTCGGACCGTGTTAGAATATTATTACATAATGATCGGAGTTTGAAACTGACGCGAAACGCCGTCTGAAGGAGAAACACATTATTTGACCCAGACAAAGTTCATAGTAATAGATAGAGCTGTGACTTTAGGTTCTGTCTCCTCAGAATTCCCAAAAATGTCCGTGGATCGTGAATGCGGGATAACTGGACAGGTCATGTGATCTCCAGCGCTTGCTTAATGAAAAGCACCAAACGGGTCGAAACCACATGAAAGAAATCTGGGAGACAGAGAAGTTACACTTATGTGCGCCCATGTACCGTTTGCGCCCTCAAAGTGAAGAGAATCATTGTCGAAGCTTTTGATGACCATTTGAACTCCGATCATTATGTAATAACATTCTAACACGGTCCGACTCCCGCGGTAACAACAGGACTAGGTTCTCACAGCTCCTCAAGTAGAGCATCAATCCGTGGCAGACATTGGAGGGGGTGAAACGGTGTCATAATTGGTGTTAGCCCGCCGAAACCGGGGAATCTGGTTAACCGTTCTTTCGTTCATTGGTACTTACGTGTTGTGGTCTTTTCTCCATTTGCACTCATCTCCATTCTATCTGCTTCCCTCTCCACTGCACATCCCGGGTCATGGACCGTTTGTGGGATCCAATTGCTCCATTGGCATAACTACGGACTACGGAATTATTCACTTGCCCTTCACTTTCCAACCACTGGAAATTTACACCAATTCGGGCTGTCGAGGCAAGGTAGGGAGTCCCGTGGATTCACATTCCTGAAAGGTATGCAAAATTCGCACTGCGCCGCGGAACAGGAACTTGCCGCAATTCCTCGCAGTAATCGCGCAGCCCGAGCTATCCTTGCGAATGCCTCCCCGTTTGCGTAGGAAGTGTCATCCATTCAAGTCATGACCAGTTATCCTTCGTTGAAGCCGGGTTGGTGCCTCAGACCGCCGGCAGAAATATGGTTGAAAACTTTGCTCACGCGGATAACTTAGACCGAAATTTCGCTCTTTAGTATGAATTTAATTCTTTTTTTTTACTGGACCAGTCCCTGAATCCTGACTGGATTACTTCCGAGTGCTAGTTATATTCTCGTATTACCTCCCTCAATTTTGTTCTCCCTTTTCTTTCTGTCTTGTTGACTCGCCTTGCGATCAGTTTTGAAACCCTAGCAGAACATAGCACCCTCACTCCTCAATCTCCGGAGCGAAGCGAAGGCATATCTTGTCGTATCTCTATACTTTCTACATGCACTGGTGGTGCGAATTACTTTCGACAAAGAACCTCTTCTGGGTGCAATTCACTGGCTAAATTGTTTGGCATTGCTCCGGCCCCCAACACTGTTCTCCGCTGTGGACTGGCTCTCTCCAAACTCTGTGGCGATTATCTGCCCCCCGTCCCATACTAATTACGCTCCAACAATTCAAAGCTGAACAGTATTTTCAGCGCAGTTCAATACATTCGTGGATCTGCCGCTCAACTGCGGCCACGTACGCGTTTCCCTATCTATAAAGGGGACCTGGACTAACTCCCAATGTCACCACAGTCGCGTTCCTGCTCAGCCTCTCGATTGCTATCCCTCCATCCTTCAATGTTTGCCTCTTTGGTGGACCGTACGCAAGTTTTCTGGTTTCTAGTGCTGGTTCAAATGCTGCGCTGTGGACTTCCGGACATCTTATCCTTCCTCTGCCCTACCTAATGGGCTACCGTTTCTGTCCGAGCACCCTACGCTACATGGTACTCGCAGTTTCCATCTCCATGTGTTCAAACCTCTCAATAATCGATTTCATGCTGGCTCCATGTTGTCCCCTGTCGCAACGAACGAGTCCTCCCCTGCGCAATGCATTAAGCCTTTTCCTTCTTGGTTCGTGGCCAAATCCACGCTGTCCTGTTTCTCTCGGCTCCAGTACAACAAAAAATCGAAGCTGATTTCCCTCCTTTACAGCCATTTGCGGAACATAGGGCGCGGGCAGTTTCTTTTCCATTTTGGGCCTGTTTAGATCATTTTCGACTAGAACACCCGCCCCGGCCTCAAATCGCGTCCATTTGCTCTGGAAGTTGGACCATTCGATCCGCGCTTGAAATGCGCAGCGAATAGAACCCTGGATTCGTCTCGGGACTATGCATACTGTGTCCCTGGCACCGGATATCTGCTCTCAGCAGACTTTCTGACTAGAACAGCTGCCCCGGGCCCGGATGGGGGGCCGCTTTCCATGGAAGTTGGACCATTCGATTTTCATTTGGAATGCGCAGCGGATGGACGCCTCAGATTTCAAATGTTTTCGGTAGGTTGAGAAAAGTTGTGGGAACTCGGCATTCCCGCAACTTCTTTTTGTGAGTTCCCACAGCTTTTTCTCGTTACACTTGGACAGGTCACTGGGGCAAGCTATGGCTGTTGTGAGCATCAGAATGGGAATCAGTGAAGTGCAGGCACATCTCGTCGTGAATGTTCAGCCCAATTTCCGAACATGTGGCAAACACAACCACATGCGTCAAATACGCGCGGCACGTCGCTTGGCCCATTCCTGGCCTTGCTCTCTCTGTTGTGTAATCCACATATTTCCGGATGCTTTCGTTGCTACAATGACCTCTTTAAAAGGACGGGACCACTAGCGAGCTTGGTAACTGGATGTCTCATTCCGGAATCACTGTGAACTTCAGTTTTAATAGGCATGCTGCGAGTTCAATTTGTTGAAGTGGCAGTCTGTGACTAGACTTCAGTGCAACTGCTTATAGCTCATTCTTCAAGCAGCAGTCATAGGTACCAGTACATCCCGGAATACTGATTCTGTGTAAACCTGCCGACTTACTCACACTTACTTACACATCACTCGGTGACACCGTTACTCTCACTTGTCTCTTACCTTCACCTCACCCTCAACTCTATGCTTCTTGGAATCATAAATGGTCTTGTTGTCTCTTGTCCCAATTCTCAGTGTTTCTCACCGCCTAGACACCAGTGAGTTTCCATTCTGACTGGTTGTGACACAGGTTCTATCCACAATAGGATGTAGGTGTATACCCGAGACAGCCGATGAGGATTCAGTAAGTGATTGTTAGCCACTATGGCTGGTTTCCTCCCTGTGGTGCCCCTGAATTAGGACTTTAACTTAGGCCTCATGACGGCACACTTCCCTTATAGTTTCCTAATCTTCAGAATCGAGGTCGCTAATGTGCCAGATCCTTCAAGCCACAACAGCTCTTCCCCAATTCTGGTTGATCCCAAGGGTCACCAGGTCGCAACTGGTATCACGGTACATGCTCGACTTCAGGTGCACAGATGAATTGGTTTTCCCCCTTCTGAAATCACCCAGTGCTCATCTCCCTTCAGATCCTCTGGTTAGCCCTCGTTTGACTTGAAAATGAGCCCTTGAATTTAGATTCAACCCAAGTGGGAAATGTTTGTTGCAAGCTTCGGATTCTGATGTTTGTGTGGTGTAAATTAGTCTCTCAGAGCCAGACTTCAACACGGTATGATCTCGTACCTCGATGTGTTGAAGTCTGTTATTAAGTGATGGGTCCCGATTGGGGTTGGCCCTTGTTACATAATCTTCGCT
Source organism: Mycena rosella (assembly GCA_029378255.1). NCBI lineage: Eukaryota > Fungi > Basidiomycota > Agaricomycetes > Agaricales > Mycenaceae > Mycena > Mycena rosella. The sequence continues at coordinate 146,704 of JARKIE010000156.1, read as the reverse complement.
TAGCTGCCCTGGTGCCGTTTTCGCTATGCGGCACCTCTTTCTCTAGTTTCTTGGGGTGGAACTAAAATTCGGAGTATATTAGAAATGATCTGTCTCTTTAAAATTTGTTGAATGGCGCTTGAATGAGTGCAGGGGCTCATCCTTCAATGTGATGGGATATCAACGGGCCAAAACCCATCAATTTGACTCGTCAATAGCTTTGTCCCATGGCATCGCAGAAATATGGAAATATTTGCACACACATTAAACATCTGTTCCTTTACAACGTGAATATTCCCAAGATTTAAGAGCGGGAGCAAGGGGCTCAAAACGTGATTATGTAATAAGGCTCAACCCCAATCGGGACCCATCACTTAAAAGCGGACTAGGTGTAAATCATATTAAGTCGCATTAAATGACATTCTCTCGATTTGCAGTGATTTCGTTCCTCTAGTGGATGAATCTGCTTAAAGCGAGGCATCGCGATCTTCATCGCGATATTCAGTATGATCTCCATTTCGAAGTCGGTGGCCCTACATTGGATTTACTTACCTGACCTTCATCCACAGCAGCTCCGACCACTGCCAATGGTGTATGAATCAGATGCTTGCTTCCAGCTAAGTTATGCTGTTGCAGTGCACTATGCACGGCAGGCTCTTCATTTGATGTTCAACATGTGAAGTTGTGAACACACACATAATGGCACACAGAACAGAAAGCGACATCATTTGTTGGTGTACAGAGGTTCTCTCTCTCTATTGAGCAATCAGTTCATTTGAGTAAGCAGGAACAGTGGGAGACAAAGGCAGGAGGAGGAGTGAGCGAGGGACGACAATGACTAGATAGAGATGTACCAGGGAGAATTTATGAGTGGCAGAAAATATGGTCTCCCACACATCCACAATCCTCATGGCCGGGCAGTGAGTTGATGTACATAAGTGTCACACTGATACAGCCCACTACCCGTAAGCAGGAGAGAGCATTATTCACAAATTATTTGCAAGCCGGTCCGGCAGGTTTGTGGAGTGGCTCATGGTTATATGTGGTTGGGAAGTTCGGAATATTCTTCATGTGTAGAGGAGGAGGGGAAAGGGAGTCAAGACAGAGGGACACGGGGATGTGTGTAGTTGTGTTTGCCACATGTTCGGAAATCGGGCCGAACATTCACGACGGGATGCATCTGCACTTCACTGATTCCCATTCTGATGCTCACAACAGTCATAGCCTGCCCCAGTGACCTGTCCGAGTGCGACGAGAAAAGTCGTGGGAACTCAAAAAAAAGTTGCGGGAATGCCGAGTTCCCGCAACTTTTCTCGACCTAAGATAGGTGCATTTCGCATCCATCAAGTCATGTGTCCCGCTGTGTGACGGTGCCTTCCCGCCCGTACTACATAATCCTGCCGTGTCGGGGCCACAATCTAAAACCATAGAAAGCTTCAGTTTGAGCTCAAGAATAATCCTATGGTCTCAAATTTCCAATATCTAGCCTCAAAAAAAAGTTTTCAGGCCTTTTTTTGTAAAGTGTCGCAAATGTGAAGTGCACAACATTCACAACACCTTGACTTTTGTGCCGAAAAATCTGCGCTTCCCAATAAGAAAGTTCCGAGCACGGATCACGGTCACGTGTCCTACTTCGGCTTATTTTTTCTCTCATTTCTTCACTTTGCTGGTGCGTTCCTCACCAATTATGTGCACAAATAACGCACCTTACGATGTAAGACTAAAAAACAATCCAGTGTAAGACTTGGTTACAGTCTAGCAAAGGGGAATTGCTGTCCGAAGACCCTGGCGGGAGATAAGGCATGCAAAGTGGTTGCCTGCTGGCAACAACCCTGCTCAAAGGTAGGAATAGTAAGATAACAAGGGATAGAATAAAGGCTTCTTAGCTGTAAGCCCTTATTCGATAGTGTAGTGTTTATGTGGTGTCGCCTAGTGTGCAGTGCTGCGTCTCAGAATGAGTATGGCTTGGCGCACAGGCAAAGGCTTGTAGTGCAGAATCGCCTATGCTCTCTCGGAGACACTCGACGAGACTGCTTGGAGTTACTCGACAAGTAGATTTGAGGGCACAGAGGCGATAGTTTGGGATGAAAGATGATGATTCTCATGTGATCCAAGAATACATGTGACTTGTAGCTAAAGAGTATCCAAAATAGGAAAACCGTTCCTTACATCCAGAATCAAAAATTTCGGCCAATTTGCCACCAAGGTTTGCATGCCACCGCTACCCAAAAGTATCAATCTTTGCTCATGGAAAACAGCAAAAGCTGTGACAGTGATGATGCACAGCCCAACAAGCACTTAAAGAACATATCCCCCGACCCAGCAAGCATGGATCGAGGGTCTGATTCCGAGCGCAGTGATGCCCAATCTGACCCAGGCAGAATTGGGCCACAGGACACTTCCCCTACAGTGGTGTGAAGACTTGAAGCGGCGAAAGAGGCCTTTGTAGTCACAAAATTCATTGTAGTAGACCTAGCGCCCCAAACACAAGTTTTATTTCTATGATCCAAAATTCGCGCTTTCCCACGTTACTGTCACCCATCAGTCACGTTTCACATGACTCGATGGATGCGAAATGCGCCTATCTTACTCAAAATGAAGATAAAACTTGCGGGAACTGGAAAAATAAGCTAAAAAACTTGCGGCATTAATAAATGTGCATTTGGCCCCTCATAGGCACAAGGGCTTTTTCACAGCTCTCAAGGGTACAAATGAATTGGATACAAATTTTCAGGGGCACGGAATGAATTGCATGTAATTCAAGACACAACACTGTGCAGAACACATCTGATTTGCTGCAGGGAAAAGGAATAATTAAGCAGAGCCAAAAGTTTTAGGATTGCTATGCAGCACAAAGCATGATCAACCACCAGGAAGAGCTTGAGAAAATGAGGTTGAATAAAGCGGATGAGGTAATATTCAACTTACTTGAAGCACAGATGAATCAACAAATCCCTCGCAGTTGGCTGGCCAACATAGAGAGGTGGGAATCACAGTTGTGATTGTGCAAAGGAAACCGCAAGGCATTCAAACTCCAGAAAGTTTTGCTGCATTCAACTTGGAAGTGCTTGAAGCGTCAAGGCAGGAGATGACGAGCATAGTTGTCATGATTCGGCTTTTCATCGGCTTTTCAGATCCCGAAGCCGGATCAAACCGCGATCACGGGAGCCCGTTAACCCGCGATCACATCCCTATATGTTTCATTTTAACTCCTTTCTGGTTTCAACTAAACCCCTTTATGTTACACATAGGGTATATTACGATTAGACTCCTAGATACAGTAGTATATAAACCCCAGGTAGAATCCCCTGTACTTTAGATTCTACCTCATCTATTCACCGGCCTTGCTTTGGCCTGTTCTTGACCTGTGTTCAGCCTAAGCTTTCTCTGCTTTTGCTATCTCATTGACTCAGGTTTCCCTCTCCACTTCGTTCTGCTGGCAAACCCTTGTCTCCTATTTCAACTCCTGTCTCAGACCTTTCTCAAGTTCAGGATTAGAGGGAGACAACCACCACCACAACAACTATTCCTACGTCTCTCGGCATTAGAGCATAGAGTCCGTTGAATATCCCTGGATCCTCCCTCCCATTTGCTGGTCTACGATCAACCCATGTGTGTCATCTCATAATCCTGCCGTTAATCCCGTCGGGATATGCCCCACATCGGTTCAATTATCCTGGGCCCATCAGGACTACTTCAACCACAGTCTAACCTCTGGTTGAACTACTCCTGAGAGTGGCTGATTAGCAGTGCACTGATGGCTCCACCAGCCAAAAATAGTCCACAGTGGCTCTTGCAGCCATCCAAGAGGTCAATGATTGTGTTATCGGACCCACTGACGAACACACATAATGAAACCCCCCCCCCCCTCCCCCTCACCAAATATTTGGAAACAAATAATGTGATGTCCGAATGTCGTGGACCCTTCTACTGGTCTACGAAAAATATATAGGGTGTCAATATGCAGTAGTTTAACTCTTTTAACTCTTTTCTCTCTGGTTGAAAGATTATTTCGACCTTTGGACCTTGCCATTCGGCCCCTTCCAAATCGGGACCTAAATCCGATGTCTCGCTCAGTTGAGCTTGTTTCTCTCTGCAATAATACACGACAACTCTCAAAACATTATAACACTCTTATATTGCATGATAGAAACAATTTAATTTTACCTTTCTTCCCCCTTCCCAGTGCTTTCCACATCCCATCACATCAAAGCACGTGCTGTTGATAGTGGGTGCGATAACGACATCAGCGACCTCTTGCAGCCATCCGTCTTTTTGATGGATGATGCCATCCATTTGCACACTGCACATCAGCCACTGAGTGGCACTGATAGCTGCAGTGCAAACTGGCTAATAGCTACTGAGTGGATTCTCAGGACGGAACGAAAATCCCCCACCCTGTCCCTACGGTATGCGGATTTCTTAAAACGCAGTGACTGCGGTGTATCCGGGTGTAATCAAGCAAACATCTGTTGCATCAGTGATCCGAACAGTTCCGAAGATGCCCGTTCTGGGCCGTCCGAGTCTCCTTCCTCTTGCCGCGAACATTCATGATTCACCTCGCACGACACTCGCAAGCAACTCTCCAAAGCGACCACCCCTGCATCCACAGTAGATTCGGATAGAGAACCTCCTTCCGCAGGACTTCAGGAGTGTAAGAAGTTAAGTATAGAACCTGCGGAGAACTTGCGGAGAACGGCCGGGCCTTACTACATCCATCTATCCTGACATGTAGAGTGTCCAAACACTGAACAAAATAATTCATGGACTTCTGTTGGGATGAAATGGAATTTCTGTTGTAAACTTGCTGTGGTTTATGACATCCCAAGTCCTTATATAGGCACGCAATTGATTAGTATCATCTAATCAATTATCTACCTTTTGGTGTAGCGGTTACCTACGTGTCTGGAGCCTGCTTACATTAATTGATTAGATAATCTTGGCAGAGGTCATGGGTTCAATCCTGGCCGGGTGCACAATTTAATACCGTAAATTGCAACTGCTCTCGGGTACAGCAGGATCAAGATAACATGACCTTCCGAGCCTAGATCAGGGATCGAAACCCTGGGGTGATTTATAAGACCTGATAACCACTGGAAAACCCTATACAGTCCTCTAAAGTGTTGGGAGCATAGAGAAAGGGACAAAAGTTTCCAGAGAGGGGAAGGGTGTAAACCTGCTGTGGTTTATGACATCCCAAGTCCTTATATAGGTGCGCAATTGATTAGTATCATCTAATCAATTATCTACCTTTTGGTGTAGCGGTTACCTACGCGTCTGGAGCCTGCTTACATTAGTGGAAGCCTGCTTACCAGGCAACACTAACAGACTTGAGGAGACCAGAGAGAAATAGAGAACCCTTTTGTGGGGGGAATGAAATAGCAGGAAAGACTAGTCAAAGGTACAAGGGATCGAGGTATGAAGGAGAAGAGCTCGAAGCGTGATGTGTAACGTAACGCGTTAGTACTGTGATGCGTGAGTAAAGTCCGAAGCGGGTTTACATCTGTCTCATTATCTCTTCGCTCTGTCAATGGCGTAATTTCCAGATGCTCACATGCCACATCTCACTTTGTTGAACTGCCCAACCACTACTTCGAATCTGATTCTTTAACCATCTCTGCCTTTCCAGAGGATTGTCGTCCGTCAACATGTCATGCCAGTGCCTTGTCAAGACCTCCGCGCAATTTAGCGGCATTGCGGCTATTCAATCCAATCCTCAACACTCACTGCGTTCAGCCGGGCCTTAGACCCGGCCTGTTCTAGCGGCACGCAGAGTCGGCTATCAAGTTCTATTTCGGTTTAGCCGGCCAGATCATGATGGTCTGGGCCATCTAGGCGCCGCCGAGACCTGATGTCGGCTAGCAGCACGCACACCGGCCGAGCCTTCCTCGACCGACTCGTCTATGTATGCTTTACTGACTAGCCGCGTGCGCGTCGAGGGAGCGCCCTTTAGCTCTTCTGCATCCTTTCAATATCTATATACCCCATCAATATCTCTGTACCCCATGGCCTCTTCACCGCCAATGCGCGTAATTATTAATACCGTACGACCCTGCACATGTGTTCTCGGCTAATTTATGCTCTCGCCGATGATTAAGCTTTGTGATTTGGGTGCTCTCTAGATAAAATTCTGTGTTTCGAGGCAGCTATGTAGGCAGCATGGATATAGACGCCAGGTGTCGAGACGGATGGGGCCAGGTGTGGCCGGCTAAACGCGGCTCGGCACGTGCGGTCTGGTTAATCTAGACGCACGTGGGCGTCTAGCCGGGCGTAACTCCGCGGCAGTCTGCCCAGCCGCTTAGACCCGAACGTGGTCTAAGGGCCGGCTGAACGCAGTGACTACTGCGATGCTACATTGCTCCTTGTCACATATTGGCGTATGAGCACTCGGGCACCCGAGGCTCGGGGATATCTCGGGCAAGTATGCGACTCACCATGAATCATACAGAATGAAAGAGAATGCTCAAGAACAGTACAGAACAGTATGGACCATTTATTATATGACTCAAAGTGACTCAGATAGACAGTATAAATACAGTACTAGGAAAAGACCACATAACCTTACGAGCTTGTACCACCCGCCCTCACGGGCATCGTGTAAATCTTATATTGATTGAACCGAATATTGCGTGAACTCAAGGATTGAATACCTTGAAGCAGAAACCCCAACATCACATGTTGCGCTGCGGCCTCTTTCTCCTAGAGTTGCAGGCCGGTGGGAGTGATGAATGATGGTCCCCTGGCTGTCGGGGCACCTCCCGTGAAATCCCCGCGATCCTGGGACTATATACAAACCTGCGCGTGTAGTGACTATTCAAGGCATGCACGGGAATGAACTGTGTCAACTTGCCTGAACTGGCGACTGTCCTTGTCTATCCACAGATACACGGACGACACCTGGAGGTTATTTGAAACTGAATGCTATGACAGATCGCTCTCTATCGCTACGAGGCTATTTCCGCTCATGATTTTACCACGGGAAGCTCAGGCTGCATAAATACCACTGGCATCATAATACTCTCCCCTGACCGGCTCCCCTTCTTTCATCATGTCCGACCCCACCATTCCCGTTTCCCTCTCAGACCTCACCGGAAGCCTTGGTGCGATCGAATTGGCTCTGCGCTGGGCGTGTTCTTGTTCGGGATCGAAACTCTTCAAACTTTCCACTATTACCGCAATTTCCCCAAAGATTCGGCGCTGTTGAAGGTCACCGTAAGTCCAAGTGACGGATTCAGATCCACCAGCAAGCATGATGACTCGTTTGAATCCCCAGGTCGGACTTGTCTGGTGAGCTCATCGTCCCGCTGATTCACACAGGTCACTCAGTATCCCTCTGATTTAAAGGTTCCTCGAGCTCGGGCACACAATATCTGCCTGGCATGCAGTCCGTCACATTCCCGTCAGGAAACCACTCGTCTGACACGCAATGCCGGTGTATTCACAAACTATTACATTCTACGGACAGTCCACTAGGATTGGTACACCACCGCCCTCCGAAGAGATCACGATTCTGTTCGCTGCACTAATCTACACGATAGTCCAGGTATGTTGAACTTTCAACCGCGTGCGAATCAATCGGTACATTTCCTTCAGATCTTCTTCGCAAATCGCGTTCGTGTTCTCTCCGGCCGCTGGTACATCATGGCACTCGCGTGTATGCTGGGGCTGCTGCGCTTCGCCGGCCATATGAGCATCGCTGCGCTCCTGCTGAAATATTCGCGCATCTCCATCCTCCTACAGTTGCGGTGGCTCGTCTCCGCATCGCTCTCTCTTGATCTGACTGTGGATGTCCTGATCACGATTTCACTGTGCTACTGCCTCTGGAATCTACGTCGGTGTGAATCGAAACGGTGGGAATTCAGCACATATATCCCCGATCGATAGCAGCTGACAGTTATTTCAAGGACACGGACCATCGTCGACACGCTCATTTTGTGGACCATTGGTGCGTCTAAACCTTGCGTCTCGCGAACAGCGCTGAAATTGAGTCTCCTCCGATCCACAGAATCTACTATCCTCACCAGGTAATTAAGCGAGTTGATCCTACCGCCCGTTTTAAAGCTTCTGCACAGTGCAGCGAGCATCATTCAAATTGTCTTGGTGAGCTCGCTTCGTCTACTCTCAATGATTTCATTGTCAAGCGTTTCTGTAACAGTTTTTGACGCGCACCGATCGTGAGTTTGGCTATCCAAACCGCCCATACCATCCACTGATATCACCAGTTGTCTGGACCGGAGTCTTCGTGATCCAAGCCAAACGTCAGCTTGATTTCCCTTGCCGGGAAATTAAATCATTCATTCACGCTCTGATGCCACAGTCTTCTCCAATGCGATGCTAGCCTCGTGCGTCTTTCGCCGTGCACTTACGATGACTCACCTGAGCAGCGAATTCAGACTCAATGGCCGACTCCGATTCCGAGATAATGCCAATGAAATCTCCGACAGCATTATATTTGCACCGAGGGTCCACAAAGAGAAGGTTGTACCCTCCTTTGAGGGCGCCAGATCTCAAAGCTCTGTGGTATGCCCTTGCCGTGTCGGAACTTGAAGGCAGAATCTTAATTCCAGTGCGTTCTAGGATTCGTACCTGTAAATAAAAAAGAGATGTGGAAGCCACTGGCGATCCGCACACCGCTGAAGAATATATCTGCGCGGAAGGATATCTCCCTACCGCAAGGACACGTCGTTCCGTGCAGGTCACGACAACAACTTATCGGGGCGTGTCAGTACTATTATTATCTTGCATGAATTTTCGATTTTATGCATTGCAGACGTGATTTTGAGAAATTTCGAAGGCAGCATGACATGAAATGCCTTCGACCAGAGGGTGGGTGATGCGTGATAAAACACCAATATTCGCCATCGACCAAGGGGGGAGTGATGTGTGACGGTCGAATTGAATGAAGAAATACAGTATGTGGGCGTTCAGGGTTGACCTCAGGAATTCGGATTGGACACAGCAGAAGTTGATCTGGTATCTGGATGGCTATCAGATCACAGGTGCTATGATCGGCACTTATCAGCAGTGGGTCCAGGTGGCGATGAACGATTTCTACCCCGTTCTCAACAAGGGGCCATCGGGTTTCAAAATAAGGATATCGGGTCGAGAAGTTTTTTTCAACCCTCCCTGAGACCCCTCCCTCCGTGGTCCTCATATAGGGAATGAGGTTCCCACCCCTAGCGGCGGGCCGCGGCCCCGAGTCATGTGCAGACCCACCGCCAACCTGAGGCACAGCTTCCAAAAGCAGTTGATGTTATGCCGAGTTGTGTTCTGAGAGCGTTAAATGTGTCTTCAGTCATGAATCTAATATCCTAGGCTTCACTTCTGAGAATTCTGTGTTGATTTTTGGAGTATATTCCCTGTTGTGAGCTCTGAAGGCCCGAGTCGAGGACCTTCCAGCCATGGAGGGCCTCTTTTTCCCCACCAATAGACCTTTCCCAACCCACGGATAATGTTTCTGGAGGGGTTGGACCCCATTCGAAATATGTTTTAATCTATTTCGGACGGGGTAGGTCCGAAAAATGCCATTTTTCCCCTCTTAGGTCGAATTTTTCGCCTGTGGAGCGCGCTGTGTTCCTTGCACAGTAGATATCCACCACAGGCGTAGGAATTCAGCGGCAATGCGGCACCCATCTAGCGTGGCCGGGACCCGCCAGCTTCGTTTCGCGCGGCAATCACTGTCGGAGTGTGAAATGCCAGGGCCACACCCGGTGGCATCAAATTCTGCCACCCCATTGTGCCCCTATTTGGGTCAATCCAATACTCAGCCTGCTCATTTCCTGTTCTCCCTTGACCCTGTACCACCACATCATTTAATATTCACAATACCATGTACCTCGTACAGTAGACCCCCGACCCCCACTTGAGCCACAACCATCAAACGATGTCGGCCGGCCACAGTTTTGTAGGAATTGCTTAGGTATTTTTTTAGGGTGGTGTAGGGACCATATAAGCATCCTATTGGAGGGTTTTGGTACCAGCGGCCTCGTTCTGCCTCTTCAGCATGCAAATTTGCAGCCATAATGAGGTTTAAATGATGATGGGCACTTTGATATACCTCGCTGCAGCACATTGGGACTCCAGTCCGCAAATCTGCCAGATGTAATGACACATATCTTGCCTGATAATGTTCCATTTGAGCATCAATTCGGAGTACTAGAATCCACGCTACACCCAATATTTGACCAGCATAAATCAGGGACAGTATGTACAAGTCCGAGTTAGGTAAGTAGATGGAGGTCAACCCAACTTGAAGGCAGCGCCTTTCTGCCGCCACTGGAGGTTTTACTCCAGATAAATTCAAGACATCTATACAGTCTCTTGGAACTCTACAATGAATATTTTTACCGCCTTATCTGGACACAATCCCATGTTCAACACTGATTTTCGCCGGGCAAGCAAACATATGTAATGTGTACTTAAAGCCAGCCCCTTGTTACCACCACTGAAGCTGTTGCTCCACAAAAACTGGAGGGATCTCAATGGCCTTGTTGAACTGTAGAATTATTATTTCCTGCAGGAGGATTGCCTGTTCAGCTCCGATTTTGCTGGGAACTCACCCGTGATTGACAGGTTATCCAGTCCAAATGGGAAGGGGATGAGGACAATGGACCGGCAGTCATTTGATGGCGGTGTGATGGTGCCGGGCCTCGGGATTTCAAACTCCGACAGGTGATGGCTTCCCAAAATGGACCTGGCGGATAACGGCCACCGTACCCATCTCAAAAGAATGAATTCTCGTGCTGCAGGTGACCATAGGGTGAAAAGTTTTTTCAGCCCTCTGGGCGACACCTCCCCCCCTAACCCTACATCCAAAATTTTAACTTGGGGGTGATGGCCGTGGCACGGCCCAGCAAACTCATACTTATGTACTTTTTTTCCAGTGTGAACCTTACTTCTAGATCTTCCAGCATAGCATATACTGGTGCTTATGACCCTTGCACAGTCTCATTTAATTTTGCTAGCATTTGACTAGCTGAATCCTGGGTTTCGTGCCATTTAATAATTTTAAACGAGTTATGCACTTCAACTTGATGTATTCGGCCCAGTAAATCAAACATAGGCGAGAACATGTCGCAACTGTGGGGGAGATTCATAGATAGTAGCTACTCCCATTGTCTGCCCTGGTGTGATGCTTTGGAGGAGGCTTATACTCAGATGGCCGAGAAGCATTATGGAAGGTGCTATCCCCCGGGAGCTCTGACACCTAAGAAATATTGAGCCATCTCATTTCATCCAAGGGCTCTGCAATAAATCTGAGTACGTAGATCGATTGTAATTTGTCTTCTACCCCGGAAACCGAAAAGAACTTACATTAGAAGGATCATCCGTTGTTAAACCATGACAAAACCTTTGTTGACCCTTGTTATCCGAGCTCTAGGTGAAGGGATCCCATTGTTTCATACCGAAGGGACCTCTTGGTGGAGTAACCCCAAACTATATATATGGACTATATGAACCCCAATGCCTCTTCAGTAAACGAGGGTAGCTCATGGAGCCCCTGGAAGAGCGTAGAAACCTCAAGGTTTTTTGCTGCCGGGATTTTAGCTCACATTTGGGAGTAATAATTGAACTTCCGTTGTAGAGATTGCAAGCCACATCAAGCCCCCAACCGCTCTACGGTCACAGGTGAGGTATGCCATGATGTAGAAGTGCTAGCTATAACCTCCCACAATTCGTCATTTTAAACGGACAAGTTCCGAGCCTGTATAGACCTTCTAGCCATTAAATTAATGCACACAGTGTGCCAAGTCCGCGAGGGCCCACGTACCATTCAAATTTAATGTATAAAGAGAGAAAAAATTGCACATGGATGCCTTCATATGTGTTCTCCTAGAAAGCCGTTCAGGTTCTACTTTTCGGAGGTCTAACAAGGCCTTTTTAAAATAAAAACACCCGGCGAGGTTCGAACCCACCCCAGAAATGATCGCATGATTACGAAGCAAAGGTACAGCCACTATTCCTTCACAAAACATGAAGGCAAGTTAAAGGACAGCCACTAAAATTTCTTCAACACAGCCACTATGAAGAATAGCACAGCCCCTATTTTCATTTGCAATCTTAGATTGGAACATTTTTTCACCACACCTTGAAAATGTCATGTTGGTTGATCATAAACGATTACATAAGTACTTGTAATCCCGACAGCCCCCTGGTTCTCAGCACGGCTGTTGGGGGAGATTATCCGGAATTTCCGACTTCGCAGGCTGTCAGTGGGTTTGACTCTTTGCTGCGGGTGAAGTATGTCGGTATCTATAAAAGCAGTTTTTTCCCCACTAATTCATTCATTATATATAACTCGGCTTGAGGGTAGGAGTACGTTTTCGTCCAGTAGTTCCATTTGTGCTTGTGATCTATGATTAGTGTTTATTTTGTTGCACTGCCGATAGGACTCAGAGGAGTGACATCCATCGAATGGTTTGTCAGCTAACAAGGTGCAAGGGGGAAATGCGCCAGAATTATCGCGTAGATGCGAAATGACCGACAATGAGCTGTGGATGAAAGGTGTCAGAAATATAATGCCAGGATGGCGAAGGGCCGAGGGACTCGGAATGAACCACGAGCTGCGGAGTGCAGATGCAAAGACCGGAAGGGCGCACAGAGGACGCAGAGGACAGCGAAGTCAAGAATATAGATGTAAGACTACCAATGTGAAGCTACAAGCCATGTATATAAAGTACGTGATATGTATCAAGGAAGATTGATACAGCTGTACTCGGACTGACGGGAACAATCATATACTGACAAAAGGCAGCCTAAATTTGGGTACTGATGAATAGGATGTGTCGGCAGCGCAACAGAATAAGTGCAGCGAATAGCGGCACCGAAAGATGGGACAAAACAATCCTCAATCTAGGTGAAATGACAATGAAATCCTTTCAGGACTGAGTTTAAGGAGTTATTTGACCCAATTCTCATCTGGAGGTTCACTCGACACCGTAACATCCATTTGAAAGCTCTACTACTGCCTTTTGTTCCTTCTGGAAGATAATTTTTTCACTCAGTCAAATCACAGAATATATCCAAATATATTCAAAATATATTCATATTCACCCTTCTGAATATGAATATGATACACCACGAATACGATACGGCCCGCCAGCGATGAATATAATATGGATACAAATATGATATGCCAAGTGGTGTATTTATACTGTATTATTAAGGTAGGGCGCATGGACGATACGCGCACATCACATGAATACGATACGGCCCGCCAGCGATGAATATAATATGGATACGAATACGATACGCCAAATGGTGGATTTATATCATATTTGGCCAGCACTACCCATCCCTGTCACTCCTATCCACTCTTCTTTTGTCTCACTGGGAGGAGATTCCAAAGGACACGACCCCACTGCACGTGCCGGAGAAGCAATGGAACGGGCCATCCACACCCATAAAGCTCGGTAGTGCGTTCACCGACATGCCACTGGGGGCATCATCCTTCGACCGGATAATCCATGAAAACAAGGGCGCGTTCTGTTTCCCGATCAACGCGACGTTCGCGAGCTTTCTCCGCTACTTTGGGTTCACCCTTTCTGAGCTGGCCGGGCGCTCGTTCAAGTCGCTGGGGAACGATCCTTTGATGCACCCGGATGGATGGAAGTAGGGGATGCTCAATCACCAGACCCTGATCGCAGGGTGGCCAGGCAGCATGGACCGGTACCTGGAGCCTATGAAACCTAGCGAAGCCGTTCATTACGTCAACTTACCTGCCAAACGATTAACCCAACACCTTTCCATCTGCAGAATAAAACTCACGACGGACCCTGTGCGCGAGGCGATCATAGGCCTCAACGATTTCGAGGCCTACCGCCTTCTGATTCTCCCTGAGTCTGCGGCTATACATACTCGGCAATTCTCAGACTTCTCAAAGCCCTGAAAAACCAAATAACATCCTCCCCGCCGCCTCTCTCCCACTTGGTGCCACAGATGGGCCACATGACCTGGAAATTGATGAAGACATTAGATCGAACTTGTATTGAACGACTCTTCGCGAGCCGCAAGCACAGAAGGTTCGATGGACACCGTATTTCGGACTCTCTGTCGCGTCGTTGGAAAAAACATCAACTGACCCTGTACTGTAAATCCGTAGTTTTGGGGTGCGACACGGATGCGTTAACGACTGAATTGAGTCGGAGGTTCGAGCCTTCAATCAAGCATGATAGCCATCTGGGGCAGCTGCATCTTTAGGGACGTATCTGCCTTGTAAGCACCGCCAATCTATCATTCCGTGGGGATTAAGTTTAAAGTCGATCTCGAGCGCTTCGCGGGAAGGAATCGGGACACAATCGGCGACTTGGTAGTGCACCGATGGCGGACGTGAATCGCCATACATGGGCATATTGAGAAGGGAAAGCAAAACTGCTGATACCCTATTCTGACCAGTCGCGGTGGGCGATTGTGTAGAGCGTGGCGGTGTGGGCGGTAGCGTGAACCTCTCCCTAACTCCACCGGCAACCCTGTTTCTTCGATTCGAATGTTGAGATAATATAGCCTGGAGGTGCCAGCAGAGAAGAATTGGCTTAGATAATTCGAGAGATGGATCGCCAGTGTTGCTGTCGGTGGCGTTGGTGGCGGGATGTCCACATGGGAAGGTCTCAAACCGGGGCCGTTGCGTGGAGAGAGGAAGAACATACAGACTTTTGGGAATTGAGGGAACGTAATGAATAAAATCCGCCGAAAATCAGAACTCGAGAAGGGGCAGGTCACCTATGTCCGACAGGTATCGGCGTTCTCGGGGAGGCGTAGGCAAATGTAAGCGAAGGGATGCGTGGGCGCGGCAGTCTGGGCCCAAGGAAATGAATCCTTTCGGGGTAGCCAAGTGGCCGTAGCGGCGACCGGTTCCTAGTAGTATGTCGGTCTGCATCTGACGTGATCTAACAGTAAGATACCCCGTCGTGTTAAATTGTCCAAATATATTCCCTTGTTCCCTGAGGTTGAATATAACCACTGGAGGAAAATTAATGAGTGCTCTATTCAATGGCGCTCGGGTCGAGGCGTCGGTTCAACTTCAAGCTCACCCGTCTGCCATGGCAACGCCGCCGCCTTAACAACTGCTTTAGCTGAATCAAATAGTCCTATGGAATACATACGACCGTCATCTGTTCTTTATTTTAATCTTTAAAGTCGGTGCACATCGAGGTGGAGAATCTAGCTGCTACTATCGAGGGGTCAAGGTAGCGCGCGCTGTAGCGCACTCCGAAGACATACGCTGTTGTGCGCATCAGCGCTGCGCATGCGTGCGTCGGATGCAAGAAAAGTGGGAGAGGAATATGGAGGTATGGTGAAGAGAGAAGCACAGATGAAGGTGATATATAGCAATAACAGCATGGCCGAGACAGACCAGCTAACAGTGAAAAGAAAAAAATGTACACAAAGAAATCCCCATTATCACTCCCTCCCTCATTCAGCTCGTCCGCTGCTACGTGCCCGTCCTCAGGAGTTGAAACCTCGAGGGTGGGCGAGCCACCGCGCTCCTGTATACGATAATCGGTGAGAGAAAGCCTTTGCGCTCACAGGCTGCCAGCACATATGAGCCTCGGCGTTACGTGGTCTTGCAGCAGCGTGGGCCGTCCATGGCCACGGGCGGGAGGCGGGAGGATGCGTCCTCCGTTGCTGAATGGTATCGTGTTGGTGGCGGGCGGATGTAGACGAGCAGCGTCGAGCTGTAGCGAGTGCAGGTGAAGACAGGCGAGATGTGCTTGTCGACCTTGACTGTTAAACCGGTTGACCTAAACGCACGTGGCGGTCTAGGCCCGCTCGCTTCTACGCAGTGCCTGACGGCGGCGATGGTTGTTCGTTCGAACTGCATGAGATCTGTACCCAGACCCGGGTAAGCTCCACATTTACGAAACCATTAGCGGAGCGGGTGAATATTCTGTGAGTCAGGGTAACATTACGAGGGCATGGAGTTCGGCGGCGCTTCCTGGGATTAGAGTTGATTGGTCTGAATCATTTGCCCGGGGTCTGATTGCCGCTTGAATAGGCAGGCGTTGCTCAGCGTTCGCGCTAGATTATGGCAATTGAAAGGACTATGGGGAGTTGAGCAGATTGCGGGGGAATGTTGAGGTCAGCGATGAAATTTGGGCTAAGAAAGGCTCAAGGGGAGGCGTGGATTCAAAATTGAGGGGAATGCAATTGGGACTGGGTGATAGATGTTACAAACACGGTATAGGACATACAGACGACAGCAAAGGGTTGAAGGGCAAAGCATAATAGATGTAGGAGTGTTGGGGTGCATGAATTTATGGGTAGTCGAATGAAGTTCTAAGCACAGCGGATTGGTTCGGGCGAAACACCACACCATTACTATAAACGAACTCACGGAGAAATAGGGAGAAGGAACGTATGGGGATCAGTTCCCTCCCTCGCACAGCGCGGGGTCGAGCGCCTTGCACTCACAACCTAGTGCACGGCGGATCTTGCGCAGGACGCCGCCCTTGCGGTCCTGCTCCTCGGGCGCGGGTGCAGAAGCGACAGGCGGGGCGCCGCGCCTCGGACGGGGAATCGGGTCGTCAGACCCGAGCGACGGAACGAATGGAGGCAGGCGCGCGCAGCGAACGACCGGGTCGTAGTGGTCATCGTCGTGGTTACGACGATGGGGGTTTCGGTCGAGATGTGCGACCCGCTGTAGCAGCCGACGGGGTCGATGGAAGCGAGCGAGGCGAGCGAAAACCGCTTCGAAGAGCAGCTCGGACGCTCGGCGATTACGGAGGTAGTGCGGTAATCGCCGTAGGTTGCCATGATGGGGAGGATGGGGAGGATGACGATAGAGGAAGAGCAGGGAGCAGAGGTCGCTGGTTAAGAGCGGAAGTGGTTCGTCGAGGTGAGAACTAAGCCAGTTGAGGGGTTGGGGAATTGTGGGGGCTTTATAAATTTTACAGCCGTGGAAGCAAGTACATTCCGCCCAAGTGAATCAGAAACAGGAGTGAGACTTGTGAAGTCTAGATAGGTCTAGGCCCGGCCAGGGCACTGAGGGGTTTAAGAGTTGTTCTAGCGTTGAGACATTCAGTGGGTACAAGTGCGCAGAGGTGGCCATTGGCCATGGTGGAGGCGAGGGAAAAATCGTTAGAGCCCGTCTCGATTTGCGGTTAATGCTGAAAGTCACTATAACATTCCGTCCAGCTGCGATCATTGGCGCAAGTTTGTCGTCCAACACCAAGATGAGGCCCGTCTGTACGTCCACAGTGGATTGAGTCCCCATATATAGTATATGCGAAGGAGGGACAGAGCAATTTCGAGACCCAGCCATATGTACGAGTCACCCGGCCGTGCATTTTGGACTATGGCTATGGTGAAGCAGATGGCCGACTGCAGTGGATCCAAATGCCGACTAAAAGAAGGATTTGGAGTAACGCGAGGCTTATGCCGGAGGGGACCTTCTTGGCACGGCGATTCCACTTGAATTTTGGTCGTTTTGTTTTCGATGATCCATTGAGATTGTAGCCGATTTAGCGGGAAAAGACAACGGATCGCTTGCTGCGATGGCGCTGGCAGAGTTTGAGGTGGAAAGTTATCCGGTTGAGCCATATAATATCCTGCGTCTACGTCTGGAGCGTCATCTAGATCCAGAGATCAGCGCCGATAACGGCCTAACGGGATAAACGCGGGCACTTGAGAAATCAGAGCTACTCACCGAGTCGTGGCCGCGTTCGAGGCGGCCCTCGCCATCATCGAGCTCTCGCGCGCAGGACCCGGCGACCGCGGCGGCGTGCTGGCGGCGTTCGTCTTCGCGTCCGTCTTCGTCTTCGTCTTCGCCTCCGCCTCCGTCTTCGTCTTTGTCCTCGCGTGCGCGTGCGTATCCGGGCTCGCAGGCGCTATATCCGTACTCGTATGCGTATCTAGGACCGAAACGAGTGAGCAGGCGCAGACGAGGAGCAGCAGGAGGTGGTTCGCCAGCGCGCAGGCGGGATGAAATGCGTAGAAGGAAAATGTGGGGTGGGGAATAGTACGCAGCGCAGCGCAGGATGAATAACACAGCGCAGAACGAAGAAACGGCCGGCACACGCATGCACACGCTCCCGTATACACCCTGCGGTCTCGGTGGGTGTCTAGTGTGCACCCCTGCGGTCTCGGTGTCGGATGACCATCTATCGTTGCTCCATCGTTGCCAATGATCAAGAGATACTACGATCGGGTGGCACCAATGCACTGCAGCCCTCGTGGATGCCAGCAATACGACCCGACCAAAAAATAAAAAATAAAGTAAAGTAAAACTCCAAACTCACCTCGGCGACTCCGACTCTGGCTCCGACTGCGCGGCAACGACCCCCCCACCGCCGCCGCCGCCGACACCGTGGCTGTAGAATGCATCAGCCCAACCAAAAAGGACGCACATAACCCGAAGACGAAGACGTACCCTGCGCATCGCGCTCGCGCTCCCTTCCCGGTCCAACAGCGCCTCGAGCATCTGCGTCCCGCTCAGGCCCTCCTTGCCCTCCTTGCCCTTCCCTTGCCCCTGGCCCGCCGCCGCCGTCACCGCACCCGCACTCTCCGCAAACTCGCTCGCCGCCGGCGACACCATCCCACTCTCCGCAGCACGCCCCCCGCTCCGCTCCCACGCGTGGGGACGACGAGGCGTAGGTGCGTGGGGACGAGGCGGGGGACGAGGAGTAGGAAGAGGACGCGGGGTGTCGACGCGGATGCGCGGCGCGTAGGTGCGTGGCGGCGTGAGATTGAGGGAGGGCGTCCTGTGAGACGGCGTCAGAAATAGGTTTAGATGAGGTTTAGATGAGGGTAGAAAAGGCGTAGGAAGAGGGGGAGAGTAGGAGGGGGAACAGGAGGAACAGTGGGGCGAGGCGGGGGGAAGGAGCGGGAAAGTGTTTAGGCACCAGACGCATGCCACGAACGACGATCGACGAGGACAGGGGCACTGCGTAAATGAACGGAACGGAAGCAAATAAGAAAGAAGTGGACAGTGGGTCGTGGATGGAGGATACCAAAACAAGAAGAACAAGCAGGAGAAGAAGGAAACCACGCACCTCCTCAAGCCAGCACCCCTTGTCTTCAGGCTTGGCCTCGCACCCGTCGACGTGCCCAAACTCGAACTCGAAATCGAACTAGTCGTCCCTGCAGGCCTTCTCGGTGTCGTTGGCGCCGGCGTCGTCTCCGCCTTCGGACTCGGACTCGGCGCCTTGCCCGGTACCTTCGAACTACTCGCACTGCTCGACGTCGACCGGCTCAACGCCGTAGGGCTCAACGCGGTGGTCGCCGCGGGTGTCGTGGCTGCTGCCGCCCTCAAATCCGGGCTCGACCGCACGCTCGTAAGCGATCTGCGCTGGGGTGAGTACAAACGACGAGGACAGGGGCGAGAGCGTAATGGCGTAAATGAACGGACGTAAAATAAGAAAGAAATGGAGAGGTGGTGGATGCAGGATGTATATTCAGGAGGCAGGATACCAAACAAGAGAAGAACAAGAAGAAAAACACGCACCTCCCCAACGCATCCTCGCCACCCCGTGTCTTTGGGCTCAGCCTCGAATTCGCCGTCTTGCCCTCGCTCGCCGTCGGTACCTTCGAACCCGCACTCGCACTCGCACTCCTCGCCGTCGCCGTCGTCGCCATGGTCGTGGTCGTCGTCGCTGTCCTCAAATCCGGGATCGACCGCACGCTTGTGAGCGATCTGAAGCGGGGGTGAGCACATCGCATCGGAGAAACACGAAAAACCGAGGCAGGACGGAGGAAGGAAGGAAGAGTGGAGGGCGTCATATGCGTCGAGAACCAGTATGCGTCGAAGTGCGTATACGCCTCCGTAGGTCTACGCGGAGGAGGCGGATGTGTCCGCCGAACCCCTACACCCCCGAAAATAGAGCCCGCTAAAACCGAGCCAAAAACAAAAAACAAAAATACCCCCCCTAAATTAAATTAAAATAAGATAAAAAAAGCGATATCGCTGCGGCGGCGTTCCTACAACATGGGTTGGTATTAGTTGGTATTGCGCGCCGGGCAAGGGCAGGAGAGCGGGGAAGGAGGGGAAAATGGAAAGTGGGAAGCGAGCGGATGGGGAACGGGGAGGGGAAGCGATGGGATGTGGAAAATGGGGCAAGCGATGCGAATCAAGCAAGAAATGGGGATAGCCATAAATGAATGAATAGGCGCGGGCAAGGGAATGGGGAAGGAAGCGCGGAGAAGGGGAAGCGCGGGGAAAATATGTAGTAGTAGGCGCGGGGAAGGGACGGGGAAGGGGAAGGAATGGTGGAGGGTAGGAGGGGGTATGCAGGGAAAGGGAAAGGGGGCGAAGAGAAAGGTGGGTGTATGCGCGACAAGAGGTATGCGCGGAAAAGTGCATATATGTACGAAAAGGGTGGATGTATGCGTCGGAAAGGTGGATGTATACGCGAAAAAGGTGGATGTATGCTCTACAAGGTGGTGTATGCACAAAGAGGATGGATAGGAGGCGCGGGGAAGGGAAGGGACGGAGAAAGATGGCGCAAGGGAGGGAGTGAACGGTGGGTGGAATGAGTGGAATGGGTGGAAGGATATGTGCAGGGAAAGGCAAAGGCAAAGGGGAGAAGCGGAAGGTGGGTATACGCGCGAAAAGGGCGATGTACGCGCCAGAAAGATGTATGCGTCGGAAAAGTATATGCGCCATGAATACGTCGAACAAGAAAAGCGGGTGTGCGGCGAAAGATCGAGGACGAAGAGGGGAGTATGCGCTAAAGGGTGGATGTATGCACGAGGAAAGCGCATATATGCGCCCGAAAAAGGAAGAGACGAAAAGACCGTGATATGTGGGGAGGGAAAAGATGTGGGGATATGCGCTGAGTACCCGAGGACGAGGAAGGCGGTGGATGTATGCACAGAAAAGGGGAATGTATGCGCAGAAAAGGTGGATGTATGCGCCGGAAAGTGCATATACACAGCCGCACCAGGGCGTATGCGCAAAAAGACGGACGTATGCGCCCAAAACGACGGGGAAGGAACAAGAAAGGTAAGGAAGGAGCAAGAAAGGACGGCGAAGGAAGAGACGAAAGACGAAAAGACTCACCTCCCAGCCGCCCTCCCTAAATTCGCACTCGCACTCCCCTCCTTCTCCCTCTCCTTCCCCTCCTTCGTCCAAGCCCCCGCCGTCGACAGCGCCTTCCTTACCGGCGCACCAACCCTCGCAGTCGCAGTCGCCGGCGCACCCCGCACCGCAGTCCCAGCCCCCGCCCCCTTCGCCGCGGTCGCAGCAGTCGGCGCCGCGTACCCGCCTCCGGTGCTCGCCTTTTACGTGCATCCGCCCGACGTCGAGGTCGACGTAGACGCGGACGTGGACGGCGAGGGCGCGGCGCTCGACGCTGTCCTTATTCGCGGTGCAGACGCCGGTGGGGGTGTGGATATCGTGCTGCTGCTCTCCAGCCTCGCGCAAGCGGAGACCGCCGGGGATGAAGCCGTCACCGTCCCCGCAGACGACGAAGCCGACGCCTGCTTCGCCCGCGGCGCCGCCCCCGCCCCCGGTTTGAGTATCTGTATTTCTGTGCAGGATTTGTCGTAGTCACCCGCGTAGTAGCGCTCGCAGTGCGTATCCGGCCCGCAATCGTCCTCGCCGCCCCGATTTTCTTCCCCGTCTGCGGCTGCGGGGCGATGATGACCGACCGCGGGCGCAGGTGCGAGCGCGGCGGCGGCTCCGGCGGCCTGCGGCCATGTGGCGTGGCCGCCGCCGTGGCGTCAAGGCTCAAGGGGCGTAGTCACTGTCAGGAGCAGCAGTCAGAATGCAGCCTGGGCTAGCCTGGGGCGTTATCGCAGCGTCCGGAGAAACGCGCACCACGTGCGGCGGGGAGGCCTTCCCGTCCAAATCCGAATCCGATACCAGTATAGATCAGTTGATGGCCGAGTCTACGGTACTGCAAAAAATCATTGCATCATTGCGGCCATACTTTGCCTGGAACTGAAACCTTCATTACCCCAGGTAACAATCTTGGTAGACTCGGCAGAGTTTGGCACCAAGAAATCTGATTTCGGTGGTTTAAAAGCCACTTCAAGCGCAAATCGTTTTTCAACTGTGCTCATTGTTCAATGGAGGCACGGCATCGTTTCAGGAACAGATGAGTTCATGGCTGGAAATTTTCAGGGTATCTAGAGACCTCGGAGAGATCGCAGCGGTACCAGCTGCTGCAGAGCCATCACAGATGTGGGGAAGAGGGCAAAAAATCGGAGAACTTTGCGCCCCTCAAATGATTGAACGGGAAATTGCAGATGGTGCAGAGTGTTTCGATTGAAATCCCAAATAGATAGAGCTTGAGTGCGTGGGTGAATCATGAGACAAGGTGAGGAGGTCAATCAGATTCAGGCCGGCGAGTGTCGAGCCGCCGCCGATGCATATTTCCTTGCTTTAAGATATGAGACTGGGATGTATACACAGAGGCGCGGGGAGCCAATGCAAGCCTTCAAATTGCTTGAAGTTCAAATCTGTCTCCGCGTCGTGGAGGAAATCCAGGTGGTCCACCAGCTCTTGTGCCAGTCTAAGTAAACTGGCTGTGGTCTCGGTCCATAGCTAGGTTATTACCACTAGGCAGACTTCGACAGAGCCTGAACATGGAAGGACACAACTCGTCCGGTGGGGAGAGCGAGACCTCAGTGAGCGAGACGACGGCTCGGACACGTGAGGGACGCGTACACATGCGCATACAACGCGTGGTTCGCAGTTTCCGCCAGGATGGAGGCATGGCAGGATGTGATTTTGAGGTTAGGACGCAAGATACATGTACACATACTGTGCGAAAACGGTAAAATTAATGATAAGCGGTATATTTCTGGTGATCATCGCGTTGTAATAAACTGGGAGCGGATGTGCAGGAAGAGCAGGAAAAATTATATTATCGTGGTGCGATATAATAATGTGGACCGAGAAAGACGGGGACGCAGGAAACAGGGCTTCCAAAAAAATTAGCCCCTTCCCGCTTCTTTTTCTCAAGCTGCAATAAAGAGAAACGATGGTTCTCGAACTGTACGGGTGAGCCGTGCGTGAGGGGGGGAAATACACAAAACTTACTGTGCTTGTAGACCACGTTGGCGTAGTACGGCTAAGATCAGGCGTCAGCTACTATGCGCAGTATACCCCTGGCCACGTACCGACTCATACTCGATCTCATAGTCATCGTCGTCGTTGAGAAGAACCTCCATCAATTGGTCTTGTAAATTGTCGTCGGTCGTCAGTATCTGGGTGGCAAGGTCCTCCAAGGCTGGCCGCGCCACAATTTCGCCGCCGAGCGTGCGCAGCTCGTCCCACTCGTAGTCCACCTCAGCGTCGTCCGGCATGACCAGATTTGAGGGGTCGAGATCGTCGCCGTTCAACCCGAAGTACTCCTTGTATGGATGATAGACTTCTTGTGTTGTGGACCGCTTGTGCAAGAGGTGACCAATGTACAGCGTGAACCCGTACGCCTTTGCCAAAGGGGCGAGATGGCATAGCAGGGTGGCATCAGAAAGCTTAAAATAGCTGGCGTAGTTGGGCTTGCCGCATAGAAAGAGAAGCATCAGCCTAGGCGCGGCCGCGCCTGAGTTCAAGGCGTGTCTCCAGGCGCAGAACGCATCGCGGAGCGGCGGAAGAGCCCCGGAGAGGTACTCGAGTCGGGGAACAACGTGCGGGTCGTCGTGGGGCACCGCGTGGATGTGATAAGTGATGCAGACGACTTCGTCGTCGGCGCCGACCTCGATGCGTGCGTCAGAGACCCCAGTGTACACGCCAACGGTGCTGAAACTTTGGCTGGTGTCCTTGGGCAATGTCACGGTGCTGGTGACGCTTTCATGCGTGGCGTGCAATCGAATGTCGGCGGAGTCGGTAAATGAGGGAAGAATGATGAACATTGTGGCGAAGTGGCTGTTATCCATGGGGGCGGTCCTGCGCTCGCGTTAGCACATGTGTGTGTGGGGAAAAGGAAACCAGACACGCACGAAAGTTCATGAGAACCGGCCTTGAGGACGTCCAGTGTTGCAATTCTCGTTTCTGTAATGACATCTCCGTCAGAGGCTTTGAGCTGCCGCAGAACAGCCGTCTTCCTCTCGGCCATGAACACGGAGTCGGTTTTAAACTAGTATTCTGGGTGTTAGTGGAAAGAACTGGCATCAAAATAAAAGACGCACTGTGATTTCGGTTCTCTGCACGATATGCCTAGATGCATGCGCGTTCCCGAGATGAGTGGCTAAGAATTTCATCTCGCGGGGCGATAGCGGAACAGCAAAAATTTCGTCGCGAATGGTCAGGCTGGTAGCGCGGGCTTGCGCCATGGACAAAGCGATAAATGGCGCGTCATTGTCGCGCATGTAATCGGTGTCAGTGAATAGTCTGATTTGAGTCTGGCGAAACTTCTGGTTAGTACGCCTGCATTTGTTCCGAGACCGGTGGCAGACGCACCTCGATATCGTAGCACCGGAAATGCCAAAGCTCCATTTGCTGGGGTGGAATGTAACCCTTCATGCTCGGGTTGAAGGTGTTCCAGTCCTGGACGTCATGCAGGTCGGAAAGTTTGAGTGGATCCATGATGAAAGCAGAAGTCAAGTCATGCAAGAACTCGACGAGAAACGGCCTCTTTTAAAGCAGAGCCGAAGCCACTGGCCCATTCTCTAACAAAGCGACACCGTTGTTATGCAAGTAACTATTTGCAGCAAGAGGTGAGTGATCGGAAGATCCTGTCCTCTGATGTTCAAAGATTCGTAATCTCCAATCATCTCGCGCCGATTCGGCTTCGACCGGCTGCTCGGCGTGACTAGGGAAATTGCGGCGGCCAACGTTCATAGGGAGTTGCTTGAAATCCAGTACATAAATTTATTCTGTAAAATACATCCTTGGAAATAGTGTTCGACTGTGAATTATTGGGTTTACTGGGTTTATCGAGCAATGTCACAACACGGCTACCGTCGTCCGCACAAGAAAATTTGATAAAGCGACAACGGCGAGGGGTAGCGGCAGGGGATATGGGCGGACACTTCTCTCCCCTATTCTCAACGGCCGGAAGTTCGCGATCCCCCTTTTCGGGGTATGCTGCTTCGTTTTGATTCGTACCGGTACTTGTCGTAGCCCAAGAAGTATTTTGAAATGTGCTATGTGCATTATTAACAGAAGCGGAGTTCCATGTCGATTGCAGAGTTTAGCCTGGTGGAAGGTGGCGGCTGCTAGTGATGGCCTTCAGCTGCCGCCGATGACCACTGTTTGCTCTGACCAAACAATTTCCCGATTTGGGGGTAGGGTGGGGGTCGTGGGAAGTTGGCCAACATCGGTTGATCGCTCACCTCTTGATTTGCAGCACTTTCCTTGAAAGGACTCGAGACACCCTGTCTTTGTTTTCTGACGCTTTGATTGAAAGGGCAAAGGGGATTGATTGGGGAAATGAATTGGCAGAATCCCAAATAATCTTGCTTTGTCTCGACATGAGTCGCCGCGAAGAGGCACGAGTGGCCGCACAGAGGAGGTCGGAGACTGGTTTGAAGAAAAACGGAGAGTCGGAGGGCCGGAATTACAGTTGACGTCAGAATCACATCATGCCAAGCGAGATACCAGTAAATGTACAATTTTCTTCCTTCAGCGCGGTAAATGTACAGTATGCGTACGATAGACTAGGGGGGTATTAGGTAGTTCTTCCCTTGGATAGCAAGTCAACGACAGCAGTGGATGCGGGGGATGCAAGAATAGGTTAATATGCGTGCGTGGTAGGGTAGGTATGCAATGCTCGGAGGGACATGGTATCGACAATTCGGATGCGGAATGCGGTGAGATGGGAGATGGGTATGTGGGTGAGATGCGATGATGAGAATTAAGAAACGGGCGACGGGTAGCGGCGGGGGACGCGCGGGCAAGAGAATAAATAATCTTGCGAAGAACGACGAAACACGCCGCGAAGCCAGTCAGCCTCGTCCCCGGCCACGGCCAGTCCCGCGCCACGCCCACTCGCGTGTGTGTCGGTGGGCGTGACTTAGCCGTAGCCCGCGCCTCCGCCCGTGGGAGGAGGCGGCGAACCGGGAGCAGGAAGGCCGGAAGCAAGAGGGGCAGAGGCGGGCGGGGGGCCGTCGAAGCCCGAGCTCACGCGGGGGTCCAGCGGGCTGCGAGTGGGCGGACGGGCGCGCTCCTGCGGGCTGCGAAGCGGCGGAGACATGCGCTGCGGGCGGGGCGGAAGAGTGCGCTGATAGTCGGTGGGGTCGACAGGGAAGCCGGAGCTCACACGCGTCTGGTGCGGGCTCTGCGAGGGCTGCGTCACGGTCTGGCGTTCCTGTCTCTGTGCGCTCTCCGCGCCCCCGCTCGAGCGCCTCTGCGGGGGCGACGCCGGATACGCGACGCTGGACGAGTGCGGCGGCGACGGATGCATATTGACGTCCATGAGGACGTGCGCGCCCTCGTCTCGGCCCCTTCCTCCCTCTCCACCGCGCGCGCCAACCCCTCTACGCCCGTTCCCCGCTGCACGGCGGCGAGGCGCAGCAGCCGAACTCTGAGCAGCGGCTTGATCCCCCGCCTCCCCCAGGGCGCGCGGCCAGCGCGCAGACGCGAGCCCTGGGGCGCCTGCGCGGGCCAGTTTTTTGGCACTGGGGCGGGGTGGGGGTGTCGCCCATAATCGTTTCCGGGCTGAGTGACGGCCACGGGCGAGAGGCGCGCCTCTGTCTCGGTCTCCACGCCCATGTACATGTCCGCGTGCGTCCGCTTGAGCACCCCAGGCACGGGCATCGGCACGGGGGACTCGGAGACGATGCGCGCGAGGGCGCCGGCGTGCAGCAAGGGCGGCGACGACTGGAGGTACGTGGGTACCAACGGCTGGAAGAGCATCCCGCCGCCGGCACCGTGCGAGAAAGACGAGGCGGAAAACGAGGTGCGCGGCGACGCGGAAAACAAGGCATGTGGCGAGGTGGAAAATGAGGCGTGTGGCGACGTGGAAAACGAGGCGTGTGGCGAGGCGGCGAACGAGGCGTGTGGCGATGCGGAGGCGCGCCGGGGGCCAGCGCCGGGCGAAGCGGACACGGACGAGAACGAGCCCGACGACGCGCGCGTGTGGTGGCTCCCCGCCGAGGACGCGGGCAGCGACGCCTCCGAGCCAGAGGAGAAGGACGTGTGCGGCGAGGTGGCGAGCGAGTCCGACGCACGGCGGGTGCCTCCAGCGCCGCTTGCGCCCCCATGCGCACCCCCGCCCCCATCCCTGTTCCTGTTCCTATCCCCGTCCCCGCCTCCCGCCGCGGACCCAGCACCCGACGATCCCATCCCCGCAGAGGACGACCCTTGACTGGGCGGAGCCGTCGCCCCCACCCCAGCAGAGAACGCCCCCCCCGACGCGGACGACGAAGACGAGAACGCGCCTGACGCCGCGGGGAACACGCCAAAGCCCCACTCGCGCCGCGGGTCCCCGTCCATCTGCTGCGCGTGAACCTGCGGCGAGAGATCGGCGCGGCGCGGGCGCCGTGCCTGTGGCTGTGGATTAGCCTGCTGCGCCGGCGTATGCGTCTGGGGCGGCGGGCCCAGCCCCCACTCGCGCCGCGCGTCCGGGTCCATCTGCATTTGTTGCGTCTGAAGCTGAGGCGGCGAAGGCCGCCGCCCGCGTGCGTCCGGGTCCCGCCGGTGCGAAGTGGAGTGCCGCGCCCGTTCGTGAGCTGGAGGCTGCATCTGCGTTTGCGCGGGGGCTACAGTGCCTGACTGCCGGGGATCGAACATCTGGAATGGCGCGGTGCCCCCCGGCTCGAGACGCGCGCTGGGCGGCGTAAAGCTCTCCCGCCGCGCGAGAGGCGAGAACGCCTGCAGCCCCGCCATATCCGGATTAAAGGGCTGTGCCGCTGACTGGCCGGACATATTAAAATCAGGTCCAGTGGGATCGAATCTATGCTGCACAGGCGAAGAGGGGCCCGTTACGCTCGTCCTCCGGTTTGACATGCTGCCCCTCCTGGTCGTGCTGGAACCGGAGGCCTGTGCACTCGTATTTGAGCCGGTGTCCAAGACCTGTGCAGGTGCACTCGCCCCGAAAAGCGGCACACCCGGGGGCGCGAGGCCCCGGATGTGCGCCTCGAGCGCGTCGACGCGCGCGCGGAGGGCGTCGTGCTCTGCGCGGGAGACGTACTTCTCGGTGCTATAAGGGAGACTAGGTTAGCATGAAACTCTGCGCAAAATAAGGGAAAGAAAGGCGACTCACGCAGGCTCGACGACATGCCACTGACACTTGTCCTGGTCGCCCCTCCTCACACACGGCGCACACGGCTGAGTCCTATGCCCACCAACCGTCAGTCGCCGCACATAACCATCCGCCAACCTACGCACCTATCACACCGGATCTTCCGTCTCTTGCACTCTATCCTCATTGCGTCAGCCCTACTCAAGGAAGAAGGGGGGGAAACCCACCAGTACAGCTCAGCGCCTGCCTCCGGCGCTTCTTCTTCGGCGGCTCGTCGTCGCGCTCCGGATCGTGCTCGCGGTCGCCATCGTGCTCGGTTTCGGGGGAGCCAGCGTACTCGGACGTCGCGGTAACAGGCGGCGGGGGCAGGTACGGGTGAAGCTGGCGGATGCTCGGCAGCTGCGGGCCGGGACGCTGCATCTCCTTGCACCCAGCATGCCCCTAGCAGCGGTCCTATATATGCCCTCCGCACGAATCCGGCTAGTCGTTTCGCATTCTGAATCAGGTCACGGTCGGCGTATCAAAATCAATCCGGAGTTACAAAATTACCTTTCGAGGTTCGCGCTGAATCGGGACACGGGATCATATCGGGGTTCGTGCTATATATGTCTTGCTCGGACTTGCTTCCCTCGGTGAATAGCGCGGTTGCGTTATCGCCGCGCTGTGTGGCGTCTCGTCGCTCCCGGATCGCTGTGTCCAGATGCAGCAAGTACATATCTCGCCCTGAGCAACATTCAAATCAGCACGGCGTCGGGTGACTGGAGATATCGATATTTACTTGGCGGCCGCCGAACGGAATGGAATGGAGCACGCAGCCCTGCATCAATTTAATCTTGCGCTTGTGCGTCCAAATTTCTCACGATGACCAGACGCGACGAGGCCCGTTATGTCCGCGCCGCGTCGTGTGGATCTCGAACTCCAGAGCTGACAGACGTCGGGGTCCATTGACCGAGGCCGACATTAAATATTGTTTTCAGTTTAGCGCCTTTTAGCATGCGCCGGGACGTCGATCTCCGCGTGCGACGAGCCTGTGCCTGAGTCTGCCCAAGTCTGTGCTGTCTGTGCCTTGCTGGAAGTTTGACCGAGGGGGTTTGAAACTTGAAGATCTGAGCCAGCCTCCACAAGCTTTCACTGATATTGTACTTGAGGAGATATCAATGAAATCGATGGCATTGGGAATTTGCACTGGACGGAATCCCACGAAGGGTGGGAGAGTGGACCCACAGCCTTCCCGTAAAGATCGACCGAATGATGAAGACAACGAGCTCGACGGCGGCCGCGCGACGCACAAGCTCGTGGTGAAGGGGAGTCCGAGAAGTAGAAAATATCCGGTCACATGTCACTGATGGCATCAGTTCCTACGTCCCGACATGTGCCGACCCTCAACCGACTTCCCTCAACGTTCTCGCCTCTTCTCGACTCTAGGAAAAAAACGGGCCTCATTATGACATCCCATACACTGCCTACTGCTCCCCATCTTAGAAGCCCGAGGTGCTTCCATTTTTTTTTTTGCGATTTGTTGCAAACGAACCCGCCCGCCTTGCGCCCTTATTAATACGAACCGCGGCGATCTTCAGCGTCAATCTCCGACGGAAGAACAATCGCAGCAGATGCCCGACAGCCCCAATTTTTCTGTAATTATCCAAGCCTTGCTGGTCATAAGGAATGCATCCTTGATCCATCCCGCCCTTAGCCCGCCCTATCCCTCGTCAGCCGCCCGAGATCCGGCTAGAACTCAATCTTTCAGCTTGTGCCGACCCGGGGTACTGTCCGGAAGTGTCACCAAGCCGACAGCCAGGGTTGTAGCTACATCCCGCAAATTGGCAGGGCAACAGCTTGCCGCCTCAAAAGTACAGTCGGGTGCGCCGAATGCGGGGACTCGGGCCCGGCGGCAACTCGGAGGTAATTCGAAGGCGAAGGAAAGAAAAGGAACTCGGCATCGCCTAGGCATACTGCGCACAGGAGCTCCGCCTGGGCGTTGATCCTGAACCCACAGAGGTACATAGCCGTATCTGTTACTTCCGTGTTTCCGACGTGTATTTCTTCCCATATTTCTAACCCGCAGCCAAATAGAAGTGCGGGGCGAAGACATCTCCGCTGGGGCTACGCGGCATCAGAAACGGGCGGTGAAATCGGTGCTTGATCTCGGCGTAGTCAGCATTTTAGCAGTACCTCCTCGTATATACCTCGCTTGACAAGTCGCCGCCAAGTCGCCGCCCGCGGAGCTGTGTTCGCCGGGACCGTGCCACACAAATATATATAGTACTTACGCACTCACTCCCCTTCTTTTCATGCCCAGTGCCGCGCCAAAGAACGGGGATTCATTCATATCAATATCGCAACAATATCGGGCATCGGACGGGTTTCATTAATTTAACTCACTCCGCGATGAGCGCACCCTCTTGGCTGTCATGCGATGGGGCAGTTGCAGCCCCGACATACGAATACCCGCCACAGTTTTGTTCGCCATCGAGACTAGGTCCGTGGCCAGCGGTTCGATCCGCCTTTTTTCAACTGCTCCATACTTATACTTGTCCATCCGCCCAAAACAAAAGCCACCTCATCTACGCCAACGATACGGGGCCGCGTTTCGAGATAGCACTACTCTCCCTGAGCTACATGCATGTATGCAGCCAGCACGCACGAGCAGGGCACTCTTTGTTTGCCGTCTAGATCAATGGAATTGTGTTCTGAGTTCCGCCGACGGGCCAGGCCTGTATCAATTTCGCCAGGCCTGTATCATTTTCGCAGCCGCTGCGGGTGGTGGTCACTTACTTGCGGAACAGATCATGTAGCCATCAACAGCTACACGCAGAAAATTCAACAGCCCGGGCTCTGATCCTGGCGAACATTCATACGGGATATAGAGCATTCATTCTGAACAATGTAGGAAGTGAGCACGGTGCTGTTCATCCTCGTCCCGAGGAAGCACGCGGTACGCCGACAGTACGTTCGGCCTGCTGTCCTCCCTCCAGTCCCTCGAGTCAACAGAACTAGGTTTGTAAAATGCAAGAAGGTGCGGACTGAGCACGATGGGCATTGTGGACGGTGCCAGATTGGATATGAAGCTCTCCATCGCCGACTCGAAGGCGCGTTTGACTTTATACTGGTGGTTCAGTGAACCTTCGAATGCAGGAAGCATTACTAGGTAGTCGAGAGCGGGGAGCAGAGCGGCGGTGCTGAGGAAGAGATGCTGCGCGACGGTGAGCAGGGATTTTAGAAGGGTTGATTCACGTACGAGGACGGCATGCACTGGGGTTTCGCCAAGGGTCATCATGTCCTGCTCGTTCACACTCATTTGGGGATACTTCAACTTAAGCAGCTTTGAAACAGCCTCGACGTTGTGCTCTCCGAAACTCCACCTGCTCTGGAAAAGAGAGGAGCAGGCCAGCAGCACGAGCGACATGGCGTGGCGAGGCAGGATGGTGTGAAAGAGAGTATCTGCCAAGTTGTCGCCTTGATTGGAATGAAAGTACAAACAAAGCTTCTCCAGTCCGGAATATGAAGCGAGATATGCGAGGAGGTCTGGCGACTGTCCTGATTTCCCTGAGACGGATGGAGGCCGTCCTCCCCCGCAGAATGGTCCAGACTTCGGACCATCCTCCGCATCTGGAGAGCTTCAGAGAGGTAATGCTACAGCTGTGTGCAACCGCGCAGCAAACTTGGTGGACTATCGGCGCATGCCCCGAGAACGGAGCACTAATCTTCAGCTTGGACAAATACGCCAGCCGATTGAGCGAGAGCTCGACGCCGTCCGCTATGTCCAGTTGAAGGCCGCCGAGAAGTGGAAGAGCATTCAGGAAATCGCAGACGACGTCTCGCTCCCATTGGCTCTCGCACACCTCCCATCTGGTGCATGTAGCTCAGCATCGGTGTCGGGCATCGGAGGATAACGTTACATCACTGTTCGGATGTTCTTCAAGGACCCGAAGGCAGAGGCAGAAGTTCTTGCATCCCAGCGTCCGAAGGGTTGAGTCCAGTATCGGCGGCTTCTTCCGCCTTGCGCCTCTTGCCAGGTATGATCCGGAGAGTAAGAGCGTACGGAGTCCACCCCGCCTCGCCCGTTGCGAGAGCTTCAAGGACCGAGCGCCTGCTTTCCAAGCGCAGCTCGCGGCTTCTCAAGACGAGAGATGCGAAGAATAGAGGTCCAATGGCGAAATCGAGGTCCTTGCATTCTGCCCGGAGTGTCTTGTGGCCTCGGGATCCGAGCTGTGAGAAGGCTGTGACCTCGGTCGTCCGGCAATGGGAATTGCTACAAACCGGACTGGAGATCTCAAGCAGGATATCTACCGGCAGGTCAAGAAACATTCGGTATGGAGGACGAAGAGACGCCTTCTATCAAAGAAGTTCATCGGTAATGGAAAGTGGACGTTTCTCCCACGGTTCCCCGGCATCGTTCAACAACGCCGAGCATCGTCCTCGACTAGTTCACATGTCGACTTCCTTCCCACATCGCTGAGTCATTTCTCCATATCAGGATACGATATCAATTAAATGTTTGCGCGGGATCACTTGAATTATTGGGCTCGGCGAATCGGCCCATCCGCTCTTTGATCCTCTGAGCTCAAAACAGCTTGTACGGACCGCTCAACATTGATGGTACGTGATCAAATCTCCTATCGTGGCCCATCCAAGGGGGGATCGGGATTAAATTTTCGGATATAGGATCGGGGGTCGGGGGATCCCGGGGAAGGCTTAAAAAACTTTTTACAATATGCTTTGTTTGAAGTTGTCCGGTGTATAAAACGTGCTAGGAGAGTGTAGGAACCATAGAATGGGTCCTACACGATCCTCAAAGGCTTCCGACGGCAGTTTGAAGCCATCAAGAATACATAAACTGAGGTTACTGACCTCGGAAACACAGGTGAATCAAATTACAGTCGGAACACATTGTAGGATACAAGAATGTTGAGGAGATGAGTTGGGCGAGGTCGCGATCACCTTGGCTGGATTGGGAAGCTGTCTATCGGGTGGCGGTGCGGCTGCACATGACTTGCAGGCGCGGCGCGGCCTTAGGGGTGCGAATTACCTGCCCTATATGGAAGGACCAGGGGAGGGGGGCTGAAAAAAACTTTTCGACCCGATATCCATTTTTCGAATCCCGATTCCCCCTTGGGCCCATCTTCCCGTCAACCGTAAAAATCAATCGCCCGGCGGGCTGGTTTTAGCTCTGAGCTATCGAGGTAGATTCTCCATGTCGCTTCGCGCCTTCCCTGATGCGAGCTCGCGGACCCGCACTGGTTCTAATTTCCGTGCAGTTCGAATTCCACCGGGATAGATCACCAGCAGATCACGTTGGCGCGCATGTTGTGATTCCAAGGTGGGCTCGGAATCGAACCTCTGCGGCCCGCGCAAAATATACCCACGGGCTGCACTTGACTGCCACCTGTTGCGAGGAATTAGAACCACCAGTTGTAGATAACGGCTCCGGCGGATATTTGCTCCTCAATTCTCACGTCGTAGTGGGAATTCCCCCACGCCCGCTGTAAGACACAGATTAGGTTTGATGTGGCGGATCCGCGCGCACGGCGATTGCGGCGCGGAAAATCTTCGTGGTCTTTTCTAGCTTCTCGTATAAGTACCAATTCAAGTTGCATCCGAGAGGCTAAGGTCCGGACGAGTACCGCTGCGCGCACTCGCGGGTATTTGACTATGAATACATCTGCATCGCGTGCACATTC
This sequence comes from Mycena rosella, assembly GCA_029378255.1. NCBI lineage: Eukaryota > Fungi > Basidiomycota > Agaricomycetes > Agaricales > Mycenaceae > Mycena > Mycena rosella. The sequence goes on along the minus strand of JARKIE010000156.1, from coordinate 112,977 downwards.
ATTCTAACGGTAAAATATTGCAAGGGATATCCCGGAATCATTCACGAGGGCGACGATAAGTTCGGAACCGCCGCCTATTACTCCAGGCCGCGGGAGCCGGCGCGGGAACCTCGCGGGATCCGAGTCTCACATTCCGCTATCCTGTCGAAATGTTCTCTATCTCTGAAGATATTCAGGTCATACGGCGATACTTCTTACGTCCGACTGAGAGAACTCCCTTTCCGCGACTTTTTAGAGTGGACTGTTTACGGGTCTATGTAAAGAGAGGAGCTTAACACTGAACCCGCTCAACCCGCTCAACCTGGAGCTACTAACCATGGCCATCACTGCATATTGATCGGTCCCGCGACAATCTTGGCCGTCGTCATCGCTCCCGGGTTTAAATTTCCAGGACAGGAACGAGAGGAACGAACAGACTGCAAAAAAGGAAAAGACACTGCCTTCGGCCGGGCATCTCGGGCGGTCCGGACTATCCTCGTAGCTTCGTTTGAGGCTCTTGTAGAGACAGACATATGTACACGTTTGTGTACATGTGGAGATAGAGGCACATTGAATTGTACTCCCTAGTTTCACAGTGCGTACCTGTGGTACGTGGGTTTGCGCAGCGACAGCTTTACAGGTGTCAGGTTAAACTACGAAATCTGGTACTGTGGAACACAGAACGCAGGGCCGAATTAAACGGAGATTAGGATACATGTACAGGGATACATCTTTCGCTAAAGAAGATCTGTTACCGCATTTGGGGGACCCCGGTCAGATCGGGCTTGGCTTCCAAGTACACGATGAATAGCTCGATGAATGATGCGCACATTATTGCACACAATCGCTTGGCAGTCCTGATCCACCAGGAATTTCATCAACATTCAACACAACACTACACAAAGCAATCCGACCCCAAATTACCCCCCGGCATCGACCAAAACATTCGCGTTTCAGCGGATCGGTCTCCGACACCTTGCCAGCTGCTTTTCGTATCAGGTGCATGTATCCCCCAAGCATTCCGAATTTTGCAAGGGCCAGTGCTTACTACCCGTTATGCGGTTGACTGCTGAGGTTTCAACCACGATGCAGAATAAACGGACTCCCAGTGGAGTCAACTCGGCCGGCATCAACTCAGTTGACTATTCCCACCACGACAAACAGTCGGTTGCATACTAAATTGGCTCAAGCACCCCTTGAAATCGCCGCTATCACCGTCGGGACAAACGCCGTGCCAGAATAAATTGGATTTTGATAGATAGGGCAGGTCTCGGTTATCTCCGTCCTGTATTGTCTACTTGCGTCATGATATCAACGCTTATTTCTATTGTGTGATATTCTAGAGGCACGATGCCTTGCCTGTGTCTTATCGTTGTCATAATGTGGAATACTACTATGCAGTATATTCAACTTATACCCCTGGGCCATTTGCACCTCGCCCGGTGCGCGGATAAGGGCGCCGTGATGGACACCGGTACCAGGGATGGAGATGGAACGGAAGCTGTTGCGCAGGGGCTGTTTCGGGCTGTTTCCCCTCTCAAACCGCTTCAATTGAAACTCAACCATGCCCTGTACAATTGCCGAACGGCAGCACGCTACCGTGATCCGTCCGCCAGGTAAGTATATAATATTGCCGAGGACTCGGGCCCACGGCCTTACGCGGGAACGTAAAACGCCGCCTTCCGCAATCAACCACATACTGAAATACCTTTTATGGCCTGTTTGTTATGTTGACGGTCCAACTACCTGATGGGCCAGGTTAAACCACAGAGGTTGGAGATCATTAACCATTTAAACCAGTTAAACCATCCGGTTTAACTATTCTTTTAGTTATGTCTCCCATAATTGTGCCATGTAATAACTAAAACATCCTGTTAAACCTATTCAACTCTCTGGTTTAACAAACTGTTTAATTGATGTTAAACTAGTTGATTTACACATGGTTTAAGTAGAGAAACAAGTATTTACTACCCAGACTCTGTCCCATTGCTCTCAACTGGAAAGAAAATGGGGGAGTGAGAGGGTGGGCATCTGATTGTGCTGTTCAACTTATAGCCTTCTTGTTTGCCACCTTCGAACATTTGTTACCTCTTTGGGACCATAATGAAATACTGATTGATCTCCCCATTGTCTCACCAGTGGCAAGATCAGTGGCCAACCACCTTTAAAACCTAGTTACATTTCTCCCTCTCTCTTTCTCCCCTACAACCGTCTCGTGCATACTCCTTCTGCTACAATTGCTACCTCTGAGTGTTCATCATAGACTATTGTATATCTAGTACTGACTTGCTATGTCCTCGAATGTGTTCATGTACAGTTTAATTGGTTAATCCATTAGTTTCATAGCGTTCAACACATTGGTTTAACCTTAAATTAACTGTAATGGGGCCTGTACTACTACTTACTAGCCGAAAGTCTCCAAAATGCACGAATAAACCAAAGGGTTTAACCGGTTCAAATGGTTAATGGTTTTCAACCTGTGAGGTTTAACCTGGCTCATCTGGGTTACTGACGGTCGACGCTGCCTGATGGAATTTACATATTACCGCGGCTGGACCGTGCGAGGGAAAATATTCCAATCTGATTTTGGTGTTTTGAATTTTCCCCAACTGGTTACGTGGACCCACATCTGCTGCTGTGCCTCTGTGTTCTATTCTTGATGTCTCCCAGATGTGCCATGGGGGTAACACGGCCTCGTCTGGAATGCAGTATTAGTGCTTAGAATGCCCTATTGATCGCAAATAAATGGGCAAGCTTTCAATGTCCCAATCATGCAAACGAGACACAAGGTTCTGCCGACATTATACCCATGGGTCTTCCCCTAGCTTTGTAAGGAAGCGAACAGCACCATTTGTACTGATCTAACGTTCGGCAGCTGTCGGAACATCCTCGCAGTAGGCAACACAATTTTTAGTTCAATTAATTCCAGTTATTCTCGATGTGCTTCCGCTCCGCCAAATTTCAGTCGTTTATTTTCCTCCACACATGCGTAGCATCCCAAACTTGGGCTGCAGAAACTTACATGTTACATACATATACACTCGCGCCGGACAAAATCGAAATGTATGTAGAACCTCACTATTGCCGCCCCACGCCACTATTACTATAACCCATGAAACGCACCCCCGCCTCGGACAAACCCCATCGCCGTAAAACGCCGCCGCTGCGCATGCGACGTGGCGGATCCTCGCTTATCAGGCGCTGAAACCGAGCATCCCGAGCACCGCAATCACCGTCTTCTGGGGCGGACAATTACCCAATTAATACCGGTTGTGACAAGTCAAGTTCTGGAAGCTGGCCAGGATGACACGGAGAGACGGCGATAGCGGGAGGGCCTACTCGATAAGTTAGTGAGTTCCCAGTTCCCTGGGAAGCGAGAGAGCGAGATCCCAGTTCGAATGATACAATGCGATAGATCCGGCTTCGGTCCCCTCCCATGCTCGAAAATTGGTCTCGTGTCGTCGCTAATACGCTTTAAATGCGAGTTTATAACGGCCGTTTGCATCCGATGATAATCACGCGCAATAACAGCATACGAGTAGAGTCTCCGAGACCTCAAGGCCTATCCCAAGGCTGCACCTGCCTCGGGAGAACACTGGGATTAACCACTTAAATTGCAGCTAATTGCCATCGATATAGTGTCACCCATGAGACAGACACTCACTGAGCTAATCTTAGTCCATTCAGATATCGCGCCGTCCAACTTCTGGCGTGAAAAATCAGGCTATGTACAGTTTATTTAAACTTGCTACCATGCCACGCAAGATCCGTTCCTGATAGTATCTGCGCTGATAGTCAAAGCTGGGTCTCCAATCACGGTCAAGCAATCTGCTCGCCCAACTCGAGAGTTGAACTAGCCAGAATGGGACTAGCAAGTAGATGGGTTCTATGGCTACGGGGATCAGGGAGTGGGAGAGTCGGGACAGACTTGTTCGGAAAACGAGTAGGATGCCGGTTTTTAGTCGATTAGAGTCGATCCGCGATCCGCAGTCATGACGCACGGCCTCGGAAGTTGCAGGGCCAAACGAGACCGAACGACGCGGAGGAACGGGCTTGAGCATAACTAAGCGAGTGCCGAGAACATTATAGTGGCGGTCAAAGTTATTTTGAGCTTGATTTCGGATTGGCGAACCCGGGACGCGGGAGGACCGGGGATCCCGGATAATAGGCTGGAAGGCCGATCCTGACATTTTCGGCCCAAATTTCGCCCCAAAAATGCTGCCCTTCTCGTTTTTGCAGCCTCAGAAAGCGTGGAAAATTTGACAACGTCTTGACATTTTCCCGATTTTGAGATCAGGCTATTTATATTATTATCACCGGTCCTGCGGGCGCGTAGGAGTAGACAAAATCAGGGTCGATGCCGCGGCCTCTTAGGTCGGACCAATTCTGCGTATCGTGCGCGCCACGTCGAAACGAATGTAACAACAGCACAGAGTGAATGACTGGATGAAGTTCTTGGGGAACGGATATTGGGAAAGTCTACGAATGATCAACATTCGATCGAGGCGCAAGTAGAAACAAAACATGATGCACTATCCTGTTGCACAGTCATTATGATTCAGTGGACAGAAAAATACATTAACGTATGTAACTTCCATACGGGCCGCTACCGACCTATCAATATCGGCGCGATCTTGGGTGGAAGTCGTCATTCTCCCTGCACGTAGAAAGCTCAAGATCACCCCGAGGCGCGAATCCGAGGAAACGCCGAAGGATGACCCCAAATATCAGCCCGCAAGGTGAACTTTCGATAAGCCCTCAAAACATCGAGGCACGTCTTTTAAAGGATTCTGCGGCGCACGGACCAGTCACGTGGATGCCAGCGCAACATATAATCGGAGCTTGAAATTCGTCTCGCTCTTTACAGTCCCTCGCCGCGTTTTGCTCTGTCATAGAGCTCGAACTCCTTCAAAATGGGAGTCCGATGAGCCGCGACGAGAAGGGTGGTCGTTCTTCCGACACTGGGCATGCCATTTACCGTTGCTCTTACTGGTCAAATGGCTAATCAGCGTCGGAAACATTCATCCTCTACCCCTTTTTTTTTCGGGGGGGGGGGGCGTTTATTAATGCAATCTCTCTTCATGTCCAATTTATCTCCCACGCAACTTGAATCATCCAAAAGCGGGAACTTATTCCTTGTAAATTACGCAGAGAAACGGAGATGATTTCAATCATCGGTGGCAAAGACAACGGGAGCATGTTGGGGAGTTGCTTGTATTCAAATTTCGTTCCGCACTAATATGTATGGGGCGTCAAGGGTTGAGCGCTCAACGTTGAGCACCCGAACGCTGGGGAAAAAATGAATCTCACTATTACTTGGAAGTAACTCTCCACATGGATATGATGATTATGATCACACGACCAAACTCGCTTAACGTAATCGCGGAGTACGCCGCCGGGCTCGATAACTTAGAGTCAATGGATGGAACGACGATAATGGAACACTCGAGTGCCGTAACAAGAAGAACTCCGCATCTCAGGTCAGGGTCGCCTAGAACAGACAACATATGATGAGCGTGGCATTTGAACATTCATCCTTGGCGGCGAACTTGATCGGCGACCGCCCAGCGCCCCTAGCAGGGTGGGGGGAAAATAGGAAAGTGTACACAAACGCCGAGAGACCGACCGGACATGCTAGACGTGAATGAGACTTGCAGTATTTCAGTAGGTGTCAACATTCTCGACGTCATTACAAATGTCGGCGCGACAACATCGGGAGCCCCAGATTTTTCATGAATCATGGTGCCACTTAGTTGTTCTATGAACTTGGTTCAGGGTGAAACCGATGGTTCGGACGAGCAACTGGTGGATAATGGAAGCCGGTTTGATTAGCATGGAAGCCGCCAGGAGGCATTTCCTTGCATGGAGCCCGGGGCACCGCTGACCCTCCGCGAAACTGGTCGGAACTTGAACCGTAGCAATGCTGTTCCGGGGCAAAACAGTTGGACATCCGGCGTCCATCCGACATTCCTATTTAGGAACGCCCGGTCAAGCTTGAAACGTCGCCTAAAATTTAACAATGCTCTGCCTGCAAGTAAACATCCATGTTGGTTGTCGCCGGAAATTCCCGACTCACAAGCTCCCCGGACAGCGGCGAAAATGATAAATTCATCATACTCTAGGTCGACAACAACAACAAGGAAATTGGGCCGTTGCTGCCATACAGGGGAGCCGGTCTACAGAGGGGGGGCGGGGGGGTCGGGGTATCTTTAGGCATTACGCGAAGTGTCGTGATCGGCCTGAGATCTGTGCGTAGCAGGCCCTGACGAGGTATAAATGGCGATGCTGGCTCGGTGTTGACCCGGTGTCAGGGACGCTGGAGAATATGAATTTCATACACCGCACGGGTGAGAGCCCAGTTGGTCCGTAGACAAATTGGGCTGTACAGCAGCCAAATTAACTACCACCGGGAGACAATCAAATCTCATGTAACATCATGTGAGATGAAAGGAGGGTTAGGGACGCGCCGAGGGAAGCGCCGGCCAAATGAGTCCCGAATAGGGTCAACCGACCCAGATATCCTCTCTTTTTCTGGAACAGTAGCAAGATCGGCGTAGATGGGTCCGAGTCGGCTAAGTCAGATAGATGTTGGAAAGATCGTCAGCTGCGCCGGAGAAAAAAATTCAAGAGGGCGCTCAAGCGGTTCGCCAGTTCGCCGCCCACGGCGTGGGACGTTACGGTCACCAGTGGTCCCATTAGGAGATGGGGACGCAGATAGCCGAGTTTTGGAGCGAGAAGGTTTTGAATATCGGCGATACTTCCGAGTTTGATCGATGCACGGCCCCATCTGGCAGCATCTGGCCCGCGTCGTGGGTTCCTGCGCTACATGTATGGTCATTGGGCAAATGCGTCCAGCAAGGAATGATCCGGGCCCCAGGATTTATGAGACGCTCCTAGTTACAATTTCGGAGATAGTCACATACCCTGTCGACGGGTTATGTGATGTTATTAGTACACGGGCCAGGCGTCTCGGAGATGATATGCACGGGCTTTTTCAGACGGAGGCCGAGCGTAGGAAGGAGGCCCTTCAGACACATACATACAATCAGACATGTACAATGTCCATGGAGACGGGAACTTGAGGCGAATTCCTGCCGGCCCAATATACCCGAACTGTTACACATTCAAACGCGAGGACGGGGAGAAGGAGGGCGCCAGTTTTTCCGTGGGCTATGCATCAAGTAACAAGGACGGCATATCAGGAGATCGTAGTGTACTGATATGAACGACAGCAACTTAATGAATGTGAGCACTCAGTGCTTGACATCGGACAGTGATGCTCGGGGGAGAAGCAAGCCCTGGCCAGAGAAGTGTCAGATACCGTCCCGACTCCCGAAAACAAATGAATCTAGACAGGTAAGGTGCAGCAGCAGCTGCCTTACATGCAATCTGGAATCACGGCGAGAGTGCCGGGGCTTTCCTAATTTCCCCAGTGGGAACGAGAAGGGAGGTTAGACCCTGGATGTCCTCTGGAAGACGGCAACTGACATAAGATTGGTCTATCAAAGAGAGGGGAGCAAAATCAGTTTTAATGGGATAGAGTTTATGTGGCGAGAAGTTACGACAAAGTCGTGCCTCTAGGACCGTGGATTAGACAATGAAGAAAGGTCACTACCGCCAGATAGGTGGCTCGACCAGGGCGGAAAATGGCAGCGCCCCGCCGTGGCGCTAGGCGCGTGCCAGAGGATACCCCAGCGTCGAATAGCTACAGGATGCTGTCCGATCCGTCCGTCTGGGGGTGATATAATAATAAGGTGGGAAGCGGCTGCGCACAGTCAGAGCGACAACGCGCGCATAAATTCCGCCAAATGGATGACGCACAGGTGCCGAGAGGGACAAAGCTGGGCGGATCTCACCGCTGCCCGAGAGATGCGTACATTGACCTCTTGACAGAACTCTAGAGCGCAATCAAGCCCATCTCACCTGCCGTCAGGCCAGCCCCGGGCGTAAAGAAAGATAATCTAAGGAACAAGTTCCGTGCTCCGCGTCGACGGGAAGATGAGGACCTTGGAGATCGTGTGAGTCGGGGATACAGGAGAGAAGGTGGAGCCGCACCTTACATAGCAGATGAGGAGGTTCGCGGCATTAGACTGCCTGGACGTCGCAGGGCGGGACTGCCACTGCTTGGTCAGATGGCATTGATTCAGGGTGGCTGTATTCCATCTGCGCATTCATCTCACCCACGTGCCCAAGCCTATGAAGAGGAATTTGACTTCGAGAGCTGATCTGTATTGGATCTGTAGACATCAGCGCATCCACGATCTTCTGTGGGGATTCTCTTGAGGTCCAGCGTTCGGGGCCCGGGCATAGTGGGACCACAATGCGCAACCGGTGGCAAGGGTCTCCGGGTATCATAGGGCTGCCTTGCGTCGCGAAGGATAGGAGTCTATCGAGGCGGAAGCAAAGCACAGCGGTGACTTGGCGGTGACACCCATGTCGCCTTCCATAAGCTTCCATGTCGTTCGAACTCGTTTCTGGCCTGAGTGGAAGCTAGATCAAATCTTGAGGTGTCTGGAACCTTTTCATGATTCACTGCGTTCAGCCGGGTCCTAAATAAGGTTCGTCCTTAGGTGGCCTAGACCTGACACGTCTGTTTACGTGGGTCTACTTACGTCATATAGACATCGTGCGACTAGATATCAAACCCAAATCAAAACAGTGAAAACAGTTTGAAAATACAATGAGACACTTAAGACACACCGCTATCCTCTGGATGTTGTAAATTTATGGTGTGAATGGGTAGAATAATTCACAGGTTGTGGATACAACAACCGAATGCGCTTTCAGTTTACAGCCGTTTGCGGAACATAGGGCGCGGGCAGTTTTTTTTTCCATTTTGGGCCTGTTTAGATCATTTTCGACTAGAACACCCGCCCAGGCCTCCAATCGCGTCCGTTTGCTCTGAAAGTTGGACCATTCGATCCACGCTTGAAATGCGCAGCGGATAGCACCCTGGATTCATCTCCGGACTATGCATACTCTGTCCCTGGGACCCGGATATCTGCTCTCAGCACACTTTCTGACTAGAACAGCTGCCCCGGGCCCGGATGGGGGCCGTTTTCCATGGGAGTTGGACCATTCGATTTTAATTTAGAATGCGCAGCGGATGGGCGCTTCAGATTTTAAACGCGACCCATAAACCTATTTCGTGGCTCAATAACTAACCTCCCGTCACATTTTTGGAATAGGACAGCTGCAGAGATGGTTATACGGTCTTGAATCATGGTCATTTTTGATACAATAAAATTCAATGTAATCCGCAGCGGATGGCCTCCTAGGATAGTGAATATAGCGGGTATTACTATGTAAATTTGTGTCATTGCAGCAGTGATACCCATAAAATATTCAGGTCATGGGAAATTTCTGTGCTGGTTTTGTTCAGTGTTTATGCCTGGCAAATGACTCATTGTTTCAGGTCTTTCGAGTAGTGGTTGTGGATGGGGGAGACTCCTTTTATGCGTGGCATGGTTGTTGGGACAAAAAGATGGAGTAGAGAGTCACTCCGGTAACAACACGTGGAATGTAACCAATGGAAATGGGATGTGTTGCGCGACACGTCAAAGGGCAATTCTGAAGAATTCAAACATGTAGATGTGATGTTTGCATGACAGAATGAGCTCTGGATGCAGTTTGCAGTCACAACTTGCCTAGGGAACTTGTTCTTTTGTCAGGAATATTTAGGGTATCAGTGTTGTGACAACGCGAATTTACATGGTAATACCTGTTATATTCACTATCCTAAGATGCCATCCGCTGCGGATTACATTGAAGTTTATTGTACCAAAAATGTCCGTGATTAAAGAGAGTATAACCATCTCTGCAGCTGTCCTATCCCAAAAATATGACGGGAGGTTAGTTATTGAGCCACGAAATAGGTTTATGGGTCGCGTTTAAAATCTGAAGCGCCCATCCGCTGCGCATTCTAAATTAAAATCGAATGGTCCAACTCCCATGGAAAACGGCCCCCATCCGGGCCCGGGGCAGCTGTTCTAGTCAGAAAGTGTGCTGAGAGCAGATATCCGGGTCCCAGGGACAGAGTATGCATAGTCCGGAGATGAATCCAGGGTGCTATCCGCTGCGCATTTCAAGCGTGGATCGAATGGTCCAACTTTCAGAGCAAACGGACGCGATTGGAGGCCTGGGCGGGTGTTCTAGTCGAAAATGATCTAAACAGGCCCAAAATGGAAAAAAAAACTGCCCGCGCCCTATGTTCCGCAAACGGCTGTAATTTTCACTGCTCGTGATGCGCCGCGGTGCTCTGATTTTTCCTTTGAAGGCTAGATCCCGAACATCCTAAATCTCCCAACTTTTGTCTGGCCACATTTTGGCTGCCTTTAGGCGGTTTTTGTCCAGACAGGGTCTAGCCTTTGCTAACCAATATGTCCCACAAAAGGTAATTTCCGGCTCCCACGCACCTACCAACGGTCAAATTTCCTTTCCCACATGTTTCGTGCTGTTCTAAACACATTGGATGCATCTGCGGCCCATTTGCAGCGAAAAGAAACCCGCTTTCTATCCACTCCTGGCCAAAACATTTCGGCCCTGGAGCGTCGATTTTTGTCCATTCAGGGCCTAAGTTTGAGGTCCAAATCTTGTCCGACACCGGACCCAGCCTCCAAAGGGAGAACCAGGGGTCCTAGCGCCACATGAAGCGGCGCTCAAGCTAGCCGAGAGCTAAAATTTGATGTCTCCCAGAGGTTGAGTCAATCGGCGGTCGCCGGCAGACGTGAATAACTGAAGGGGCACTCCAAGAAACTGAGGCTCGAAAGTGGGCACCAAGGCAGATATCTGATAAGTAACCAGACTGAGCTAGACAGAGCGACCTCTGCACACATTCTATGTGCTAAGCAACAGCATGGCTACGCAGTACCTAGATGGCATAGACCGGCATGAGCTGGATACGAAGCCGAACATAGCCCGACCTGGATCGGGCCACACCCGGCTAGATCAATGCGCATTTAAGCTCAGCCTGAACATAGTTTGGGAGACAGAACTTGGACAGAGTACGAAAATGGAGGTTAGAGACTCGATGATGTGGCTCAGTGGTGTGCAATCATGGTGATGGTTTTGCAAATAGTTGATCGGCCCGATATCATTATATATGGACTCCCGACAGCCTGGTCAATGAGCAGACAAAACTTGGGCAAAACAAGAGGTTGAACACTGGGACCAAGGGAGATAAAACATTACCGGTAAAAGCACAGGATTCGACTCATGCTATCCAAGACGGACTGAAGAACTTGATCTCATGCAGTCCTGACTACTTTTCAAACCGTTGAAGACGATTCTGTCACAAAAAAGGCTCAAATCTAGTCCCGTGATCCACTATTGAGTAGCCAGGACTCAGTGGCAAGGCCTCCATATAATTGAGGGCTTAGAGAACAGGATGTGAACATCCTAAAAATGATGGAATAAAAATGCTAAAGTACAGGGCATAGACTACACTATTTTTATACCTAAAGTCAAACCATGTGAAAACTATAAAACATGTGTCCTACATGTGTTGCTCCAGAATGTTCCATACATGTGTTCGCCGTGTGCATATTCCATATCTAATCCACTTCAAGCTCAATCTTATCCACAACCTAGTCCCTCATCTTATCTATGAGCTTCAAGATAAAGGACACTCCGGATCTAACCGAACTGTCACATTGTGACAGATCTCAGTGCAGTACTTAACCACGCCATTCATTGAAAATAAATTATTCAGTCGGAAGCACTTATATATATGAAGAAAGCTTTTACTTTACGAGTACTTATGTAATCATTTTTTTTAATCAATTGAAATGAGGTTTTGAAAGTCTCGTGACATTTTGGTCACAAATTTAAGCGTCTAATCTTTTTAGGGGCTGTGCTATCAAAATTTAGTGGCAGTGTTGAAAAAGCCATAGTAGCTGTCCTTTAAACTGACTTCTAATTTGTGACAGTTTAGTGGCTGTGTTTGTTCCTGGCAATTTTACATCTGTTTTGCATTTTTTGCGCCCACTAGTGGGTTCCTTCAGATACAAAATCATCCTCCCTTGCATCCATTCTGGTCTCATCCTTTTTTCAGCTCGTAAATCGGTCCTGTTGTTGCTAAGTCGCATTGTAGATTATGTGGCAGTGTCTTTTGTTTGGTCTCGGCAGATTTCCCCGCTGCCTTCCTCACTTCCAGCCTCGTAATATCACCTTGAATTTGGGCGACTTTAAGCTAAGTATATCACAGTTAGATGCCTACCCAAATTTACCTGTTTCCTTGCTGTCAGTCGATGTACTATCATAGTACCCCCTCTGACAGCGTACCTCAATGTGGTAGTCTCCCCGATTCCGACCTCATTTTTGTTTCCTCTACCCCAGGAAAAATTGTGGATGTGGATAAACATGCCAGGCATGTTCTGACCAACTTCTGTGGCCATCCGAGCCCTCTGAGGTGTGCAATAAATAAAAGGGAAGTTTTTGTGACAGTTTGTGACCCTACCAAATACATCCGAAATTTGCTACCACATGGGGTCCCTCCCTCGGGACGACAACATCTTTCCTTGGTCCCAACCTAAAATCTTGAAAATATTGGAGTGGATAGAGGACATACTACAGAGCCTAATTCCATCTGCCGAGAGAAAACCATGACACAAAAATGATTCTTTCGGCTGCGATCACTGCCTCTGTCATTGGGGGGTATATGATAGTAGCAGCGCTTTATGCACGATCACGGCAGATGCCGTGTCGGAACTCCCCGAGATGGTGCATGTCTCACTTGGTTGTATACTTCCGCCATGCCCTCTGATGCTGTTTTCCTATTTTTTCTTTAACTGTCATGTCCCAAACTACCGTTTCAGTCTTCCAGCCTAAAGTTATGCCGCTATTCAGCTTGTCATGACATGCACCTTATGCTGAATTGTCTAGCATATATTCCTGACCTCTGGTTTCATATGAAATTTACTGGGAGCATGCAGTTCAAGACTGCAATCAAGGTATGGTGAATCATCTAGAAAGGTCAATGTTTGGAGCACCAACTTGCAAATCTGTTTTTCTTCTCCCCTGGTGGGCTGCCCAAAGGCGACCAAGGCAAAACCCATCTCCACAATGTCGCCTACCCTGAAACCACAAAGGTCTTTGATAGTGTACCTTTGGACAATTGGGAGAGCATTCAATGCCTGAATTGGGTGAGTACTTCTCTTTTTTGAAGCACAGATAGGTGACATTGTTGTCTAAGCAGTGTGAGACGCACTCCCCGAGGTGGTGTGCTAACGTGCCCAATGGATCAACATATTTTTCAAACAATATTTTTGATTTGCTTGGAATGTCGGTGCCAACCGTGAAATATTGGCCGCTGCTATTAACAGAAGGTCCAAATGTGTCCCTATCTGGGACAGGGATCCAGTGTTCGATGTTGTCCATGGAGAAGCTAGTCGACAGAGTGTATATCAAGAAGTGTTTTGAGTTGTACCTGGCTAGTTCTGCGTATGCTCTAGCATATGGAATCGGAAAGCCGCATCCTATTATGTTTTTGGTGTTGTCATTGAAGTGACATAGATTGCGCAGTTATCCCCGAGCTGGATGGTGCTTGGTGAGGTGATGAAAGATGGGTGGTCAGAGAGGTAAGGTGATGGGATGGATGGGCCCAACAAAGAGTGTTTCAAATCGGCATTTTTAGGCTTCAGGCATGACATCAGCTGCACTTGAGCTGCAGTGGACTGGCATTGTAATCTGGTGCAGTAGATGGGTTCAGAGGCACGAGTCAGAGTAAAACACGAATTACTCGGTAATAGATGTGAATGGCATGAGGAGGGACACCTAGCTTGTAAGTAGACTGTAGATGTAAAACACAGGTAAACATACAGAGTCCATTGTTAATTCTTCTGCTCATCAGTTACATTTCTGCGCTGTCATCTGTGCCATTCTCGAGGTGCTCATGTCCGCCCTGCACATTCATACTGTCAAGGAGCCCCTGTGTCATTTCCGTGCGCCCAATGATATTGTTCCCTTGGTGGGGCTGCCCAACATTAATGTACATGAACGTAAAAAATTAGAGGACATACCGGTTGATTGGTCCCATCTCCAATTCTTGCATGCATCCTTCATCACCTCCAACACTGTCCCAGTTTTATATTCAACATTTGAGCACCGCTGCACGATGTGGCTGAAGTGTTTGTTCAAGTCCGCATCTTCAAGGGTGTCAAACATCTGCTCTGACAGACGCTGTGAAGTCTTGATGTGTTCCAAGGGGGAATCAAAATGTGAATTTTTGATAAAGGGTGGGAGGCAGGCGGTGTGATGTGAACTGCGGTTTCGTCAACTGCCGAGTGAGGTGGTAACCTGGACTAGTTTAGAATTGTACGTCCTCTAGGGGGAATATTTCTGTCACTGTGAGCAGTGCACCTCGGTGCTAGGTTTATTTAATTCAGAGCGTGGATTTTATGTAGGAGGTGTGTGGTTCTTCAGTAAAGAAGCAGTATTTTTACAACTGGTTACCGTGTTTAATGCAATAGAACAGTCTTCTCAGTGTGCACCATCGGACTGAGCTCTACAGCCTGTCCAGAAGGAACGATTGAGCATGATGCTGGCTCCGCCTCGAGGATGCCAAGGTGGAATATGTGTTTTTTAGAGGGCCTCCTCGGTCATATGGTCCGATTCTGAAGGTATTCGGTGTGTAGGTCGTTTAGCTGGTGCGGAGGTTGTTTTAACAAGCTCGGTTCCTCAGCCAAGTGCTCCCTTTTTTTAACCTCTTTGTATTATATGTCCCAACCAATCATGCTTTTCATCTTCTCCTATCTGCCTGCCACGGGCAAAATAATCCGATCAAGGCTAGCGGCTACACACCAAACTTGGCTGCATCACTTTGTGTGAGGGTGTTTCAATTATCCTCTTTTAGTGATAAAGAGAGTTGGATCGGATAGGGAAGTGTAGAGCTGGATTTCGAGAATAACCTGACTTTGCCGATAGACAGCTCAGTGTAGGAAGGAATGTGTCTCTGAGGAGCGAGAGAGTGTTTTCTGGTGATAACAGTTTACTTTTGGGCGAGACCAAGGTAATTTAGAACCTTTTACAGCTTTAGAAGATGTGGGTCCCAAAACTGAGATGATTTTCTATCAGCATGCAGGCTTTATGTATACTCCCCATATTCTGCAGCCGGCTCCCCACCTGCCCAGATAACGCCGCCCTACCTTGCGCTACCCCCCCCCCCCCCTATGCCCTTCCGCAGCCCTCCTTGCTCAGCTCCTTCTCCGTTCGGTGCCTACTCATCCAACCTTTGTAATATCTGCTTGGTCTTTCCCCAAATGTTCCTTCTTCCTGCTCGGTGACCCGTTCCCTGCGCTCGGCACACATTTCCCCCGCTCGGTGTCTGGATTTGTGTGCTCAGACGGTCTTCCTGTTGCTCGGTGAAACAGTGCACCTAAGTATGGCCGTGCCTAGGACTGACTGAGATGCTGCTATGAAACAGAAACCAAAACCAACCAACACAAACACATCAACAACACAGCCAATACGAAGTGCTAACAAGTAAGTTTGGGTCGTCCTGAAGTATACAGGTAAGATTGAACTCCTCGAGGGGCATTGGGACAGAGATCAACTCAAAGACATTTGAATAGAACTGTCCTAGGAGCTTCCAGTAGTTGCAGACTAACAAACTTGGGGTTCCTGGGCCATGGAATGTGGGGGTGGGAGAGAGATAAAGTGTCCTAGGACTGCCAACAATGGGGCCTAGGGGTCTGGGAACTCCGACCAATCTGCTAAACGGGGTTGATTCCAAGAGTTATCCACGACCAGCCTGCTAAACGGGGTTGATTCCAAGAACAATCTACGACCAGCCTGCTAAACGGGGCTGATTCCAATAGATGACCTTGCCACTTAACAAGGAACCTTCGATACAAACTGCTGCAGCAAGGCCACAGACAGTAGGGGCTTAGATGACCTTAAAGCACAAATGTAGCCAACACTCAAACTTCCTGTTAATGGATCTACACAAGAGGATAGGTTTTATAAACAAATCTCTGCGCTGATACAGAGAACACAAGGCCCTTGGACAAGCAATGCTGTTGGCAACCGCCTAGGCAAGTACTGGGGCACGAATGAACTGCTGTAGGGCATGTTCTACGTGGTCTTTTATAGTAAATAGAGAGGTACATGACAGAGTGGAACTGAGTAATGAGAAATACGATGAGATAAGAGAAACAGACAGTCCGGGTGGGATAGGAAGGGTATACGCAGCGAGCCGCTCTAGTTTTGGGTGTCCTCGGCACCTAGTAGTCATATCCTTTGACTCCTAGGGCCTATATTGGGTATATTCCAAATGCCCCCGGACTGGCCGAACCTATTCGTGTTCGTCCCGGCTCCTCGGACACTTGCGTCCTGCCCCGGCATGGTTGCTAATCCATCCCATTTGTCCAGCTTAGCGAGTAAGCCATGGAGTACCTCTGCCGGCCGTCTACATCCTCGACGACTCAGCCTCAACGTTTTAGCCTGCTGTGATTGATCATCCACCGATCACTTTGGTCTAGTTTGGTTCCTTGGGACGCGTCGCGTCTGTCACATGTTCTGATCATTCCCGGGATCCACCAGAAGCGTGTCCATGGAACGACTTAGAGCGGTCCCGGGACATCTGCGATGGACTCCTAGGACATCTAAGTGTTCTTGTTGTAAGTGTGTGAGCGGTCAGTGGACACCTGCAAGGGCTCCTCGAACGTCAACAATGTCTCCTATTGCCCATATGAGCGGTCCGGGGGCACCTGCAAAGGTCCTCGGGACATCATAAGTATCCTATTCAACATTTTCCTCAGACTGTAGTAAGTCCTCGAACATGATCATGTCCAGTCACTGTCCTTGTCCTTGGACGGTGACTTATAGTTCCTCGGACTGGTTCCATCCAGCCATCTGTGTCTAACTTGGTACTTAATCTTCGTCTAGGCTTTTGGTTTAACCTCCTTGGTAAAACCTAGCTTTTTGTAGTGTAACCTGCCCCTAGGTATAGGTTGTGGACTACATCTAACGAACTTCCTGATACCCCTCGGACCACTATGCCAACCCCCATGGAATGGGACCAAGCTGTAGTATGCCCAGGATAACATTACGGTTCTCTCAGCATCATTGATATATGACCAGCAGCTTCGGAGCTCAGCTCTGATCCTAATTGTATAGCACCGGGCAAGGTAGCCCTAGGACTCGCAAAATAGCGGGATTTCACGGTTAGCACCAGACGCGTCGTATCACCGGACTGCTCATATGGGCAATAGGAGACATTGTTGACATCTGAGGAGCCCTTGCGGGTGTCCACTGATTGCTCACATGCTTACAACAAGAACACTTAGATGTCCTAGGAGTCCATTGCGGATGTCCCGGGACCACTCTAAGTTGTTCCATAGACACACTTCCAGTGGATCCTGGGAATGATCAAGAACATGTGACGGACGATCAGCCCTGTTTAGCAGGCTGGTCGTGGTCATCTATTGGAATCAGCCCTGTTTAGCAGGCTGGTCGTGGATAACTCTTGGAATCAACCCCGTTTAGCAGATTGGTCGGAGTTCCCAGACCCCTAGGCCCCATTGTTGGCAGTCCTAGGACACTTTATCTCTCTCCCACCCCCACATTCCATGGCCCAGGAACCCCAAGTTTGTTAGTCTGCAACTACTGGAAGCTCCTAGGACAGTTCTATTCAAATGTCTTTGAGTTGATCTCTGTCCCAATGCCCCTCGAGGAGTTCAATCTTACCTGTATACTTCAGGACGACCCAAACTTACTTGTTAGCACTTCGTATTGGTTGTGTTGTTGGTGTGTGTGTATTGGTTGATTTTGGTGTCTGTTTCATAGCAGCATCTCAGTCAGTCCTAGGCACGGCCATACTTAGGTGCACTGTTTCACTGGGGGCACCTGCAAGGGTCCTCAGGACATCATAAGTATCATATTCAACATACATAGTCTTCGGACTGCAGTAAGTCCTCGAACATGATCATGTCCGGTCACAGTCCTTGTCCTTGGACGGTGACTTATAGTTCCTCGGACTGGTTCCATCCAGCCATCTGTGTCTAACTTGGTACTTAATCTGCGTCTAGGCTTTTGGTTTAACCTCCTTGGTAGTACCTAGCTCTTTGTAGTGTAACCCGCCCCTAGGTATAGGTTGTGGACTACATCTAACAAACTTCCTGATACCCCTCGGACTACTATGCCGATGATAAGCCGGCCCTATGACCAGCGGTGAAATCTTTCGATTTTGCTGTTCTAAACAGGTGCTTCATATAGAATAATGGCTATATCACTCACTATGAGCTAGGATGAGGTCCGAGTTGCTAGCTAAGGATATACACATGTGCGAGTAGTCCTATTGCTTACTTGGGAATGACGGCCACCATAATGGGTCAGATTTGCCAAGCAAAGTACTAGTCTATTAGCTAAAGGTGTTCTTACCATCCTTAACCAAGGGATTGGGAACATCCTGCATGTATCCTATCAAGGATATGTCAATGCACTCCATCCAGACTATGGGACTTACCAGGGGCACGTACGAGGGATCAAATAAGGTTGCGGGACGGTTCTAGATAATAGAACCATGCGCGGTCCAATAATCCGAACAATTCCGAAGATCCGATGATGCCGATCACAGAGATCACCGATCTGAGCATGGAACAGAGATCCGACGTCGGAGATAGTACCGAGCCCTTAGCCTGTGATGCCAGGACTCGCTTTGACCAGGGCTGAAGGGTTGACTAATTGGGCGACTTAAGGGTTGATGGACCAGGGCTCGGTGGAGCTGGCACATGGATTGATTGCCCAGGGCACATACATGCTATGGCGCAATTCCCCTTCCAATCTCCCAGATTATCTACCAAAATATACCATTTAATCAGAACTAATTACCAACAGGGCTATTTCTTGAGCTAATACTGCTCATCACCCCGATATATCCGTGTTCCGTTTATCTGTTTGTACTAAAAGACGGTTTCAGAATCATTTCCTTATTTAGAACGTCAGTTTGTATAAATACCCGTAGAAAACAGAGGGAACGCCAGTAGATCCTACCCTTCCTCTTCAGTGAGCACAAGCGTGAGCTTGAGCACACAGGGGACATCTAGCATCTATTTGAAACACCTTCAGAAAGCTTATAAAGTTTCCTTTTGTTGTTCCTGTTGCAATATATAAAGTGTTGGATATTTGTGGAGTGATATAAGACAGGACAGGACCAGACCAGACAGGACAGGACAGGACAGGGCTTGCTTTGTTAAAAATCACATAAACATTTGAAGGCGCTCGGCTTTGTGCAGTAGTCAACCTACCAAACTCTAGCTGATACATTGGTTGTCGGAAATATATTGTTAAGATAAAAACTCTCGATCTACGGATCACCCCTTGGGCTTAGTTCCAAGTCTTGCACATAAAACCAACTTTCCTTACCCTCTAAGGTCGTGTAAAGCGCCTAGAACGGTTCTGATCATCTCGAAGTCACCTTTAGCTATAAGCTACTGAACTTGCCTGTAAAACCCAATTGCCACTGCCTAATACCTGGTAGGAACCCCGAACCTCGCACATTTGATAGTTGGATTTGTTGGTTGTTGTTGGTGTTGTTGGTTGTTCACTTAAGTGTTCATCTTGCACACTTAATTTCATCAGTGGTTCTATAGTCTGTGTTTCAGCGTGCTCCAAGATATCAACCATCTCCCAGTCTTCCGAAACTTCTGCTCTTGCTGCAGTAGAGTGTTCTTCCGAGACCGTCTTGGGAATAGGCATGCCCCTTGGTACTGTTCCAGCACCACTCTGGAGGTCTCGAAGGTATGCTGAAGGTTTCTGAGCATGTTTACCGCGTCCTTCTGCAGGTTCTTCCACCTGCTCGAAGTCGGGTCCAAGTGGGTCAGTGCGCGCCAATTGCCGTGCGAGTTTGTCGATGGAAGGTGATGCGGGGAGCGGCGCCGTCTTCACTGCAGCAGGAGGTGGAGTTGCAGCGGATGGACTAGGTGGTTAGTGCGTAATTGAGTTTACGAGTACTTATGTAATCGTTTATGATCAATCGACATGAGGTTTTTGTCTGCTGCTTGAAAATGTCCCCTGTTTAAGTGTGTAACAGATTTATTGGCTGTGCTATTCTTTCTGGTGGCTGTGTTGAAGCCCACCTAGTGGCTGTCCTTTAAAATCACTTCATATTTTGTGGATCAATAGTGGCTGTGTTTTGATTGCATAATCAGAGATGTCTTTGTAGGACGGGTTCGAGCCTCTCCATAGGCATTCTTATTTTTTCCCCACTGTTTTTTGTTCTTACAGATATCTTGTACTAGCATCTTCCGGAAATCAGAGTAAGCAGGTTTCAGCCGACTTTGTCGGGTTCACAGATATTTATTCAGTGCACACAATTCAAACAACTCACACCAGGTACCATCAACCTGAATATATTGTTGGTCTACATTCGTCAGATACATTGTAATGTCGAAGTACCGTGCCTCCGTAGTGCACGTAAATCTGGACATGCTACCTCAGAGCTGGGTTCGAGTACTGCGAGATACTCGCTGCACAGATTTTTCCAGAGATCTTCGCAGTTACTTATTTACACGGAATTTATGTGAGAAATTCCAACAGAATTCAATCGTTTGATACATTCAAGCTGGCATATGAGCTCAGGTAGGGTTCTGGCGGACACAAACCTGTAGTTAGCATGACTGAGGCCAGAGAAACTGTCACAATGACCTACCGTCGAAAACTTTGAAAACTTAACGGCGTCACCACAACTCGGGCTGGTAATCCAGCGATAATTGATCGGATCTTGCTGGCACCTCTTCCCGTTTCTCCTTGGTTAAAATTATGGTATCTCCCTCCACCTCAACGCTCTCAAGCCGCAATGCCCAAGCGCAATTCCAATCAAATTTACCGTGGAATCCAACCTATCTAACCCCGTTCACGAGGAGGATTATGCAGGAGCCGGAGAAAGAGAAGGAGAACAAGGCTTCAACGAGCTCCGGAGTCCAGAGCAGCGACAACCTCGGAGGCGCTTGTGGCTGCTTCTTGAATTATTTGTCTTTTCCTGCCCAGCCTCAGCCCTTCTCCGCCCCCTCGGACGCTGGTCCGTGTACTAGTATCCTAATGTCGCCCTTGTTGCCATGGAGGACAGCATATCATGATGTTGATATTTTCATCGGCTATAACCGCTGCAGGTGCGCATTTCGTTCGTTCTAAGGCTCTGACGCTCACTATGCACAGTAACCAAGACCATCACTGATTCTAAGCCGGAGAAAGACAAGCGAGGGCGAGCACGGCTTTTCTGCCATGGATATGTGCTGTCGCGACATGGCAGACGAAACGCGCACCCTCAGTATATAACACATGCCTCACCCCTGGTCAATCACAGCGTGCACATACCTCCCTCGCTCGGATGGGATGGGATGTGCGTGGTACGTTCCCTTAACTTTCTTCTATCCTTTGCTAGTGCTTTTCCGTCCACCGCGACAACACCCTTCTCCCCTCCCTTCCCTCGACGCTCGTACATACGCGCAGAGCTTGCCCGCATGTTGGCCGACATGCCGGAAAACCCCAAGTGCCGACAGTCCGTTATCGAGCGCGCCCCCAAGGTGAAACAGGAGAGCCGCGATGCCCATAAGGCCACGTCCGAGTCCAAGTCCGCAAGTCGCAGCCGAGTACAACGGCGAGGAGCAGGACGAGAACGGCAGCAGCGGCAGTGGAGGTACGTTGGTCCCACCTTTCTATTTTGCGCTGGTCCTCCTCCTTCCTCCATCCTTTCTCTTGTCCAGTGCGCTCCTCGGTTCCCGTTCCTCTTCTTCGCTTCAGCACTCCCCCGCTTGTCCTTGCATCCCGGCGCTGCCCTGCCGCCATCGATCGCCTTATCATTGCATCGTTTACTATTGTCACTGCTACTTGACCCGCGCTAAAACCCACGACTCACGATACCCCTTGTACCTGCCTATATTCACATTAATGTGATGCTAGTCTCTGCTTGAAATGTTCATGTGCCTAATGCTTCAATGTCCTTGCCTCGGCCACGATTAGAGGGCTTTCCTGCCTGTTTCCAAGACCTCGCGTCCGTGCCCAATGTCCGCGTTCACGCACCAGGGTACATATATTATATTTACCTTCCTTGACCTCGGTCTCCAGTGATTTTGCTGTTATTATATGTGCGCACTGACACTGCTTCCCTAGGATGCGAGCCCTAGCCCTTGTCAGAATTCGATGTCGTCCTGCCTCTTGTATGCGCGATCATCGCGCCGCCTCGCCTGGCGTTGTATTCAACTCACTCATCGCAGTGATTGCATAGCGCGAATATGTGCACATTGTTCCTGGTTGCCATGCGGCGCGTTCTTTCTGTTCCTCTCCCTCACTTCACCTGCGACCGGCCAGGTGATTTTGGTCCTCGCTCACTCATGCATTCACCTTTCGGCACGCTTTCCCTTTCCTCAATTCCCTTTTCTGTGTTTTTTGACTCGTTTTCGTTCCTTTCATTCTGGGATATTCGCTCAGGCTGTGAACTGATCTCCTTTCTATACAAAAACAGAACCAGCGCGTGGGAGGTGTGTCCCTCTTCCCGATATCCAGGTCTCCCTCTTTTCACCAGCGCATTCTCCACGCAGGTGTCGTGCATCGTACGTCACACACATATCTGAGTTCAATGCAATTTTTGTTTCCTGAATGCCAGATGTGATCCGGCCTCGCGCCTTTTCTATTCGTGATGCCGCCTGTCTCGTGTCTCTCCCAATTCGCCTCTATTTGCGCCGGGCAGCTTATTAATAGGTAGCTCGAATCCGCAAAGCTTCTCATTCTCTTTCCGGTGTGCATCCTCACGCCGGCGCAGGTGGGCGCCTCTTTCTTCCGTGGGCAGCTTCTCGCCGCGAGATGCCTCCGTGATTTCGTATGGCGTGCAGATCCCTTTCCCTTTAAATGTTCGTGTTTTTCATCCCGCTCTGCTTCGATCACATTCTAGCTCCGTGTTTCTGGAGACCACTGCGGGGCAGTTCAAGAACCACTCCACCATTGTGATTGGTGACCGTCCGGCGAGCAGCAAGCTCCATTTCCGTCTGGACGATGGTACCATAGCAACCACAGGTGTAATTCCAATGACTGGTGTAACTGAGAGACCAAAAGTCCAACAACCCTCTCCTCTGCTTGCAAGAACACGTAGATACTGCCCTGCTCATCAAGTAGGTTGATATATGTGTCCTCAGCCATGTTGGTGTCATGGCTCGCAAACACAAACCTGAACATTCACATCAGCCTCATACTGTAGAAGGTAAGTGCACTTACAGTTGGCGGAAGTCTCTAGCAACCTCGGCATGCGAAGACAACTGCCTGTACCCCAACATGACTACAGACATCTGAACAGAGCCTCACGGTGATACAATCTTAGGTTCAAAGCGCTAACAGTACTTACCCGGTGGTAGTTGTGGAGAGAGTTGAAAAACGGATCAGGGCATCCAACGAGCTGGTTATATGGGTCGAATAAGTGCATGGCATCAAAACTCGAATTAAGGCTGTATTCTGTTCACATCTATAAGAGAATGAAAACTGACTTTTTGTTTGTATTTGTTAGGCACTCGCAGCGACGCGCCTTGGTCATGTGGTACACAAATTGACAACGCAGAGTCTCGACGAAAGACTATAGAACATACCCCTACATTACTGAGCAGCTGTGCACAGCAATGGTTTTTCTTGCCAACACAAAATCCTCCTACTGAGTTTTGATGATGGCATATCACTGCGTTCAGGCCGGGCCTAAATGCGCGTTGATCTAGCCGGATGTGGCCGGATCTAGGTCGGGCTATGCTCGGCTACGTATCTAGATCATGCCGGTCTATGCCATCTAGGCACCGTGCAGCCATACCGTTGCTTAGCATGTAGGATGTGTGCAGAGGTCCCTCTGTCTAGCTCAGTCTGGTTACTTATTCAGATATCTGCCTTGCCTGCTTCTCGAACCTCATTTTTTGGAGTGCCCCTTCACTCATTTACATCCACTGGTGACCACCGTTCAAATCAAAGCAGTATCAATGCTCTGGCAGCGATCGAATTTTAGCTCTCGGCTAGCTTGGCGGCACCGCGGCAGATGACGAACAGCCTGTGTAAAATTAGACTGACAGAGCACTGGGTGCATCCAAAGCAACCTGTAAATTATTTTACTCATCGCCACCACAAAGTTACAATGTCCGCAGGATATCAGTGCGTCTAGGGTGTCCCAAGTGTGTCCCAATGTGTTTTCAAACTGTTTTGATTGGTGTTTGATATCTAGTCGCACGGTGTCTATATGACGTAGACCTACGCAAACAGACGTGCCCGGTCTAGACCGGGCTGGATCGGCGTCGGTGCCTAAGCACGAACCATGTTATGACCCGGCTGAACACAGTGTATGTCCAGTTAAAGTGTTCTCATAAACTTTAGGCGACAATCTTCGGTATTGAGACTTGTTGTTAGATTTCGGGGCTCTCGAACAGGTGCGGTATAATCCAGTAGAGTGAGTATATTGCATTTGTTGGGATCCGCTACAAATGCACGAAGGCTGTACATTGTAACTACGGGTTTATATACTCTTTGGCCCGCTGACTAATACCTTCCGAATGCGGGTTCATAAGCTCGCACCATATATTCCAACACCTGTCCAGTACACACAACCACGGGCACTTATCTGGAGCATCATACTGTGCCTGGCTACCTGTATCTGAGGGCGCTTCAGTAATTCTGGTATCAAACCAAACAAAAAACCGCTGATCGGATTCACCATGTTTCAATATCATCTTTAACAACCCCTACTGCCCCTGAAGAACTCAATCAATCTCCTTGTATGATATAAGTAAACGGTCAAGCATTGTATCGAGGGACCACAATGACCCATCTTTATCAACTACACCACAGATTTTAAGTGCGAACCTCACTTCCTCTTCGCCAATTCCATCAGCAACTGTTTCTACTATTACCCTGCCTCTGATCCGCAGTGCATGCTCATATCTAGATGCATCCCTGGTCAAACATTTCAAATTTTTCAGTGAAAAAATTGCTGAAAAATCTTTAGGATTTTGCTGAAAAAGTAGATGAAAATTTTCGACAATTTTTTGACTCAACGTGAAAAATGCGAAACAAAGTCAAAAAACTTCCAAGTTTTTTGCCTACTCTTTTGGTGAATGGTGAAAAACTTCTGCAAAATCCTAAACATTTTTCACCAATTTTTTCACCCAAAAACTTAAAATGTTCAACCGGTGCATTGCAGGTATCCAGTTCAGAAGCCTGAGTGACAACACCGTATGTGTACATTTGTTGTTGATGTGCAATTCTAACGTGTATTGTAGCCCCTATACACTATTTTCTTAGAATGTTGCGCCGGCACTGAGATGGACAACATCATTCACATCATGCAAACCACACCACCACCCTCAACCAGATCGTGGCCCAGGAACTCAACCCCTGTAATGTGGCTGAATATCTTTAGCAAGCTTCGATATTAATACACCCTCAGCGGACCACTGGGTGATATGTGTTAGCCGCCAGTTGTCTGACTGACCACTTATTCAGCCCAATATTGGAATTCCCGTCCGCACTCGCCCCTTGCCAAAAATATATTTCGGTTCAGCATGGCCATGTGTATGGTGAGGAAATCTACAAATTCTAATAGTTAACTACGCATGCTGAATGAACTGTAGTCCAGGATCTCTGAGCTTCAAGTTGGAAACATGGTCTATGTCAAAGTTTCGCTGTTCGGATGTGATGTCTATGAGCATTCTAAGCCAGTTAAGGTGTACACACCGCTTACTAGGTCTTCTGTGGTAGAAACTGTTTAATATCTGATATCACCATCTAATCGGCTCCCCGCATATTATACCAACTACCACGTAAATTCCACAAACTATATGCCCACACCCTATACAACAGATTCTGACAAGTCACTTTAAGAGTGGAGTTTGAAATTCTTGATCCGCATGTTTCGGCGCAGTTTTGATATGCAATTGATAGATTGACTATTCGAAAAAACGAATTTAAAAAAAATGTACATGAGTACGAGTTTGCCGGGCCGTTGCTACGGCCATCACCCCCAAGTTGAATTTGCAGATGACGGCTGATTGTCATCCTCATTCTCCCCCTCAAACAGTAGATCGTCTGGAATAGGGACCAGTACATCATCTTTATCCAATTTTACGCTTCTTTCCACCGCAATTGTCCGTCTTCCTTCAAAATATATTCGATGCCCGCTGCTTGCTTCGTCAAATTCAACCCAACAACCAACCTTTGCGCACCAGTCGAGCTTGCTGCCTTCTGGATCATGGACCCAGACCTTCGCGCCGAGCTCAGGCAGCTTTGAAAGGTCCGGTTTCTTATACACCATCTCAAATGGTGTCTTGTTGTCCAATGCACGTGTCGAAGTCCTATTTTTCAAATAAATGGTGTGAGCAACGGCCTCGCCCCACAGAAATTTCGGGAGTCCGCTGGCATGTAGCATCGCACGAACGCGGTCCAATACCGTGCGGTTGAGGTGTTCCGCAATACCATTGTGCTCCGGTGTGTCATGAACCGTGAAGCGGTCGGTTCCATTTCTGGCAAGGTGAGCATCAAATTCATTACTCCAATATTGTCCCCCTCGATCCGAGTGAAGTTTCTTAATTTTCACGTTGAACTGCGTTGACAACCACGCCTTGAAGGCCTGATAAGACTCAAAAGTCTCATCCTTTGTGCGTTGGATGTAAACTTGCGACCATCTGGTATGATCATCTGTGAAGCTTGAATAATACTCACAATGATTTATTGTGTGCATAGATGCAGGTCCCCAAACATCCGAGTGAATAATGTCCCTCATCACAGCGGCGCGCGGCTCTTGCCGGGTTTTTGCGACGGGTTTTCGGCTCGATTTTGCGTACTCACAAGAGTCGCAAGATGTGATCTCCGTAGGTCCCCCGAGCTTTATACCAGTCACCAAGCCCTCATTCACAAGATGCTTGCCTGCATCCGGTGCGATGTGACCCATCCGGCGATGCAGTTCATCAACCGAGACGGTCTCGATTGCGGCGGCGGCGGTTTCTGTGTTCGGTTCGTGCTGAACGCGGTAAGTGCCGTTCTTCTTGTTGACGGCTCCGAGTATCTTCCGTTTCTTATCGAAAATTCGGCAGAAATTATCTCGAAACAGCGCCGCAAATCCGGCATCGGTTATCTTACTGACCGAAACCAAGGTGAGTCCCAGTTTTGGTGCATACAGTACATCCTTCTGGAGTACTGTAGCTACACTGTTTCCGTTTGGGATACTAATTCGAATATCCCCTTGGCCGATGGCTTGGAAGGTTCCATTGTCCGCCGCTGTAATGGATTTCGGCAGAATCGAGGTGTAGTTGATGAATTTGTGCTGGTACGGGGACATGTGGCGCGATGTGCCCGAGTCGTAGAGTTCGGTTTCAACGCCGGGAGTGCCCGCCTCGTTGGCGAGCATTGCTAAATCAAACGACTTGGGGGTGAGGCCGCGGCACGGCCTGGCAAACTCGCACTTATAGTTTTTTTTTTTTTTTTTTGTACATCCATTCCGCAACAATCTTACCAGCCAAACACACTTCATTGCACTTTCTTTCCAGCTGTTCAATGAGCTCATTTAAACATTGCCACTGGAGTATGAGTGCATGCATTGCTGTTTATAAGCCAAGTGAGCATCGCGAAGCGGGTACATAATTAGAGATGATCCGTTAGAGCAGTGTCGTACTTTAATGCATGTAAAACATAGAATGTGTCTACATCAGTATCAGATCCATCCAAGACAACAAGCATCACAGTTGCGAAAAATGCGGATCCAACCGCAATGGTGCGGTCTATGTCCGTGTGTAGGCTAATCTCATTGCCTGCTATCAATTATCAGCGAGCTGAAAACAAACGGAAGGTTGGATCACATACGTTTCAGGATCCATGCCCTGTGATTCGAGGGTGCGTGCCATATTCACCAACTGCCTGTCGTAGGCTACACAAAGATCTCGTCCGGCCGAACCATCACCATCCAGATTGGGGTGGCTCAGAACAAGTAGTCCTGGTTTGGCCTGCACCAAGAAGGTAGGCAACTATGCTCGATAGAAGGCACAAAAACGTACATTGTCAGTGACCACTGGGCGAGGAAGACAGATATATATGCAAGGTGGTCCTCTGAACATTGATGTTGCTTGATGATTCAATTGCGAAGGTGAGCTATTATTTGATCCCAATTTGAAGCTGATAATCATTTGTAGAACACATTGAAAGCCAGGACCGCCAAGGAAGCAATACATTTATCACCGTTAGACACACCAAAAATCCCAACACTTTGATTGGCGAGCAGTGGCAATGAGGATTATCCTGAAACAAGGAAACAGGTGACAATGTTTCGAGTGAATGTCATGCAGGAAGGTCCTAACAAAGGCAAAAATCAGGCTAGCGGTTAAATTGTATTGTACCGCTGTAGAACGCATGCTTGCCTTATGCCTTGTAATATGTCTATCATGCACCTGACTGACAGGTCCCTACTTCATCTGAAGCAATTGCATCTGTGTCAAGATGGGGTAAGGGCTGTGAAAGACTTAGGAATGATTCCATGTAATGCGCACAGCAATCGAATGCAGTGCTCGGAACATACAGATTGATGACGTGCACCATCATGGTAAATGGCGATTCTCATAATACCTTAAAAATCGGGAATCACATAAAATTGGGTGGGGGTATGGGGGTAATACTGGGACATTCTTATTCCGGATTTCTTGCTGATTTCAAAAAAAAAAAAAAACAGCTGTTTCCCAGATATTACAAGGTGTTCTCTTTCGAGTTACACAGGTGCCCAAATACACACCTTGAAATTTCCAGCTTGAACACCACTGAAGATTAATCTGAAGTATGCACAGGTTGAACAGGACCACATTGGTAACACACCAAAAAATTAGAACCTACCCATGTCTCTGCCGAGACTTGCATGCCTGTGACCGCCGTCTGTGATACCATTATTTCGGCTCTTTCGGCAAACAAGAGAAAGATTCAGGCCCCAATTTCAGTTTGAATAGGAGGGCTCATCACATTCCACCCTTTCATTACATTGTCTGTGGTCTAGTCTCGTTATTGGCAGCTAGGCCTCATTAGTGTTGCGATTAATGCCATCAGAAATCCACACATCCAACAATGTAGGGAGATTCGGTACTCTCCTCAGTTCGTAGTGTGCACTTAGCATAAAGACATTGGGGTGAAATCATTGAAAGGTGCTCGGCAATCAGTCTAGTGAAATTGTCGGGACCTATGTAAATTTTGATGCTGGATGTCAATCTGTGTATAAACTGTGCAAGCCATCAGGAGTAGCATAGTTTTTGGCAAAAGAAGGCTGACTGTGATCCAAATAATGATGTCTCAGGGCTCACCAATACAGCCATATGGGCACCACAAAAAAAATTGAAAAAAGGAAGACGCCTCGAGAGATTCGAACACAGGCGGCGATTGGCAAATCACAAACACAGCCACCAATCTTTCACAAGATATGAAGCAAATTTAAAGGACAGCCACTATTTTTCATTGCAATCTTAAATTGGGACATTTTTAACCACACCTTAAAAACCTCATGTCGATTGATTAAAAACGACTACTATAAGTACTCGTAACGAGGTAACAATTTCCTCAATGTTGTCTTGTTGATTGCTCAACCACTCGCTGACAGATACCTGGACCCAGTCGGCCAAGTCATCCTCGAGTTTATTTGCCGGGCGATCCGGCCCATTCGACGTAGCAGTGTGATTCACATTCTCACCGCAAGTACAATCAGAACCATATCCGGAGAAGTCAGGTAAGGACTCGGTGTCATTCTCACCCCGGTCCTCATCTCCCTCCGAGTCTGTTGATTCTATTGAGTTTGACACACTTTGTAGGTCCGGCATGGAGCTACACTTGCTGTCACTGTCTGACTCGGACACATTTTCCAAGTCCGGCATCGAGTCGTCCTCGCCGTTCTCGCCGTCCTCGTTGTCCGACTCCTGGAGGCAACGCAAGAAATATCTGATGCCTTCCAATTCCGACGGCGTGAAATCACTGTCATCCGTGTCGGTGGAGTATTCTTGGGCATCCTGTAAGTCCGTTTCGGGGATCGATGCCGCGTCGCTGACGGTGCCATCTTCTTCGGCCTCGAAGAAGTCTTCATCGTCGTAGTCCGACAGCAAACAGCTCGCGCTGATCTCCGCAGCCTTGCCATCGATCTCGGTGAGCCCTGCCCACTCTTCTTGGAATAGCAGCAGGTTTGTCTCCACCTGCACCATCCATACGCCGTCATCATCCTTGGCGGCGTTCGCATCCTCTTTGGCCTTTCTTTTCCTTTACCCTTCCCTTTGCTTTTCGGTCCCTCCCCCTCCGCCTTTTGCCCAGCAGTCCGCCCTCATGTGTCCGTTATTGTGGCAGTTGTAACACTCCACACTGGACTTCTTGCCACCATTACGGGCGCCTTTGCTATCTCTCGCGGAGAAAGCAACATCGCGGTTGTCCTTCTTGGACTTCTGCCTCAGCGAACGGCGATCGGCCTCCTCATTGAGGCCACAGATGAGGTCGTCGGGAGCGAGGGTCTGGCCCAGAAACGTCGACGTCGCGGTGGTGGCCGACAAATATGGGTCGTACGAAGGTGGAAGCGAGCCGAGGATTATGGCGGTGAAATTATCATCGCCAGGATCAGCACCCATGCCGATGAGGTCCACACAAAGTGTCTGTAGCTTCGCAAGGTGACCCCTCACATCTCCATTCTCTGCACAGCGCTCATCCTGGAGCCTGCGCCGTAAATCTATGGTAACTATCTTTGACTTCTTTTCAAACTCATCTGACACATTTTTCCATAGTTGCACGGCACGGTTAGCTTTCGTGAACCGCAAAAACATTGCATCTGGAATCGTTGCGGCAATTGCCTGCTTCACAACAGCCTCACCCGACTTATATGCCTTTAAAGCCTTTTCGTACGTATCCTTTGCATCAAGTTCATCTTGACTCGGCGGAGAGTTTATAGGCATCGGTGGGACTGATGGAATGTAGGAACCATCAAGATGATCCCCGAGTCCAGCAACATCTGCAGCGTACATGAAGCGGTGCTTATAGGTACTGTAATTAGTGCCGTCAGCCTCGCATTTGAGAATGCGGAGGAAATAGTCTCCAAGTCTTGCGATGGACAGAGACATGGTAATATCAGAGGTTCAAGTCACAATGTAGTAGATGATTGTAGAGAATTAGTTTCGGGTGGGGCTCATAACCTATTGAACAAATATATTGAGAATACAGAGAAGTGGGGACTTCAGATTAATTCATACTATGGAATACAGGCTACTTATATACTACTGAGGTGAGTCATACATGAGTGAGTCATAATTCTACGAGAGTCATATACGAGTCAGTATGAGTCGAACTGGGCGGAAATAAGTTCCGCCCGACAGCCGCCGGGTCCGGCGGCTGTACTTCGGTTTGTACTTCCAACATCTTCTCCGTGGAATTCCCATCGATGTTATGTAAGTGAAGGGATGTTGGGGTTCCGACGCATTTTCAATTTACCTACGGCGACACGCGCAAATCATGGCCCCGTACATGCAGGCCGAACCTCAATTGCACGCGAACATCCTGCGCATCATGGTGCCGCACGTGCGCTAAATGGGTGAGTCTCACGCCTAGTCCAGGGGGAATCCAGCTGCGCGAATGCGTCGCGAGACTCCTACCACCAGGGAATTCTCGCTCACTGTTTTCCCCACAGACTAGTGAGATCTCCATCCGGATAATTCGCGACACTCAGTGTCGGAATTTTCGCCCGTATTCTACGCATCATTATGTTTACATTCAATAAAACCCCAGTTCACTGGATACACAAGCATGAGTTCATAAATGCTGTCGTGAGAGATGGGAGAGCATGGAGGTATAGGTGTGTTGCAACAGTACATACCGTGGCCGACAGCACAAGGCAGAAGGGAAGGGAAAGTGGTGAGTGGAAGAGGAAGAGTGCCAGCAACATGCACGTGCTGGAACACATGAATAAGCATTGTCCACGGACCCGAATTCGGAACAGTTACTGAACTGCCGGTCTGTCTCCAATGACCTCAACCTTGAGTGCTTCCGTGTTTCAGTGTTTCAGTCCTCATTCACAACATCGGAGACGGTACTTATGGAAGTATATCCAAGTCTTGTGAGTCTAAGCAGACGGATGGTGCAAAGTCCACCGTGACATTGTTCAATTCAAATAGGGCCACACTGCCACTGCCAATCAGAGTCCAGAGTGCTGCTGCATCTCAGCCACGGTGAATCATGTATATGTTATTATCACCCACCCGAGCTGAAGTTTCTCAAATCGATGCACACTGCAAGGTTGGCCCGCAGAAGGATGATGTACTACAAATATTTTGCGCGATATATATTTCAGCTCCCAAGAATGTTATTACAAGCTGGTGGGGATGTTTCAGCAATATCCGGCATCCAATGTCTCGCAAACCTCACACCAACCTTTGTGACACATCTTCTGCCAGCATAATCTGCCTACCTCTGGGTCTGCCGACCTCTGCCGACGCTGCTCAGCACAGGCTGTGCGCCCAGGGAACGCAGTGAGTCCAGGTTGGGGAACTGATTTGTCAGTGACACCATCAATCGAGCGGGAGAGCTGTGAGTGGACTCCGTCCCGCATCATGGGAAAGTGCAGGGAACGGCGGTCCGTGCCTGCCAGGGATTTCCGGGAAGCTGGAACTTATAAATTTTGTAGGGGCCGGTGAAGCACGAGCTGAGGACGATCATCAGTGTTTCAGCCATGAGAGATTCTAGGAACATAACGCAATGGTCAAAGCACATTTGGCCAATCTTCACAACAAGGGACCGGAAGAAGAAGGCTCCATTGCAGCAGTGCTGTCAAGGTCAGACAATGAAGGTCAGAAAAAGTCAAAACGTTGTGACCCATTAGACGTCTGACCCATCAGTGAACCCGTCAGACTTGGGTTAAGGAGAGTCAAGGATGATCGGACCAAAGTCATCCGAAGTGCCCGAGGAGATGACAGTTTTCGATGACGTGATGCTCAAAAACAATGCAAAGGGAGGCCGCAAAATTCAATGGGGTCAGTGATCGACCTGACAACTCCTGACTTTTGTCTTGACTTTTCTGACTGACCCCGTCTGACCGGGGTCAGTGCCAACACTGCATTGCAGAACCGAGGCCCAGAGATTATGTAGGTCGTTCGTGGTGGAATGCAGTCTCCTACCCACCCTCGGTTACGGGGTTGGGAATCCTAGTAGTGTTATTTACAGTGGAAATACAAAAATGGTAATTCTATGGTAGCCCATCAATTCCCGCTACCTTTAGGTAAGGGTTTAGGGCGCCCTATTTTCACGTCTCGCAGTAAATCACATTTTCGTCATCCGTTTTTGCGTAAGCCCTTTTCTTCCACTGCAGAATATGCATTCCTCCGTAATTACAGTAGGCGGGATGGTCGAGGTTGGATTTCGACATTTTTGACATCACGTTTCATGTTTCCGGTGATCCGGAAACGTGATGCTGACACGCCAACCGGCCGGCTAAGCGCGAGCTAAACCCAAAATAGGTCGAATCTCAAGTCGGGCAGAAGGGTTGCAAAAGTGCGAGTGTTTCAACCAAGCTCGGGACCGAGACTGTAGTGTGGTGGGCCAGATGGGAGCGAGGGCAAAGGCGGAAGGGAATGATGATCAGTCGCGTGTTTGGTTCTAGGTGCAATGACAAGCCGAGTGTGATCCGAGGTGGGCGCTTACGGGACTAGCGCGCAAGCGTGCATGTCAATGCTGATGAATTCAACCTCCGAGCTGTGAGTCTGAATGCCTGTAGCATGAGTGTGATACTTTTTTAACGCAGTATACCTTGAAATCTTTGACGTGGTTGCCTCCGCGATGTGCAATTTGAATGCTCTGATATTATATTGCATAAAAGAGTAGCAAGGGCCAACTTAATTGCACAAAATCAGGATAACAGGAATCCGAGTTGAATCGGAAAATAATGTGTTCAGAGATTGATATATAAGTATGGTTTACCCAAGATAAGCTTCATCATCATCAGAATCTTCAGGAGCAGGTTCGGTAGCAAATCCATCACGTTGGAGACGGAGCTGCCTACAACGATCCACACATTCATGCTTTTCGAGGAATGTATCGATGCCGGCCACTCCATGGTCGCCAACACCACTAGATCTGCACATATTCTTTGAGTCCATTTAAAAGTGTTGGAGTATGATAAATAACACCCCCGTCAAGTGTGTGGGACATTACATCAAACAAGACCTGGATGCCGCTGCCGTCCTTGTCAATAGTAGTTGCAGCTTGAATAAATGGGTGAGCATATTGTATATGGAAAAAGCCAATTCTCAACACACTTTGAAGATCAGCCAAAACAGTTGACTCCAGGCTGAGGAGGTATGCATAATGAGTAAATGCGTTCAGTGTGCTGCCGAGTTTGTGCCGATGCCAAGGAGGGTACTCATTTGTTCCACTCCAGTGTGACACTGTGCTGGAACGTCTTGGTTCAAAGAGCCAGACAATGATCCCATGATTAGATTCAGATTCAGTCTGATACTGGTCGAAAGAAAATCCAGAAGCTTTTGAGGGTCCACAGCTGTCCTGAACAACCTCAACACCGAGTTTAAACTCAGTGACCTCAATTCCTGTTGGAAAAGAAATGTGAATGCTGGTTGATACCGGAAATGAACCCATACCTTGTGTGATCTCAACAGCCTGCTTGTTCGCCTCTGTGATAAATCGTTTGAGGAAATAACCGGCCTTGCTCAGACGAGTAACCTCCTTCACAACTTGGTGATAGTTTTCTTGAATGTCAACAGCTCCTTCTCCAGCACCGATGTTGAAGAACCGTTTGGCGACCCACGGGAGCCCATCAAGTATAACCTTTGAGCAGGGGAGTGTAAGAAGGACAGCAAATAAGATATAGTGAGATGTAGTTTACCTTGTGAACCTTTTTTGTCTTGCCTTGATTGAATGGTGCATCTTGGAGAAGACAGGTGAAAGTGGTGAGCCTTTCATGGTCATTGAGATCTGGGAACTCAATGTTCACCGCTCCATCATTCAAAATGGATACCTTGGCAAATGTAAAGGTGATCTTTGAGAAACCAGGGACATCTGCAAACTCCGAGCGCAAAGGAATTGGTGTGGAAAGCTCAGCTGATGAAACATTCAGAAGTGCGAATGGTTTTGGCATAATTACTCACTGCGAGCCCATTTGGAAGAGGCAAGTTCCTGCATATTTGTCTGGCTAGTCTTGCGCTTCCGGTTCTCCTTTTCTGTATGGACAAAATACGGTGCTTGTGTCCCTGTCAAAGTCTCGAACTACTCCAAATTAATTCATCTCAGAATGGAATAGAGTGAAGCAGACCACCTACATCTGTGACCGAGATGAAGCCCTCAAGATAAATCGAAGGAGCTGGCAACCGGAGGGTTGTAGGGCCTTGCATGATCTTCTTCGGATGGTTTCCATGAGCACGTTCATGGGTGTCAAAGAAGTGCCCTAAAGTTCCATGCATGCTGTGGGGCTCAACTCCAACATTACCGAGCAGACGCAGTGAAACATGCTCTCTGAAAGAAACAGTGAATCAGGTAACAAATTCTTAGGCCTCAACACAAATACTGACGGGGCCAGACTTTGCGAGCAATATTTCTCCCAATCGAGGTTCCAGTGACGAAGGAGATGAGTCAAGGCGTCTAAATATCTCGGATGAGGAGGTGGTTGAACGAGCTAAGGCAACAAGTAAACTGACCTGTCATTGTCATATCCTCTGGGAATGAGCGAGTAGCATTAGCCAGAATCCGAGTTGCATCTGTGCGAGAACCACTAGAGGTCATGGGAACAAGATATAGGGTAATCTGATTTTTTTTAATGGTGTTGTACTTACTTTCTTCACCGAGTCTTTGTCCAAGCGACCGTTGATGGTGGTTCGGAAACTGGAGAATTGTATGCAGCTCATATCGCTCTACGGTGTGTGCACTCCATAGATCACAATACTTTGAACTTACTATCTGGCCCATAGCCGCCACTGCATGCCCGAAATTCCACTTGAAGTTGCACCAGGCTTTGTGGCACTCAAGAGCACGGATAATATTCCCATTGAGTCGTCATGGAATTTGTTCACCAACTATGTCGGCCTTGACATCAAGCAAATTCTGCTCATGGGGAAAAGCCTCAATTATTTTAATTCAGCCCAACCATTTCATATGTAGGTTGAGTTCTCCAAATTCTTTCTTGTTATCAGTTCTCATCGAATTTGCAGTGATCTTTTCAATTGGTTGTGGCCCAAGATTGTCCAAGTCAGCCTAGACGACTTTGTGGAGTATTGGAACGACCACAAAATTCGGACCCAATGCAACAAGCAGCTGCCCTCAGAATGTTCTCCGAACTACATCTATGACTTTCCAGACAAGTTCGGTCTCACTTACTTTGGGGTTCCAGCACCACAGGATCTTGTAGACGCACTCCGGGAGAACATTCCAAAGAACCGTGAGGAATGCTATAGATGGGTTTCAGATGATTTCGAGGTGAAGGCATGGAGGGCATATTATGTGATTGGCGCACCAAAGTTTTTTCTGACTGAAGGGTGGACCATCTTTTGTCAAATGCTTCCTCATTTTACTCAAGATTAGTTATATGTCCATGTAATTACTCACCAATGTAATGTGGGCACTTATTCCTTTTGCTCCATTCTGAGGGTCTGCTGTTAAATTAACACATAAGTCGGACTCAGACTGCTTCATAAAAGCATAGGGAATATACTGAGCATTTACGGCTCAGCGGTGGCAGCTTGGGGGGAACTTGAGCGGTGTTTGCACGTGCTTTGATGATGGATCAAGGATTGTGTCTGGGTTATGAAGGGCGAACTACCATGGAAACTGACTGTGAAAACATTTGTGGGGTCTATATAGGTTCCACTCCATCTGGTTTTAATCCCTCACAACATTACGCTCACTGAGTGTCCTGGAAATTGGAGTTTGGCCACCGGCAAACAGGATGAACCCCAGGCGTGCAGAATTATAAGGTACTAGGCAAAACCTTTATTTTTCCTGGAAGGAGGGTGGAAATACGGACCAGAAACATGTAGGATCATGTAAATCGGTCCACAGGCTGATGAGATAAGGAGAAACCTGACTGGATGCCCATTTAATCATGTCCTGACTTGTGGATCAAACATGCCGCGGATAGGGACCATGCAATTCATCGGCATCACGTTTCCGGATCACCGGAAACATGAAACGCGATGTCAAAAATGTCGAAATCCAACCTCGACCATCCCGCCTACTGTACCGTAATTCTCACTGCGTAAGCCTTCCGTGATCTCCGCTTGATTCGACGTGGCAATTGACAAGCAATCGACGTGGCCCTCTCATCCTTGCCCTCTTCCCACCATGGCTCCCGCCGCCACCTTCTGCAATCTGCCCCTCTCAACATCCTTCGACTCTGAACTGGAGAGCTCTCTACTGTCTTTAGACTGGGTTTTATCCTCGGGTGTCTCTGCCTCCCATTCTGTGGCTTGCGGCCTCTTGTCGCTATCTTGCAGCGACGGTCCTGTCCGTTTTATGAATGTTCGCCTCGCTATAACGGCCTCTCTGCCCTCTGATCTCGTTCTGGGCCGTGACTGGATGTTCTATTGCCGCAGTGTTTTCCCTGGTACTCGCTTCTTGCTATCCTCTGCGTCGATCCATATACACCCCCTTCTAAGTATGCTCAATGTATTGCTCTTATCTCATTGATAACCTTCCATTTCCAGCTCCCGCTACCCCCGATGGACGTTGATGACAGCGGTATGTGATTTCTTGCTTGTCACATCACCGCTTCTTACCCTTGCTCAGGGCCCCCCTTCTCCTGTGTCTGTGAAGACCTCTCTGCCCCGGGATGTCCCTCGACATCCTCTGCTGTTCATGCGCATGTGCACAATACACCCACATCTTCGCTCAATATCCTTCGTGATATCTTTACCGCGCATTATGGCACCCATTCACGTATTTCTATATTCCATTCTGATTTAGCAACAATTAGAACTGCTCTTGCCCTACATACTATACACCATCACGATATGAACCTCCTTCAATGTAGACAAGCATTAATTCATCATCTTGTTACAGGCGCTTGCGTTGCACATAGATCTGATGTTCTTCCAAGTTCAAGGCTAGATCGCTCAACATGTACTGTCATAGCCCAAGAGTTTGAGTCCCCGTCCTCCATGACTGCCGCTGTTGTAGATATTGTTCTTACTGCCGATCACAAGAAAATTTCTACTGAGCATTTGTGCCATGTTGCCGCTGCCCTCAGCATCACCCCATCTGGGTCGCGGAACCTCCGCTTCAAATTGAGGGCCGCCTTGCGCAAGTACTTTCAAACCGTTGAATCTGTGTCTGTCGAGACTCGCTCTTCCACCTCTGTTGCTGACTTTTTCAACTCTTTTGCGGCTCATCGCAAACCCGTGCTTCTGTCCATTGCTGCACTACACCGTATCGAACTATCTGTAAAGTCTAATACTGAAAAAATACGCACTGAAATTACAAAGCACATTCTTTCGGGCCAGTGTACTCAGTTTTCCCACTCACATCCACCGTCTACGCTTCCGCCCGATGTTTCCATACCTGACTGTGCAGATGTTTGCAACGAATGGGACGCAAATAATATCGATCCTGACCTCCAAGTTCATGTTCTCACAGCCATATATGGGAGCAAGACATCCCCCAATGCCATGCGACGTATCTTGGACATATTGAACATCAAGCATGACCCTTCTGATTCCGTCAAGATCTATCGACAACAACTCCGTGCCTATATTCTCACTTTGCGCAAAGGCAAACGAGTTGAACGTGAAAAGCAGGTAAAGGCTGACGATCTTGCTCGGTACAACGAACAACTTGAGAAAATCCGCGAGTCTTGGCCTCAGCTTATTCCTCAATCACTGAAAGACAAAATCATCACTCAATTTCGCGAGATGACCTCCTCTGAGGCTCTAGCTACATTTACATGTGCATCGTGCGCCGAAGCGGTACCTCTTCGCTCTCACTGTTCACTGTCGACCCATGAATTCAATTCCCAAATTCTCAAGCGCCCCGATCTCGTTGACAACGAGGACCTACTTTTGGATCGCTTCAAATGGCTCCATCCTGATTGTGTTCCGCCTCCGATTTCCTTCGATGAAGGTGACTTGAAGGATCTTCTGTTGGATCCCGATGGTATTTCTTGTCCTTCTGATGCCCCACCTATTCTCTCTCTATGTTCTGTCTGTCATTCATCGTTGAAGAACAATAAACTGCCACCATTAGCTTTAGCAAATAAAATATTTCTTGGTCCAGTGCCGGATGAGCTCAAGAATCTGACGGTCATCGAGGAGGCAATGATTGCTCGATGTCGGTCGAAATGTTGGATAATCCAACTCAGAGAGGAAAACCAAGAATTGGTTCTCACAAGCACACAACGTGGGATTAAAGGCCACATTATCATATACCCCCAGCAGCCTTCGAAAATTGCAGATATCTTACCGCCATCTGTTGAAGAAATCACCTCTCCTGTTTGTGTGCTTTTTGTTGGGTCGTCTCCACCAACACCAGAATGGCTGCGGGACCACGCTAAACCCTTGGCTGTGAATGCCAACCGTGTTCGGGTTGCCCTTCAATGGCTAAAAACTCACAACCACCTGTACAAGGATATTCAGATCAATGAAGAATGCCTTCGCCAGCTGGAAGAGAATCCCGTTCTGCCCTTTTCCATTGAACATATTCAACCAAATGCTGCCAATGAAGCTTCCACGGCACGATACGATTCCACGCCGGCCCCGTCCGGTAATGACTCAACTAACAAATCAGACGAAATTCCGTTCCAGAATGTTGTCATCACAGACGTTGATGGCCATGCCTCCTCGAATGAGCTCCGAGCAGCTGCCGTCCGTCATGTTAAGAAGAAAGGTGGTGGTTACATTCAGGTCCTTCATGACCGTGATGCTGAAAATGAATTCCGGAAAGATAGCTTACTTTTCCCTATGATTTATCTTACGCTGTTTCCATACGGCATTGGTGGCCCCGAAGATGCATGACGGCGGGTGCCTGTATCATTGGAACGGCATGTAAAGCATCTATTCAATCTAGCAGATTCTAGGTTTCAAGAGCATCCTTCGTTCAACATAATGCAACGCCGTGAATTACTTCTACATACCTCACTGAAAGTCAAGAAAGTCAACTTTGCATCTGTGGCCTCTCAGTTCGCCTCTGTATCACCTGAAGTCGTCCAAAGGGTTTCTGAACGAGTCACGAGTGGTAATTCTGTTGCACCGAAAAATGAGGAGGAACGGAAGGTTCTCAATTTACTGAAGCAAGTCAACGCTGTTGCAGCTTCTATACCGAGTTCTTCAGCCGCTCGGGTGGCGATGCGAAACGAAATCCGTGGTCTTATGATTGAGAAGGGACTCCCAAGTTTCTATATAACAATTAATCCAGCAGACATATACAATCCTGTTGTGAAATTTCTCGCTGGCTCGGAAATTGATGTCGATGATTTGCTCCCCAGCGATGTACCTAATTACTGGGACCAATCTGTACTTGTCGCAAAAAACCCTGTTTTAGCTGCACGGTTCTTTAATGTATATATGAAGGCATTTATCTCTGCCCTCCTTGGCTACGATCCCGGTCGAAAAAACCTCGAAGGAGGTATTCTCGGTGTCGTGAAGGCTTATTACGGCTGTGTTGAAGCCCAAGGTCGAGGTACCCTCCACTGCCATATGCTTGTATGGGTTGAAGGTGGCCTGAATCCGAACGAGATCAAGAAGCGTGCGCTGAGCAACAATGAATCTGACATCGAATTTTCGAAGTGTTTGTTGGCCTTCTTGGATGACACAATCTCCAATGCCATACCGCCGGATCCAGATCCCAATCTCCAGGTACCGTCTAGCTCCCACCATCCGTGCTCTGTGCGCGGCATTCCTACCGATGAGAGTGAAGAGAATAAGAAGAAACGAGGCAAGGATATGCATAATCTTGCTTCAAAATGCCAGCGACATGAACATTCCAAGACTTGTTTCAAATATTGGCGTGGTCCTCCTGAACCCAAGACATGTCGTTTTGATTTAAATGAGGATAATTTCAAGGCTTCCAGCTCCTTTAACTCGGAAACCGGAGAAATCTGTTTGCGGTGTCTTGACGGCCTCGTTAATAATTTCAATGCAACAGTTCTGGAGTCCATGCGATGCAACATGGATATTAAATTCATCGGTTCGGGTGCCTCTGCCAAAGGAATTCTGTATTATATCACCGATTACATTACCGAGTCACAGCTCAAAACTCATGTTGCGTTTGCCATGTTGGAGCTCGCAGTCAAGAAGCTGGGTGAATTCAATCCGCTTGAAGATGATATAAGTGTGCGCGGCAAGAGGATGCTTCAAAAATGTGCTTGTGCCATGATCTCTCAGCAGGAGTTGTCTGCACAGCAAGTAGCCTCGTACCTCATAAATTTCGAAGACCATTTCACGAGTCATGCCTACCGGAATTTGTACTGGACCTCGTTTGAGAGCTTTATCAACAAGGAGATTAAAAGTCCTGAGTGCTATGTCTCGAAAAATGTCAGTGATAGTACTGAACCGGTAAATGAAGAGTCACAAACACAGAACGAAGATGATGATGATCCCAAAGAGGATGAACATGACCTGACTGATGAGTGTGACGAAAATTCTTTTTGTCTGAATGACCTTGCCGAGACGCAAGATCCAAACGATGCCGTGGATGACGAGCAAAAGATATGTGTCAAATTCGACGGAACGGAGGGTCTGGTCACCATGGGTAGCCAGCTTGTAGACTATCAGCGTCGCGGCAATGAACTGTCCAACATATGTGTGTATTTCGCAGGTTGATAAAGTCAAGAAATCAGTGGACCGTAGAAGCCGCAGGGGCGGAGACAGCGACAATGACCATCATAACGGAGACCAATTTTTTGATTATGATGCTGCCGAAGATGTTGAAGTAGATATGAGCAATGGTTCACTCCTTGCCGCAGAAGGTCGAAAACGACCAAGAGTTGCTCTCCTGAATGGCCATGACCAGTGGAAAACTCATATTCTCCGAGTCCAAGCTCCAGATGATGTTTTGGTCCCAGTTCCCGTCGGTCCGGGCATCCCACGGAGGGATAGGAGGGATCTTCGTGCACGCTACTGTCGATTAATGCTGATATTCTTCAAGCCATGGCATCATGCAGTAGACCTCAGAGGGGAGAATACCTCTTGGGAGGCTGCATTTAAAGAGTTCACCCATACCTGCTCTCCCGCTGTGACGGCAAAGATGGAAAACATGCAGATACTTCATGAATGCCGTGATAGTCGAGATGACCACTTTACAAAGAGGCGCAACTGTATTCGACATGCAGTTGTTGGCCGCCGTCAGCGCCGCCAGGTTGCCGATGATTTTTGCCGGAGACAATGTCACGGAAGACATGATTCTTGAGCATCGGGAAGAGATCACAACCCGGTTTTCAATAAAGAAGGCGGCAGCCAACGAGGCAATACTGGAATGTGTCAGTTACGCGGAAGAGGCCGGCCTATATAATAGGTCTTTTTGTCCGAGCACCCCTGAAAGTTCCAGCGAGACGAACCAGGTTGACAGCGGCCACTTCTTGTGAGACTTGTTACGAGTACTTATGTAATCGTTTATAATCAATCGAAATGAGGTTTTCGAGACCTAGTGGAAAAGTGTCCCAGATCTATTCGTGTAACGGATTTAGTGGCAGTGCTAGTCCTACTAGTGGCTGTGTTGAAGTGATTTTAAAGGACAGCCACTAACTTCGGTTCGATTGTTGTCATATATTTTGTGGCTGTGTTTTTCTCGTAATTGGGTGCACGCCTCGGCCTGGTTCGAAACCTACCAAGGTCAATATTTTTCTTTCTGTTTTGATACGACTGCTTAAAGAAACTTTGGGGTATAATGAATATACACTACCAACAGCGGAATCCCGCCGGACATACAATTGTTTGTATGATGCAAATTCAATTGCTATGTTCAAATCGTCGATTGGCCGCTGCGATGTTACTCGTGCCGCAGTGGCATTCAAGTTCAATATTCTTGTAGATCCTCTTGCTTCTCATTTCATCATATTGAAAAGGGCATAAATTATATGAATGATGACAAAGTGACTTCGGCAAGGAAGAGCAAAAATTACCGACACGATCAATCACCTCGGCGATTGAGAGCGAAAGCGGGATATGTCAATTTCTGCCAAAACTTGCAGGAGAGGTCACAGCCATAGGCGAAAAAAATTGAAACCAAAGAACAAGAATCAATCATCCCACAATCCTCAAAGCACAAAGTCCGCACAAGGTTTGAAGCAGCCGGGGCATGGATGTGCAAGCCGAAGTTCTATCCACTTCGAACATCAGGCAGCACAGAGCATCACAAAGTCCCAACAGTACGATCTTCGGACTGAAGGTGGGCTTGTGTATTCGGCACGAAACCGCAGGTGGATTAAGATAGGAAGGCTCCGGAAAATCATTCGAACTCCAATCATCACAGAACAATAAAGCCTGCAGCAGGTAAGATTTTTGAGAAAAGTGCACGCTGAAGTAGAACCGGAAATTCGAAAAGACTCGATCAAATGCTCCGCGAGCAGGTTCCGGAGTATAGTTTTGGATCAAGTCGTTGTTGTTCCGCATTTCCGACTCCCGCCTCGTCATCAACCCTCAAGGCAGGTGTGCACTCCGGAAGAGTATACTCCTGCACTGGGGGCAGGATATCAAGTGGTAAGTTGCCTTATAGGCCTCACGACAAAGACACATGTGATGGAGATGGAATGGGGCATCTGCGCCTCCGTCTATCTACACTCCCGACTGCTGCTCTTCGTGCGCGTCCGACCCACTGCATGCAAAAGCAGTAATGTGTTATGCAGAGGAAGTGCCGCGGCGCTATGCCCATGCTCATCGCACGCCTGAGCGTGAATGCATCCCTGCGCCACGTCTATGTCGATGCGGATCCCGTATATGAACAAGGACGACTCGGAAACGTGCGCGCAAGGACAATCCATGTGAAAGCGCGACAGTGAAGCCTACCCCTCTCCAGCACAATGCCGTGAAGAAAGACGGCACATTTGAGGCCCCATGCGGTCATGCCCAGGGCAACAAACTTGCATCACTATGCACAGGTTCTTCGCCTGCGCTCAACATATCCGAGCGGACACGCAAACGACACGCCCGTTACACAGAGTGCACGGCTTCCTTCCCCATATCGTGCGGAAACCGTATCTAGCATCACCGGTTCATCGCCAACAAAGTCGTCTGCAGGCCTGTGTGCAGCTTTGAGTGCGAATGGCGAGCTCGGCGACAGGTGCCCCACGCCCCCTCGGCATGCAGTGGGCAGGCACGACACAGGATTGGATGCAAGCCGCGGGACGAAGAGAAAAGGAGCAGGGTTGCGAATCAAGAGCAAAAGTCAGGTCACAAATCCGCGGCCGCAGGTAACGGGGAGAGAGAAGGTGAAAATTTGTGATGCGGAGGGAGGGGGACATAGATCAGCTAGCCGCCACGGATGAAGGCCTCACCGAGATGAAGGTCCAGTGGGTGAATAGTGGCGACCGACTTATTTCAAGTGGTGGCTGAGAGGTACCAGAGCGGGCACCGCAAGAGAAGCGCACACCCTACATAGGTCATACGAGAAACGACAAGTAAGTAGAGAGCGAGAACACCCACGAACCTGGTCTTGCCGGACTCCTGCGTAGAACACCGCATGTGCAGTAAGTGAGTCATGCGGGGTCGATGTGCCGCCAGATCCTTGGAAGACAGCACCAAAGCCAGATGAGCCGAGACGGAGATTCGGCGGAGTCCCATTCGAGCCCATGGCACATCGCAGTGTAAACTTATGTGTTGCACGAAAGAGGAAGGCGGATCAGTGAAATGCGGATCAGCGGCGCTGCCCCCACGTGCCACGGCCGAATCGGCATCGCATCTTTCGCTCGCTCTGCCATCATCACTCCGTTGACCAGCT
Organism: Mycena rosella; assembly: GCA_029378255.1. Classification (NCBI taxonomy): domain Eukaryota; kingdom Fungi; phylum Basidiomycota; class Agaricomycetes; order Agaricales; family Mycenaceae; genus Mycena; species Mycena rosella. The sequence goes on along the minus strand of JARKIE010000156.1, from coordinate 68,133 downwards.
AACGCCCATCGGTGCTTGAAGAGACATTTGACCTGGTTAACAACTGTTCCCAAGGCCGCTCGCTTGCCGTGGTAAGCCACCGCCTTGGGTCTGGACTCGACACGGTGACGGCATAGCGCCAGTTCACAATCTATCTCGGCCCAACCTCAGCCATGACCGAATCTTGTCAAAATATACCTCCGGAATGACCAACATTTATATACCCTAACTATGCTGGCTTCTGCGCTTACCTACGGACGCTCCCAATCACTGGCACTGCACGGCTGCTACGGCACAACTAACGACACTAGAGGCTTCTCACTTATAAAACCCCTCTGGCTTACAATGGACCGACTCTGTTGGAGATTAGCAATCCAGCACAAGTCCGAGGCCAGCCCGAGGATGCTGACTAAATGCTGACTGATGCGGAACTCGATGGAACTTCCCGGAACATACAGGAATAAATGGAGTTTAGTATACACTATATCGACAAAAGTAATGTCACATGCTTGTTTAGATTGTATCTTGGGACTGGAGGCATATTTTTGCATGAACTCAAGTGTAGGATAGTGGAGAAGGATCCCCTGGACCATTCTGTGCTCACGATACGATCAAAAATTATTGATGTGCCATCAGCACAGGCAAAATACGGTAAAATCCGAAAAAATCTGAGTTTGAGCTTCTCATATAATTTTTTTCGGAGATATCTGAGTCACTCAAATTGAAGCCACAGATCTCCCCTTTCATCCCGCACTTTGAACCAAGCAAAAATATACAGGCAATAACGCGTTACAGAGTCCCCAAAACAGCGAATTTTCGCTATTTTCTGTGTTTTCGGCCAGGTTTGGCCATTTTGGGCCATTTTTGCCAATATTGCAGGCCAAATATCGCCTGATTGCCTGTATATTTTTGCTTGGTTCAAAGTGCGGGATGAAAGGGGAGATCTGTGGCTTCAATTTGAGTGACTCAGATATCTCCGAAAAAAATTATATGAGAAGCTCAAACTCAGATGTTTTCGGATTTTTCAGAATTTTGCCTGTGCTGATGGCGCATCAATACTTTTTGATCGTATCGTGAGTACAGAATGGTCCAGGGGATCCTTCTCCACTATCCTACACTTGAGTTCATGCAAAAATATGCCTCCAGTCCCAAAATACAATCCAAACAAGCATGTGACATTACTTTTGTTGATATAGTGTAAATACAGTACCTACAGTAGAGCTCCTCATGAGCTTGTAACCTAAGGCCTCACGGTCAAGAGTGATATCTCACTAGGTTCACGAGATAAAACCAACAGACTCACTTCGATTCAAACTTCGCACATGCACCTGAGCCTCTGCAATTACTCTTGTAGCGCTGCTCGCACTCTGCCTCAGCTGTATAGCGAGCTCCTGTCCGCATCCGCCGCAGCCTACGGTCCTCTGCTTCTTTGAATTATATATATACCAGTCTATTACGCTTGGCTCATTCGTTCAATCCTCTGAGACCTCACACACGACATCTTCATCGATAGTTATAGCCAAAGCTGCGGCCGCATCCAACCCACGGCCTCGCTCCCTGCGGAGTTTCACCCAGTAACCGAACACTTTCGCCCACTGCTATTGCGCGTGAAGTCACCACCAGGGCTTCCCCGCATACCTCGAGATTCCGCCTGTCCACTCCAGATCTGAGTCTCTGAAAATCAACAACATGGCAGTACCTCGATCAGTGCCGAATCCCATAACGGATACCATCCGGTCTACTCACCGGCTTACGATGCTCCAAGTGCTTCCTGGGTCCCTGTGCTCCCACATGAAAGAGGCCACGATCACTCTGGCAATATACTTACTGGCGGGGCTCCAGAGTTCGATGAGTCTGTTGTGGTGGAATCTATTAAATTGCTCATCATAAATACTTATCGGCTCCCACGCAGTGTTACACGCACTGTACAACTACCACCTGAACTCATTTTCTACCTTGTAAAACTCAAGGAGCATACGCGCAGGGAAGTTGGCCCCGTTTAAAGCGGAAGTCACATTTAGTGTTCCGTTCACTTCGGAGTTGATGGGACTTTGATGACGATATCACAGTGTCGGATAAGAGAGGCGAGGATGATATTCTAGGAACATATTCCTTGGTAAAAAGGAACAAAAAAAAATGTACATAAATACGAGTTTGCCGGGCCGGTGTTACGGCCATCACCCCAAGTTTTGAGTCTCCAAAGGGGAATTCGTCGTATGGGTTCCCTGGCGGGAGATAAGGCTCATAAGGTGGTTGCCTGCTGGCAACAAGCCTGCTCGAAGGTGTGAAAGGCTTGAGAATAAGGTATAGAATGAAGGCTTCTTAGCTGTAAGCCCGTATTCGAGAGTGTAGTGTTATCTGGAGTCGCCCAGTGCGCAGTGCCGCATCTCGGAGACTCTCGACGAGTATGGCTTGGCGTGCAGACGAAGGCTTGAGAGTGTATAGATGTTACCCAATGCCCGCAGGCCTCTTCTCAGAGGGATTCCTCAACGAGGAAAGGCTAGTTTGGGCTCTGAGGCAACGTGGTTTGGTGTAAGATAAGATGATATCACATGATACTACAGAGCACATGACTTGTAGCTAAAGAGTAACTAAAATAAGAAAACCATCCGTTACACTTCTTGAGCAATGATCGGAACCCGGAAGATGTCTGGGAGAAAGCATATGAGGACCGTAGGGACTCATACAAGCGGAACACCTCAGGGGCCCAATTACCGCAGGGCTCTCCACAGCCTATTGATTCGCAGCAAGATAATTGTCCCGCTCCATCTATAGTTTCTGATGGTTCTGCATTTCGGAGTGCCCTCTCCAGCGACGAAGCTCCTGGAATCAGACAAGATATTGAACCAGTTGATCCTGAAAAGACGTTGACATTGAAGCCCACATTAGGAAATGGACTCTCAACCGTGAACAAGCGCACGCATTCCGGATCATTACTTCTCACAGTCTTGAGCAGAAACCACAACAGCTTAGGATGCTTCTGTCCGGTCCAGGGGGTACAGGGAAATCTCGGGTTATACATGCACTCAAAGACTTCTTCCAGATGCGAGGGCAAGCACGAAGGTTTCGACTCGCCGCATATACCGGGGTTGCTGCTCGGAACATCAAAGGAATGACCTTACACTCTGATCTCTGCATAAATCAGCGTTCTAAAAAATCAGCTGAGACCAGGACACGCAGTGATCTCATCGCGATGTGGGAAGGAGTAGACTATTTGTTCATTGACGAGGTATCCATGGTCGGATGTTCACTGCTGTTGCAGGTAAGCCAAGCTCTCACCGAAGCTAAGGGAAATACGGCACTGTTTGGAGGGGTGAACATGATTTTTGCTGGGGATTTTGCGCAGCTCCCGCCGGTCGGAGAAACCAAACTGTACGCAAAAATCAATACCGACAGTGAGGGCGCATCCGGGAAGAGAGGGCAAGAGAATATTCTGGGCAAGCTTCTATGGTTATCTGTCAAGACCGTGGTTACATTGAAACACGTCGAACGTGTACATCGGAAGAAGAATGACATTACCGGTGAGGTAGAGGCTGACCCAGAAGCAGAGAAATTCGTTCAGCTCCTCGCACGCCTGCGGGAGGGGAGATGTACTGACGCCGACTTTGAAACCTTGAATTCCAGAGTACTCACACAATCGCGCCCGAATTGGAAAGAGCCAGGACTGCAGAATGTGCCTGTAATAGTATCCAAGAATGAATTGAAGGATGCCTTGAATGAAAGGGCCGCCCGTGCATATGCAGCTCGATCCGGGAATGATCTACAGTGGTACTATGCTCGAGATACCAGAAGCAACGGCCAACCGGTGACCGATTCTGGGCTGCGCGAACATCTCCTGTCCAAGATGCATTCAGGAGAGACTAACTATCGTCTGGGACGCTTGCCGCTCGCAGTGGGAATGCCGGTAATGATCACACAGAATTTCGACGTGCAAAATGGCATTGTGAATGGTACAACGGGAATAGTCAAGCAAATAAGGTACACTGCGAGTGAATCAGGTGAAAGATATGCACAATCATGTGTTGTATATGTACCTGAGATGTCTGGCCCTGCACTTCCAAATCTCCCTCCGAAGCACGCTGTGGTTTTGGCAGAGACTGTCGACATGACTTTCAACTTGTACCCAGACTCCCACAACAAGTGTTTCATCAAGCGCACACAACTGCCCTTGGTGCCAGCTTTTGCGATGACAGCCCACAAAGCGCAAGGCAGGACGATGGAGGCCATAATCGTGGATCTGGAAAGTACGAGAGGAACGGAGTCGCCTTACGTCATGATATCGCGTACGACTTCCCTTGCCGGTGTCTTCATCCTGTGCCCATTCCGCCAGAAGGTCATTCAATGCCATCCCAGTCAAGATGTCCGTTCTGAATTCAAGCGACTCGATATGCTGACACACCAAACTCTCATGAGCTCTGGGAATCCTGCAGAGGCCGCCGAGGCGCAAGCCCACTTGGTCCAGACTTTTTCTTCAGCCGCACTTCCAGCCGAAATCGACCCTGAGCATGATGATACGGACCAGTTTCGGGACAAGCGACGGCTTGCTAGGCTCCAAGCAGCCAATGCCCAGCTCATAAATGGTGCACAAGCCCTGTCTGCGCCTCCGCAACAAAGACGAGTCCGCAATCGGCGTGTCCAGCACACCGATTCTGGCTCCTCTGGCTCCGCTAGCACTGCGCAGAAACGCCCAGCACCCGACTCCGAGTCCGACACTTCGGATGGGCGTCGTCGGGTGCGCAATAAACGGGGTTAATTCCGCATGTACCCCTGGTGTGTTGATATTTTTTGGCTCGCTAACCATAGAAACTTGTCTCATTATTTGCCGATTTTCCCTCAGACTCCACTCATTACCATAAATTCCAGCCCGCCGACGTCCGCTTCACTTCTCATCTTCTCCCCCAACTCCTTTCACCTCCATTGCACTGCCCCCTTCCGCTGCCATGTCCGACCCTGAGCCTGACGCCGAGTCCGCTATCATCTTCCGCCGCCTGGATATCGATGACGATGGCCTCAATCTCTTTGACCGTCTCACTGACCAGCTAGAAAAGATGGACAAGGCAAATCTGGGTGCGAACGATTTCCAGAAGACCTTCGAGCGTGTCGCCGACGACAAGGAGCGCCTGGTGTATGTCCGCAAACCAGATGGTACTGCCTTCACTGCCAACATCATCGCGGAGGTCGGATCTGCTGCCCAGGGCAGCTGGCTGGCATCCTATCCGAAAAAAACCCCCAATTTGGTATGTCGTCGCCTAGCTTTCTTGAACTGGGGTCTGCAGCCGTTCGGGGATGACCACAGCCCCCACCGCATGGTGATCGCTGCCCGATGCCCCACGGGCGCGATGCAAAAGATGGAGTCCATGTACAAGGACTTCCTGGTCGTCCTCGACGGGACTCGGAACCAAGACCAAAATGTCGAGGACACGAATGGAGACGTGAGTCGCCGCTGTAGAAAATTTTAATGCTGGCTTATCCATGGTCTTAGAAATTCAAAGTGACGGAATGGACTGGCCGCGAGGACGGGGACAAGGACAAGCCCGCGAATCTCATGATCTTGCGGTTGAAGCCCACATATGAGGTTCGTCATTTATCTATTGCATTACGGTATGGGCTAACGCTAGTATCTACTGCATAGAAATCACTGACAATCTTTTTAGCCGTCTTGGCGCGCAAAGTGGGCGATACGTACTCGCCCGACATGCTTCCCGATCACAAAGGAAGTTACTTTGCGCATGACAAGGCCAAGTTGGTTCAGCGTCCATACAAGGACGAAGATGGATTCCTCATTGCCCCGCACGAGCTCTATTCAAAACTCACCGAGGGGACACTGTTTTCGGCGCAGATTTCGCTATCCACTTATATCATCAAGGATAGGAACCCCAGGTTCATGGATTCCAAGGTGTGTCTCAAATTCTCGCTTCAGAAATATTCTCATTGCTACATCCAGATCTACCATATTAATGTCGACAAGCTGACCGTCCTGAACCCAGGATACACGGCAATCCCGCCAGCCGTAGGAATTTGACGGGTTTGATGGCCGTCGGGATCCAACAGATTTTTCATTGGAATCCGTCAGAGGTGCAGATTATTGGATTCCAATGGGTTCACCAGAGAGAGGCAGGAGTCGAAGGAAAGAATCTCAAGGCCTACACGGAGGAAGAAAAGTAGGATCAGAAGATTAATTTTGAAGCAAAAGGATGGACGACAACAGGAATTGAACGCACGACCACCACAAGACGGTCTAAATTAATGAGTTCATGCATAACCACTCCGACATAAACACGTTATGGATGGTCAAAATGCGGCGGTCTGATCCGGCGGGCCATACGACGGGCCGATCTTGAGGTTAATAATTCAAAGATGTTACCTATTAGCAACTTACTAAATACCACTTGGCTTCATTGCTCGTGAATAATACACCATACACAAATGTGCGGCTCTTTCAGAAGACTGGTAATTATCGAAAACAATGTGGACACTAAGCACTTTATACTCGGGGAAAAAATCTACCGGGTACCGGTTGGTCAGCCTCAACTAGGGCTCCAATCATTTAGTTTTCATGTAGCAATCCGGTCAAACTACACGAAAACGGTTAATAAACGTTTAAAAACCGTTTAAAACTATTTATAAACAGTATTTTTGGTGCAACAACAAACACCAATCAAACCAGTCAACTACTACCCCCTGCCGCAGTCCAACGATGCACGTTTCAGGCTTGATCCACATTTTGGTGAGCATTGCCTCCATTATGGTCTTAGCTTTGAAGAATCCGCGAGCGTCCTGGCACAAGTGGCGTTGTTTTGAGAACAGGCGCTCAACAGAGACACCGGTGCTAGGGATCGCCAGAAACTTATGTGCCATCTTCGAAACAATGGGGAATTCGTGCCCCTGGAAACAGATGTCAGTAGTTGAATTTTCACAATGGTCTTCTCACCTTCCACCGCAGCAATGGGCTGCAATGGGGTGCTCGGGTCGCCACGCCAAGTTCTAAATGTGTCCCAAAAGCATTCGAACTCCCCCAGCAAGGTCACGTCAACCTCTCAATGTGTGCCATACACACATCGTCCAGAAACGAGTTCGTGCGGGAGCTTGTAGTGTCGAGTTACCCTCCTGGGGCCGGCTTGATTTCTCTCAGAAATAAAACCGTTTAAAACCATTTAAAATGGTTTGTTTATCGTGTAGCCCTGACCTCAAATAAAATGAAAACAAAAACGGTTTTAACCGTGTAAAACCATTTATACACGAAAACGATTGGAGCCCTAGCCTCAACGACATCTGGAACCGTCTAAGGGACCTCGAAGGGGGTGTGTGTTGAAGAATCAAGCCGAAGCACATCTCAACAGGGGGTGGCAAATGGCCGAAGCACCAAAGTGGGAAATGAAGGAGAAGAACAGTAGTCCGTGAGGCGCGCAGGATGCCTCGCGCATCATTTGATGCGCGCTCAGAGTCACGTGTATTTACCATTGGAATTTGAGAGGCAGACATCGGGTCGGTAGGTGGATCAGCAAAATCTGATCATTGAATCATTGGATTTCGCTAATCTGCACCTCTGACGGTGTCCAGCACTTCCCCCTTAGGAAACCAAGCAAAAAACCGTTGGATTCCAACGGGCCATCAATCCTATCAAATTCCAACGGCTGCCGGGATAGCCGTGTATGGTCCGGTGTGGTCCCCCGCGATCCCTACCCTCCCTGGACCCAGCGCGCCCACGACTCCGAGGTCCAAGAGGGCTCGGGAGCGTGACACCACCGTTGATGATGCCTTCGACAACCTGTCTCCGTCCAAAAGAACCCGCCCCGCCTAATAGTATCACATCCCATCATCGCTCTTAAAAATTTAGATCTCAGTCGCTCATTTCTTATCCTCTGTATATAATAATATTGTGGTTCCTATCGTAGTCTTTTGCATCGATTTAATACCATTTAATTTTAATGACCACGCGTACATTGATTTAGTGCTGGACTACCGGAGATGGTGGAAGACAGCGGTCTTTTTAACGCCCACTTAGCGCCCGCACTTTTAGTGCTCGTCTCACATCAAATCTTGTATTTGTTCGCCTTACTCTTTGGGTGGGGGACTCCGAGAAAATCCGAGAAAATGTGGGGATATCAGTGACATCTAGGAGGACCCGGAGACTCAAACGGTGTACTGTATAATTACATTCAATTCGACCGGGGGGGTGACACGTGACCCAAATTAACGATTCGACGATTCGACCACGGCCGAAATTTGGCGTGACAATATCGAAAATTTCAACCACCGGAACGAGAATTTTCAATTTGCCACATCGCAGACACGATTTTGACCAGATTTCGAGGGGCCGTGACGGAATTTACATTCAACCACCCGGCGGGTGATGCGTGACAAACTACCAAAGTTCGCCATCGACCAAGGGGGGAGTGACGCGTGACGGTCGAATTGAATGTAATAGTACAGTATATTGATGGCCTGCGCGCTCTACTTACATCGCGCTTATGTGACCATCTCTAGGTAGCGGGCCGTGCCGCTCGTCGGCCTTACCCGCTTTATCAATCAGCTCTAGAACACATTTCAAACTCCGAACTTCAGGCTCAACCCCTCCACGGAGGCTGGCTTTTTACAAATGTAAACAACACAGCCACATTGTGGATGTTTGTTTCTCCTCGACATCCTCTCCTTCAAAAAAAAAAAAAGTTTGTTGGCCCCGAAGCCTTTCTTATTATCCCCGGACCTCGGGATCAATTTAGGGAGAGGCATGATTTAGGTTCGGCACATTCGCGGAAACCGCCTTAGGTGGGTGGCTGTGTTGTTTATATTTGTAAAAGCCAGCCTCCGTGGAGGGTTGATGGAATGATGGGCCATCACACATTTCTATTTATATATTCATCTCGGAATCCGCTCCAAATACCACTACTGAGATTCCCAACCCCGTAACCGAGGGCGGGTAGGAGACTGGGCGGAATGGTCAAATGGCGGGGCTGTAAACATAGGTATAGACATGGTGGCCAGTGCTGTCAAGGTCAGACAATGAAGGTCAGAAAAGGTCAAAAAACTGTGATCCGTTAGCCGTCTGACCCGTCAGTGAACCCGTCAGACTTGGGTTAAGGAGAGTCAAGGATGATCGGACCGAAGTCATCCGAAGTGCCCGAGGAGATGACAGTTTTGATGACGTGATGCTCCAAAAAAAAGGAAAGGAAGGGGGCAAAAGTCAATGGGGTCAGTGATCGACCCGACAACTCCGGACTTTTGTCTTGACTTTTCTGACTGACCCCGTCAGACGGGGTCAGTGACAACACTGATGTCATTGGTGGCGGAGTCGGTAGTCTCCGACGTTTGCTCCCACGGTTCATTCAATCATTGAGAAAAACACATTTAAGTCGTAAAAGTGATTCCTCCCTCAAAACAACGGGCGTCGTCGCGAAAAAAATGATGATGATTTTTACGACTATGCTCGCGACGAGCTCAGTTCATTATCGTTCCCGTCAGCCGGATATCACGACTACTCGCCCCGATTGAGATCGTCGTCGTCCCCGTGGCAACCTCCCAGCCTGCAAAATAACACATCAACAGTACCGCACGAGGTGAGTGACTAGACTCACGCTGGTTCACCACGTTCCAGGTCGAAAAGTCAAACCTGGACAGCATCATGCTCACGCTCACACTCTGCCCAACTCCAACAGAAACGCTGTCGAAACCTTTCAGATTCTTCGGTGCGCTATTCGCCGATGTTGGGAATGTCAGATACAGTTGTGGGACCTGTATTCCTGCATTATAATACCGATACGGATTAATTCACGCTTAAGAAACACACCTCATTGCCGGCTACCGTGCCATTGTTGTTGACGGTGAAAGATACAGTCACGACCGGCGTATGGAGCCTCGTGGGCGGAGAGTTTTTAGTATCTAACTATGAGTGGGATGAGAGTCTTACCAGGGATCCAACGCTGATCCCGGGCCACTTTGCCTTGTTCCACCGGCAGTCGAGCCAGAAATTGTGAGGCCGGAGTATGCGAAAGTTGTATATGAGAGCCCAAAGCCGAATTCGAATCGCGGTACGATGCCGGCCTGCGAGCACAGAGGTATTCAATTTTCCATGCCTCCTTCATAAGCCTTATGTACCTGGTCAAAGTGGCGATAGTCGATGAAAATGCCTTCAGTGTATGGGATGGGAGTAATCGTCCCCGCTTGGTTCACGGTGATCTGAGCTGAATAATCGGTGACGCTCTTGCCGATCGTGTATGGAAGGCGGCCGCTGAATTCCAGTTGATTCCGATGAGGAGACCTCAGGTAATCAATACGGCGCACCTTGGGTTATACGCTCCGTAGAGCACGTCGACCAGTCCATTTCCTACCGTAACATGAGCCGAATTGACGAGCTAAGTAGTAAGCCAAATCAAACCAGCTTCTTGGCCCGGCACTCCGCTCCAGACCTGGGATGGAATCATTAAAGATTGTGCCCGTAGTCGAGGAACCGTGCACGTACAACGGCAGTGACTGATTTTCGTAGGTGAATACGGAACGAAAGGAGCGAGAGATGACAAGCACGCACTGTTGGGGTTTGTGATCCAGGCCTCCATGTTTATGGGTCCAACAGAATTCACAACGACCACTGTGTTTGTATTGGCGGCAGCCACCGCGGCGACTAACGCGTCCTGTACTCAGATCAGCAAAACATGCGTACCGAATCCACCGAATTTTACCCCGCTGTGCCATGCAGAGAGGCTGTTACGATCCCCAGCATTTCCCTCGACGGTGATGTATCCTTCACCAGAGTCCGCTGGACAGAGCTCGAATTAAATACGAATCTGGAAGTCAATGTTCAAACTAACCGGTAATAAAAACGAACGCAACAGTTTTGCCCGTGGCCGCGTTTTTCGCTCCGGTCAGGTCGGTGTCGCTGGTGGACGATGTCACCACTGTCCCATCTGTCGACGATCTCGACCTGATAGCATCCAGAGGCTACGGAATAATTTAGTTAGCACGACTTGAAAGGGAGAATTGAATCAACATACACTAATGAGGTACGGGAAGTTGACGGTCCTGCGAAGGACAGACTCAGATCGTATACGCTCCGTCAGCAGAACGCTTACCCGCTTCCCCATCCTGAATCCAAAAGAGACCATCAGCAGTAGAATTTTATCAGGAAAGCTCTACGCACCGAGGCCCAGAACACCGTCATCCCCACCGCGATCCGTATACCTTGCAAAGAAAATAAGAATCGTGCGTCAAAGATTAAATTCGTTCACATACCCATTCGCACCCTTGGAGGAGTTCGCGGCGCCATTACCGACAATTGCAATCGTTTTCGGGGCCTTGAGCGGAAGAATCCCGTTCGTATTCTTTAGCAGAACAGTGGACGCCGCGTCAATCTGTCGGATGAGCCTGGACAAGTACGTAAACCAACTCAACTCATAGCAATATACACTCCTTACGTGTTATGGTTCGATTGCACATTTATGTGTTGGTTAAAGGAGGCAGCATTATTCCACGCATCGAAATTGACTGCGGGGTATCCTGAGTCCTGTCCGAGAAGATACCACGCCGCCAAGATTCGAGTCGCCATGTCCTGGGGAAGTGTAAGCGGCTTGGTCGCGATTCCACACGAATACGTTTACGTTGATCCGCGCCTGGGAAACTGAACCCGAGTTAACCGCGTTGGTCTGAAAGAAGTCTCATGAGGATTGAAAAACAAAACAAACGGAGCACGGATGGTTTTACGAGATTGGTGCCAAAGTACGATGTGCCCGAGTCCTGGGTGACGTCGCCTGGAGCAAACATAAGATCAGTCGGGATAATCCGGGATAAACTGCAAAAAAAAAATCAGGTACCCGGCATAGTCATCTGATGCGAGAATATCAGAAGCGCTTTGGGTAACAGAAATGAGGAGGCCACACACATCAAGTCCCGCATTAATAGCAAGGGTCGAGTGCGTCGCCCACCAATCTGCCAATTCCTGGCATGAATAATGAATCGTCTATATAGTTGGATCCTCCTCACCGGACATGACATCTACGTGACTTTGATTAAGGGACGCCAAGCGAGGATTCTTTAAACGGCACGCACATCCTTGGAACCCGTATTCCGACTTGAGAACCCCGTTGAGCATCTTATCGTTCTCGCAAGAATACGATGAATTGACTGCAAGTCCGTGTGAGCAGATATCCCGCGATGCTTTGCACCCACTACTGACTTTGATCTTGAATTTTGCAACACCTTTTCAGCATCAAACCAAGAAGAGCTAGGAGTCCACTCAACTATAACTGCACCTAAAATATCCACGCTTCCGTTAGTGGAGTCCGTTCTTTGAACGACGAAAACTCTTACATCACGGACGCGACATTCGCCTGGACACTTCGCAGGAACTAGATGCTGCCGTCGGGGATAGTCGTAAGATTCATGGGACCCGGACGTACCGGCAATGCGTAGAGCTCGTGTTGCTGGAATTTGTTCCAGTACTCTGGGATATCTGAAGTGATCTATGAAGCGTACCGTTCTACATGTGGAGATCAGTTGCCGAGGTTGCATTCGAATGTTCAAGACTTACCTGTCGTCCACGTTCGAAGAACTTGAATCGCGGAAGTGCTCCTGTTCGCTGGTTTGCAGATATATGGTCAAAGGCGAGCGCTGAAACACAAGGCAATCCTCACTTGTTGATGTAGTGTTTCGCACAAGCCTGCACACCAGCAGATTGCATCCCAGTGATTGTCTATGGTTTGGATTGGTGCTGCCTTGGATAGTATGTATCTTGTGCAACGGACCTCAAATGCTCCTTCGCTGTGGATATAATGTCAGCGCCGGTGTTAAGGATTGCTGCATGTTGAAACGAACCCAGAGAGATAGGGGTCACCGCCAAAGCTGCATGCTGTCTTGAGCATTGGAGGAGGGGGAAATGAGTTCTCGCACCCTTCCCAATTCCGACCCGCCGCTGGAGCGCGCATCAAATTCCTGCAATCAAGTGTGAGCAAACCGTAGCGAATGACAGGAAGAACGCGCTAACATCATGGGGCCGAGCCCGACATGCACTCCCTTCCCTTTAAACTCCTGCCCCATTGCGACGCCTCGCTGGTTCATCAAGGTGCGGTTGAAGCTAAGGGGAAATCAAATTCAGCGGTGGCATGGATATCCGCACTATAATACTCACGTCGCTGCAACGTTAATGGCACTGGGGTGACGCGATCAGCTGCACATTCTTACTCGGAAACGAGATGAACGTACGCTGAAAACGCGGACACGAGATCAGCGTCGCGAACACCGACAGGACTGTCTTCCAGGCAGAGTCCTGGGAACGAGATCGAGGATATAGCTGGCGTATTCCCGACGCAGTGGCCTAGGAACCATGAGGTGCAAATCGAGCCTGGTCAGAGAACTGAGAATACCGTTTTCCCAGCCGACACCTGTTTACACGTCAGAAGCTGGGGAGATCAGTATGATGCGGGCACGCACCTGTGGCTAGATTCACTTTGTCCTGGAGTGACATCTTTTGAACCGCGGCAGTAGCCTGGCAAGGTCAGTCGATTTTGGTCAAATTCGGAATGGGCCGCTCACCTTTACGTACGCCGCAGCCCATTGAGGAGAGATGTTCACTGGTACCTACAATAAGCCGGAGCTTCTGTAGATGGCAAAGGAAAGTATGCGACGTACGTATCGAGCTCGTCGGGGCAGAGGCCCCGGATGTTGTTGTGGACGATGACGAAATAGGCGTGGACACCGATGTAATCGGCGAGGAAGTAGTAACGGAGGTAGTCGTGGTGGTGGTTGCTGTTCCCGGAATGCACTGGGAGTAATCTGTCACAGACCGCAAGTCAATTCTCCGAGGAAGTATTTTCATCACGGATGTACATGGGTTCGATACCGTGCAGACTCCTTCCGAGCATGTTGTAGGACCGGTCCTGGCGAGAGTGAATGACTGGATTACGATCAAGGGTGAAACCTACCATCCCATTCCACCACTGCATGCCAATGGCCATGTGAGATGACTGTAGGAAAGTGGGAATGATTTGCCTACCATTGACCCCACAAAATCGCCTGGGAAGATACATGGATCACGAATTGCAAGCCAAAGAAGATTCCGAAAGTTATAGAGAATCGCATCCTTGGGACTTGGCGATCTACCACCGGTGCAACGTGGTTTTATAGGGGCGGGAATAACCGGAAAATTCCCGGCGTAAGCTCCATCCCGCAGGATACCGAGTCGGGTGGACGCCATACATCCCGATGTAAGCCCGAGGTGTCGATCCCGTGGATACTTTTCTGGTCTTGGCCGTTTCGCCATTCTCGACCTATAATGCATGGCAGTGAACTCGAGAGGGTGTCGACAAAGGATTGCCATGAGAGGACATCTTTGATCCTGGGGATGAACACACGAGTTACTTTCAAGCTGACTTCGAGCTGACCTTGAGGAAAAGAATTCATCTCGAGCAACAATCTTGCGCATGAACGGCATCTTTTAGCGCCCCATTTTCATTCCCGAAGAAGCCTTTAGCCGAAGAAAGTTCGGCAATTGAGCTGCCCAACTGAAAGGTTATCCGGAGGACATTGAACACGGGTCTGCAAGTCAAATCGATGAGGTGCTTGAACGAAAAGCTAATCTGCTATCAGCTAGATTCAAATGGATATTAATATTTTAAACTTACCATTCCTTTACCCCGAGATGCAACAAGCAGCATCCGAAGGTGGCGCGATGTGGGACCGGCCGGAGCATTTACTTCGTAACCAAGGGTAAATGGACGCTTCTATCAGTGGAGGCAGATATAGGCAGAACAGCATTGGGGTTCATTTCAATCGCCCTATTTGCTCGGTGGTGGCAGGGGGAGAAAAGCTTACACGTGGTACTATACTTCCCACATATGTACATCGATGTCACTGGATTCTGGGCTGACATTCAGTTGTCTCGAGACGGTGCAAGGGATACGCTTCGTTGATAAACTCGTCCGAGCCATGTGCAAATACAAATGGTATCGGCAAGTACGAGTTCAGCGTTGGCACCTAAATAGACGCGCTGTCAACGAAGGTAAACGCGCAGCTGAACGCGGCTCACGCACGCTCATTCTTCATTCCCATCGTCCGTGCCTCTCGTTGCACTCCGAGACTCAATGGCCGCCATCAGACTCTCCAGCGCCGGCAGGCTCTCTCCTCACCCTCCACCGCCTCGTCCAAAGGCATGTATGTATCCATATCCCGGGTCCAACCTCGTGTACAAAAACCGCGGATCCTGTTCGACCGCGTCCTCGTCCTCGTCCCCATTATCGCCGGCTTTTCCAGCACGAACGTCCGCAGACACTCGAGCTCCGCTTTAAACAACGCGAGTACCGCGTACCACGGGCACAAGAACACGCAGTCCTCGCCGCCGTCGATGGAGCACCTGCGCAGCGTTAGATGGGTCAGCGCCGTCTTGTGCGCGAGGATGAACGCCACCACATCCGAGTCAGGGATAATCGGCTCGAGAACGAACGATTCGAGCGTCAGTGATGTGAGATGCGGGAGGTGCGTGTCCTTGTAGGACAGCGCAGGGTACGCGCCGATGCCCTGGTCGCTCCGGATGGTCAGCAACGTGACCGCAGTGGCGCTGCGAGCCATGTGCGTGGCGCTCTTGGCCTAGAAATCGACCAGTGGGTTCTGGGAGTACGAGCCTTGGTTGTCCATGTCGGAGAGAACTGAGAGATGCAGTGTCCGCAAGCCGCGAAAGACGCTGTGGAACGCCTTCTCTGCGTATATGGCCTCCGGCATCGCGAGCACGTTATTCGGCGTCAGCGAGACCATGGTCGGCGGTGGGCTGCACGCAAGCGGGGCAAATACATGAAATTGAAGGCGCAGGAAATGGTTCGGGTTTTCGGGGATGGCGTGCGAGATTTTCTCTTGGTAACAGTCGTGAAAATGGAAGCGTACCTTCTCGAGGTTGGGGAACTTGGCGGGCCCCGAGAAAGCCGTCATGAGCGCCTGCCGTCTCCCCCCACTTGGCGTTTCGGCTTCCCCTGACTCAAAAATATTAGCCTCCGCGTAGACTTTTATATTGAGGGTTAACCCGCCTCTCCAGCCAACTGGTGACGTGGGCCATCCACGGTCGTCTCCGGGTCGCCTTCGAAAGTTGCCTCGCGCACCACAGAAGTGACCGATGGGTCGCATCCTTGGAAAAAAGCCAGAGTATCGGCGCTCTCTACGCTGTCCTTCACAGTAATAACGCGAAAAGCCAACGGTGTCGCGACAGAGTTAAGTGTCTTCGAGACGAGACGCAGCTGAAAGAGGACCGAGTCGCTCTTTATGTCCATCGCGATTGCGTGCAACAATTCAAGAGGAACATCGGGCATTTCTGAGATGACGGGCCCAAAAAACAAGAAGGAAAGCCTCGGATCATCCGAGACAAAGATCCGATAAAGCCGAGAGTATCACGGCACAAACGGCATCAATTAGCGCCCGCGAAGCGCTTAGGACGTCCAAGTCCGCCTTTCAAAATTGCGATTCTATTCCCCAACGAATGTTCTGATATACCGCCAGACAGATGTATGTACTGGCGGTCCAAATATAGGTTCACAAGGGTATCTCTCTCTAAGATCTGACAGCCATCTTACAGCCACCCTCATTCGCCTAGCCAGCCCAATATAGCCCAATATACTCACGGGGCTGAACCCGCCCCACTTTCTGATACGAGCTATTGTCCCCGAACTCAGCCGGAAGCATGGCCACGATGGATATCCCTCCTGATCTGAACAACCCGGACGTACGAACTAAACCTCGTGTCCCATCCAATGCAACTCGTTACCCCGGGCCGAAATGGCAGAGCTCATTAGCCTGATGAAAGAGCAACTTGGTGTTATCCAGCGCATCGACCAACGACAGGCTGCAGTAGGTAAATATATCCATCATGCGCTGTGCAGGCCGTTGACAGCTACACCAGATATATCCACCCACCTCAAGTTTCCGAAACAAGTAGCAGTGTCTGGGGTGCCCTGCTCCGATCCAGGATTGCCGAAACCATCCAGCCCCAAGTCGACAGATGGCGCAGCTGATTAGATGCACTTCTGGTTTTCGTAAGCTTTGTCGCTTTCTACTCGTTGAGCAATGCAACAACTAATACTTCCACAGCTTGGTCTATTCTCAGCGATCGTAACCGCATTTCTCGTCGACTCCCTCACCGGGCTGCAGCAAGATGAAACCATCCGTACCAATGAACTCCTGGCCAATCTCACCGAGATCATGATCCAACTGAGTGCCGGAGCAAGTCTCTCGACGTTGAAGTTCGCAGCCCCGGTACCCTTCCAGCCCGACCCATTAGACGTCCGCCTCAACTCAAACGGGTCGTTCTCCCTCATACTTAGTGTGCGTGCGGTGGATCAAGACTTTCGAAATGTATTGACGAGGATTCCAGCTCTCCATCGCTACCTTGGCCGTCGCCTGCCGCGGCTTTGTGAACATGACCACATTGTGCACTCATACAAAGGCCGTCCATAAGGTCATTGGCATAAACACCCGGTGGAAAGCTGCCAACAAAATGGTAGGGCCTACGCTCGAAGTCATCCTCCAATTGCTGGTCATCCCCGTCATCCTCTTTGTCGCCGGGTTGCTCGACAGTGTTTTCTCCACCATCCTTAGCCTGGAGGTGTTGCCGGTACCCGTTGTTGCCCCATCGACCCTGTTTTTGTTTTTCGTTGCCGATGTTGTGGCATTCTTAGCGTTTACGCTTCTGGATGGCAGCATTTGACCTGACAGCTCTCTATTCCAATGGACCCTCGCCCGTGGCATTTGCAAGGTACTCGGACTTATCGATCCTGATGCGCCCATCGAATATTTTGAATCGACAATGAACTCTGCTTATTGTGAGATTGTGCAAGCGTCACACAACGACGAAACCCTTGACAACGCAGCCGCTGCTTTGGGGGCAGTCATCGGACCAGCGAATTTGTCGTCATGGAACAATCATCCTGGTAACACCAGTAATCTCAGAAACACCTTGATTCACTTCCTATCGCCTGAAGTGAGCATAGGGTGCAATCACACCGCTGCTCGTATTATCGTTGATCTTGAATTTTCTTTCAAGACCTCGTACGGCACGGACGTGCTATTCTCTCTTGTAGAAGCTGCACGCAGCTCAGCGAATAATCACCCTGCCTCGACGTTGTGGACCTCCACATATCCCAAGGCCATTGCAGTCCTTCTTGGGGCATTCCATAAGGACCACCCACCTATCGTGTACATTATGGGTTCAAGTTACGCCACTCATTCTTGGGGTCAAAGGATACATACTATGGGCCTTTTTCTCCTCGAAAAATTCTCCGGCTATCTAGATCGTGCTTCCCCCATTAATGCAACTATTTGAACCTGATTTCGTCGTCCCGCAAAATGTTCTGCGGTTCCTCGCACACCTCGGCCCCAGCACCTTCAGCATTAGTAAAGCATCGGGAATCATCTCGCTCCTGATAGCGGCAAAAACTGCAGCGGTAGTAATATTGGCTGCCCGCGAGCAAATGACCGAAGGAGGGATATTCTTCAGGGCTGAAAGGGTGGGCTGGTTGGTTGTCGAAGTGGTCCTCGATCTTCCTGAGCAGGCCGCCGACTGGGAAGATGTTCAACTGCTTGAAGACCTTTGCTTTATTTGCATTGGTGTTGGGGTAGACTATTGGAAGTTACGGAAGCTCAACTGAATTGAGAGAAGAAGATAATGAATTAACTAGTACACTGAACTACAAGGCTTATATACTACTGAGAATATATACTAGAACTATCTACAAGAGTCCAGGAAGATGAGTAATTTCCCCGAAGCTGACTGATCATCCCCGACCGCTGCATCGGTGAAGCCGACGCACTGAGGCGGGAATGTTCCGGAATGTTCCGTGATGTTCCCACGTGTTCTACGTGCTTCGGGATTGAACTCCAACATAGACCGTTTCTAAAGGAATAATTCCGAGACGGTGGACGCTGCGCTGACACGATTCTCTCCGACCGGTGCGGCGTCGGCTGCGCTTACCAAACTGATGGCGGAGCTTAGGGAATCGTATCCCTACAACATGTCACCATCCAGCTCGGAGCTAATCCAACCCACGACAGGATAAGGGGGCGAGGGATCGCAAGGAAACTAGGGCGCAGATGGGGAAGACTCCGGAGATCCAATTAATCCACAGGAAGCTTCGGTACCCGCACCGAATGCATCCTCCAATTCGAATTAAGCCGAAATGTATCACTACACAGGCACCTACATACACGGACTTGGTGGATTTTCGGATTTGTACACAAATTTGATATGGCATGCGGATTTCAGCGAATGCGTAGTGTGTTGATTTTAATTGAGCTTGGATTTATGATGTGAGCCTGGGGCCCGGGAAATGACGAGAATTGCCCGTCTCGGATGAGCAGGAAGGGCAATCTCTAAAGACACTTGACTTTGGATATGCGGACGAGCGAGACGGGGAGGAAGTGGCAAATGGCAGGCGCAAAATCGGAGTCCTTCGGGTGAAGAAGAGAAGAACTAACACCCTTTAGCATACTCTTCGCCGTCAAGGCTGTCGAGCGCGACCCTCAAGGTACCATGGCGGCAGAAATGGATTTTATGGGTGTCGATGGTCCGTTCCATTGCTCCTCCGGAACGTGCAGTGGGGTCGTGTCCTTTGGGATCTCCTCCAAGTGAGACAAAAGTTTAAAGAAGAGTGGATAGGAGTGACAGGTGTAGTGCTGGCCAAATATGATACTAGTATAAATACACCACTTGGCATATCATATTTGTATCCATATTATACTCATCGCAGGCGGGCTGTATCGTCTTCGTGGTGTATCGTATTCATATTCAGAAGGGTGAATATGAATATATATTGAATATATTTAGATATATTCTGTGGTCTGACTGAGTAAAAAATGTATTTTCCAGAAGGAACAAAAGGCAGTGGTAGAGCTTCCAAATGAATGTTGCGGTGTCGAGGGAACCTCCAGATGAGAATTGGGTCAAGTAACTCCTTAAATTCAGTCCTGAAAGGATTCATTGTCATTTCACCTAGATTGAGGATTGTTTTGTCCCATCTTTCGGCGCCGCTATTCGCCGCGATTCGCTGCACTTATTCTGTTGCGCTGCCGACACATCCTATTCATCAGTACCCGAATTTAGGCTGCCTTTCATCCACAGCTCGTTGTCGGTCATTTCGCGTCTACGCGATGATTCTGGCGCATCTCCCCCTTGCACCCAGCCTTGTTAACTGACAAACCATTCGACGGATTTCGCTCCTCTGAGTCCTATCGGCAATACAACAAATAAATACTAATCATAGATCACAAACACAAATGGAACTACTGGACGAAAACGTACTCCTACTTCCAGGACAACCCTCAAGCCGACTCGGAGTTATATATAGTAAATGAATTACTGGGAAAAAAACTGCTCCTCGTCCAAGCCCACCCCTTTACACCGTCTTATAGATACCGACGTACTTCACCCGCAGCGAAGAGTCAAACCCACTGACGGTCTGGGAAGTCGGAAATTTCGGATAATCCCCCCCGACAGCCATGTTGAGAACGGGGTAGAAATCGTTCATCGCCACCTGGACCCATTGCTGATAAGTGCCGATCATAGCACCTGTGATCTGATAGTACTGTGTGCCGTCCAGATACCAGATCAACTTCTGCTGCGTCCAATCCGAATTCCTAAGGTCAACCTTGAACGCCCACGTATGGTACTGGCCAGTAGCATACATCACGCCCGGGCTACCCATGTCAACGTGGTTCCCGTTCGCGTCCTCATAGTGCAGTGTCCCGTGGTTCTGGTCACTGGCCCAGTCGGCGGTCTCGAAGATGTCCCATTCCCCGCATTTGGGCCACGGCACGCCGCTGGTGCGCAAATCGTTGCCCAGGGCCCAAAAGGCGGGCCAGAGTCCCAGGAATTTGGCCGGGCTGCCGGTGAAATCGGGCACCCAGAGCTCGGCTTGGAAGACCATGGCGCCGCCGGGACTGCAGGCCTCCGCTACGTTACCCTCGAGACGCCCCGAGTGCCACGTGCCGGAATCGAGGGTGGGGACAATGTAGAGCTGGCCGTCGCCGGAAAGGTGCACGTTGCTAGTGCCGGCGGTGTAGACTTCCACCTCGCGGTTACCGGCGTTACCGGGTCCGACGACCTGCGCCCATTTGGTATGGTCCACGCCGGCTCCGTGATTGCCGTTGAAGTCGTCGGACCAGACGACATTGTAGCCGGCGAGTTCTGGAATCGATGCTGAGGCGGTGGCCAGGAAGAGGGAGAGGCCGAGGAGAGAAGTAGCGAGGACTCGCATGGTTGGTGCTGGAATGGTGGTGCTGCTGTTGGTTCTGGGTATTGGAGTACTGATCTCGTTGCACGGTCTTCCACTCATTATATACTGGAGCAGTCACCAAAATAGTGCATACCAGTCAGTTCCCGGCGTACTTACCTGGGTCCAGCATCTTAGGCACGGGTTTACCGAGGTTTTCCGCCCCCATAGTGCACGATAGGAAAACACAGTACGGAAGCCCTGGGATAAATTAAAATAATCTAGTTTCATGTGCAACTAGCATAATGCCAATGCGCAAGGCATATGCTGTAGGCGCGGCGGGACGCGACTGGCAAGCTCACCATGTTCCTCATCACCTTATGTTCCCGCTTGGCATGGGTGTGTGAGAGAGATTTCACTGGGTAAGATGCCTCAGGTTTTCGAACTTGAAAGCCACGCTCCATTCCCGATATACGATTCGGCCGGGAGATCAGGCTGGGTTGCGGCGTTCCTGGAGTTGAGCAAGCTTCTACCGTCATTTAACATGTCAAAACCGCTCTATTGAATTAGTTCAAATTTCCAGATGGCAGCGTCTGTTGGTCAAGGATCCTAGTTTTTGGTGGTACTACCCTGGGCTGCGGTTTGAGACTCTGATTATCAGCACTGGCTGCCATTCCAAAATCTCGACCATCGCACCAAACTGCAACATCAGAAACTCTGGAAACTCTTCGCCGCTCCTCGCCGGTCTATTGACCGCATTCCCCCCACTATTTATGCTCGATATTTGACATCTGTCAAAACCTAGGGTACGAATATATAGCGTCCGAGTCAGTATACTGGACCTGAAATAACCGCGGCGACTCAATGCAAGCCGCCGTGCGCTGCAGCAACTCCCCGAAGGCCATCGAACTCGCACAGTGAAGACTCCTAATCAGCGACTGAAACGCCATCTCCGCGCAAGATGTTGTTCTCCCTCGAGGCCCGTCTTAGGCCGGAGACGCAGTATGCGCTGACGAAGGACGGACGAATGCGGCCTTCATCCGTTCGATCCAACATCCGAGAACTATGGGAATGATGAAAACGCAACGGAGAACATAAGGACCCGGGCCTCCTCACGATCACGTCCGTAGCCCCTCACGCCGAGGCCTGGTTACCATTTCTTACATGAGAGAAAATCCAGATTGAGTCACGGACTACGGGTTTGCATTTGGGTTGCAGTCGCTAAATTGAAGCGCGCGAATTGGGCGCGAAATCACTGATCAGAAACACCGCCACTCGGTCCGGTTCCTCCGAGGCCCCCGCTTGTCCCCGCGTCAGACTGCACTCCGGGGCTTTGCGAGCCCTGCCTCAATGAGGAGCTGCACCTCCTTCCCAGTGCCTGCGTGGGTCCTGGGAGGGTCCCCGTCGTATGTGCCGCGCTCCAGCGACAGCTTATGATGCTGGCGCACCGCCGCTGGCGGCTGTTCTGCCAGTTCTGGATCGGGCGCACCCCTACGACGAGCGCTCCGTCAGTTATACGCCGGAAGATTCGTGTTGAAGGCGAAGGCGCAGATGGGTAGAAGAGTTGTAGAGTGCGTCGAAAGGAGGGTGGTGATGCAGCGGACAAGCGAAGCATGACTCGATTCACTCGGCTCAGACTCGACGACGCGGCCTTGGCGTGCCCCCACATTTTTCGACAGAAATCACGTCAGATCATCGCAGTTCAGCGCCGTCAACCAAGTCTAGGAAGTTTCAGTGCGACGTAAAGATCCGGGCTCTTGGAAATCTCCCCACAAGATGATCAACGTGTACTACACGCCATGATCCATCACACGCAGGACCGTTCGGTTCCCGTCTGATAATCAGGTAAGGGGCAATGTTACTTCCTGACACCTTCTAGAATAATCAGACTCCCCAGCGCCAAGGGTAACTTCCCCTGACTTCAATCGTACTATGACCCGAGAGCGCGCAGGAGTCTTGTGTCATGTCGGTGCAGTGGCACTGGTCCAACCAACACATGATGACCACTGTTCCCACTGAACGCGCATTGTTTCGATCCATCGTATTAAAATACGAGGGCCGCTGTCTGATTCACCATATTCACCCTCTTTTCCTCCTTTGGTCTTTGCGCCTCGTTCAACAACTTGTTCAAGTGGCCTCTACATACTGGTCAATACGTCTGAAGAATCCCTCCCAGAGCTGAGGAGAGCTTAGGAGTCTGGCCAAATGTGGCTGAAGTCACACGTCTCCCTAGGCATCTTATCACCCTTCCCCTCGAAGAAACATCCATCGTGTCGGGGACAGTCCAACCAACATATGATGAACATGGTTCCCAAGGCACGGGTGCTGATTCGGCCCATCATATTAATACTCGAACGCCCGACTAGCTCTCTGACAGTGACTCTCCATGCTCCCCCTCCCTTTGTTGCTTTCGGCCTGTGCTCTTCCTTCAACACTTGCTCAAGCGGTATCTGCGTCCTGGCGGGTGCGTGCCCGTTATCGACCAGCACCTTTCACTGATTCCGACTTATAGAAATCTAATATAACGGCGATGCCCGCTGAGCGGATCCGAGTCGGTCTTGCGGGCGCGGCGCTAGTTACAGGCCGTGAGTCAACTCGATCCTGACGGTCAATGTCTCGGCGAGTTCCTCTTCCTTATCATGCACTCTTCCTGATCTGCCAAATTAATATTCCAGTCAGCAAACCGCGTCAACGAAATTGCGGAAAAATGTGAGTGAGCCGCCGGCGCGCCGGTGGCTGTGCTATTGACGCGCATCGGCGCGCCGCCTCTGGCTCATCACGCCATGTCCCCTCGGCTCGGAATTCATCATAGGAGAGGTTCTAAATGCTAATTACATTGTCCAGACCCTAAAAATCCTCAAACATTCCCTCCTCAAATGCTTTATACAAAGATTCAATTTGGTTAGTCCCAAGTTAGTCCTCGGTCTTTCTCCCCGGTAAGTGGACAAACCTTGAAAGAAAAGGTGCATGTGGCTGTGTCATCGATGTTTCAGCGGCGCACAGCTTCCATATAACATTTAATTGTGTATGGAACATTAAATGACGCGCTGAACTACCAAATGTAGCGGCGTGCCGTGGTTTTCACTATTAACATGCCAATGGTGCGCCGTCTTCGGTAGATCGCATGAACCCTTATGTCAGGAGGATCTATTTTATGTGGATGGGGTGACAGTATGAATGTATTGTCCAAAGTGACAAAATCTCGCCCTGAAATTTGTTTGACACCTTGGTCTAAGCCATCCTTGGCAAGGGCCTTTGCCCGTTAATTCTTGGCTAACTCCAACACTGTCTACGCTGATGAAAAACCCCGCAGGATGACTTGGAACATGCGGCTACCTTCCAGTGTGGGTCTGTGGTGGGTCCATATGAGCCATTGAAATTTCACGACACCTGTCCTGTAAGTCTATAAAGTTTTGGTAGTTACAACCATGAAAATGCGGCTTCCATCCACGGCATGTTGTCCAATTATCAAGGATTATTAAATGCAGTCGCTGGCTTTCGGCACGTCCAATCAGGGTAATCTGTGTTGTGCGAACAGCGCGAGAGCAGCGAGAAACTTCGCCACACAGAAAGGGAGCTCTATATTGGTCCTATATGTGTTCTCTCCTTCACGGTTTGCTTCAACACGGAATAGGAACCTACGTGAAGTTGCAACCATCCACTTTGGATGGGCTTCTTAACCTCCTTCTGACTCTCAATACCGCTTTATCATGCCGCCAGACACACACGACTATACTGGGATCAGAATTATTTCGATACCCATTTCTTAGAGCAGTGACTGTCTTTTGTACCAAAAGTAAACTGTCGGTAGACAGACCAGTCGATCTGAGTTTGAGTTTCCAATGCAAATAAGTTGCCTAAAATGGTTATTCTTCAAATGGCCTATACTTGTTCAAATCTTTCAGTTTAAAA
Source organism: Mycena rosella (assembly GCA_029378255.1). Lineage (NCBI taxonomy): Eukaryota > Fungi > Basidiomycota > Agaricomycetes > Agaricales > Mycenaceae > Mycena > Mycena rosella. The sequence continues at coordinate 43,072 of JARKIE010000156.1, read as the reverse complement.
TCTCAAATGGCTTGGGGGGGCCTGGAAATGATATTCCGGCCTATCTGATGGCAATTTCTTCAGTTTTGAGTGCGCTAGCAGCAATTGATGCAATATTGATAAATGATCGCTTGTTTCTTACCGCACGGAATGCCGGTCCGGAATAACCTTTTTAGGCAATTAATTTGCGTCGAGCTTTTAAACTCAGATCGACCAGCCTGTCTATCGACAGTTTACTTTCGATACGACAGGCTGGATTCGAGCCTACCCATTTCTATGTGTGTTTATTGCCCCTCTGTCATGATCCGGAATTCTTTTCCGATATCCCGGAGTTCAACTCCGTTATTCCGGACTCAACCCCTCCACATCCCGATCGTAGGAACAATGATCGGTATTAATATTGCGCATTAACCCTATGTGTTCTGTTACCACAGGCACCAAACCCCCTAATTCCCTATAAATCCCTTGGCACTTGTATATAAACCCTGTACTATTCTACTATTCTCTATACTATTCTGGTCTATACTCCAGCTGCTTGTTTGCTTGTCCCTTTCAGCTCTGCTTTTCCCTTGTCCAGTCGCCTCAGTCGCGTTTCGAGAACCCGACGAGCCGCTGTGCTGACAAAAGAATAGTATCTCCCAAACGACTACTCAACTGGACAAGATGTCGCACGTAAATCCGGTGGAATTTGACGAGTTAATCGCCCACAGGCCGGACAACAGAACCCGATACCTCTTCAACAGATCTCTCGACAATGCGGAGAGTATGGCCGAAGAGTTGCGGAAAATCAACACTTCCGGCACTACCTTGGAGACCATGGTTACGGGATTACAGGGGACCGTGACGGAGTTGCAGAAGAGCATGGCTCGTATGGAGGAGGAAGGAGCACCACCACCGGGATGGTAGCGACCGCCTTGGAGATGATGAAAGAAGCGAGGGATGAGATTAGAGAGATACGCCAGGCAGAAGCTCCTATCGGAGGCACTGCCCAGGCACGGGAAGTGCGGGTTAACATGAAGCAGCCTCGAGTGGCCACCCCGAACATGTTCGGTGGCGATCCCGAGAAGGTGGACCAACTCCTCGCCGACTGTTGGCTTAATTTCCAGGGCAACACGGCGTACAACAGTGACATTGCGAAGATCACCTATTGCCTTTCCTACATGAAGGACGGGGCCGCCACCGCCTGGGCCAACAACGTCCTGCAAGCCATGCGTAAAGGGGACGGCACTGGGGCCTACAAGACCTGGAAGGAGTTAGAAGAAGCCGTCATTCAGGACTTCAAGGGGGGGGCACAGGTCGAAATTGCGCAGTCCAAGATGGAATTCTTACGCCAGGAGAAAACCATGGCTACCGCCTACTTCACCGTCCTGGACGCACTCAACAAGACAGCAGGATTTTACGACACCACCCTCATCCATATCCTGAAGCGCGGGATTCAACTGCTGCTTGTGGAATCGGTCTACAGACAAGAAGTAATGCCCAAAACCTATGACAACTGGAGGAAGGCCGTCATTAAACATGACAGCCTTAAACAGGCCTACCAGGCCATGCAGTACTCGTTGCGTGACCACTCCACCCACTCCCTGCTTTCCACCAATCGCACCCAGAATCCCGCTGGTAATGCCGGCGGTAAAACCGGAACCCCTCGCCGCAGCGAATGGGGCGGGAACTCTGGAGGCAACCCCAGCACCACAACCAGTAATCCCAGTTCGAGCGCTGTGGCCTCCACCTCCAGCACCGCGACGGTGCCCATGGACATTGACAGGACTACGGCGCGCGGACCCAGCTTTCGCAACGGCAAGCCGGTCTGTTACCATTGCAAAAAAGAAGGGCACATCACGCATAATTGCCCTGAGGTCATGGCCAAGAACCTGCAGTTCCACGCCATGATGACCGACTTGTTGAAAGAAAACCTGGGGGATTTTGTCGATGATCAGGAATGAAAGCTGTGTCCTCCCGATCTATACCCATACCTGACTCGCATGTACCTGTTTCCCCTGCCAATCGATTTGAAGTACTGGCCGTATTTGAAAATCCCGAGGATGACACCGAGTCTGAACAAACCGCAAGCGACAAAGAGAAGGAGGGAGAGAAGGAGAGGAGCCCCGGGCCCAACCCGCGTAGCTCCCTTCGAAAGAGAAAGAGGAAGCCTCAGATGGAGAAAGCAGAATGGCACCGACTCCCTGAAGGTAGTGCGATCCGAGCCCTGGAGCACATGCGAGAGAGACTGCAAGATCCCTACTGGGTCCTTAGGGGGTGGGCCCATCCTCAATGCCGAACGGAGGCCACCACTGCCCTTATTCAACACCTACTTGCGACATACCCTCCTGAGGCCTTAGATCCACTCGAAAATTTGCGCGAAGCACCGCAGTTCATACAATCTGCGCAGAGCGTACGGGGTAGCTCGATGATGGTACCCCTGGTACTGGAAGACCTTTCCAACCTCAAGGGCTTTACGGTCGCGGGATTACTCGACAGCGGGGCCACCAGCGGGTTTATCAACGCCAAGCTAGTGGAGGAAAACGGACTGCAAATGGAGCCCTTGCCTCTAGTGGTACCAGTCTATAATGCCGACGGAACCGCCAACAAAGGGGGTCAGATCGCCCACGTCGTTCGTCTTTGCCTGCGGATCAAGGACCATACGGAGATATTTCCCTTCGCGGTCATGGACACGGGCAAGAGCGACGCGATCATCGGGTTTAACTGGTTGAAACGGCATAATCCCGACATTGACTGGCAGAAGGGAGAAATAACCTTCTTTCAATGCCCACCCGAGTGCAAGCAAAAACACCTGTGGGAAGAGTAGGAGGAAGAGGACGCGGAGGAAATAGAGTTGATGGACCAAATCTTTGTGACCAAGATCTACTTGGAAGAGGCGTTGCCGCGTCGGGATGCAGAACAGATCCGAGCGATGGGGAGTGTGGCTACGAAGTTAGCGGCTGCCGCGCACAAAGCCAAAGGGGAGCAGACGCTGGAGGAGGCAGTCTCAGAACACTACTTACGGGATTATTGATCGGTCTTTGAGAAACAAGACTTTGATAAACTCCTAGCGCAAAAGAAGTGGGACCACACCATCAAGTTGAAACCTGGCATGGAACCTGTACGAGGACAGAGTATCCCGCTCTCCATCCCCGAACAGAGAGAGCTGGACGCCTTCATCAAAGAACATCTGGAGACTGGTTGTATTTGACCCTCCAAATCCCCATTCGTGTCACCCTTCTTCTTTATCAAGAAGAAGGATGGGAAACTTCGACCCGTTCAGGACTACCGAAAACTCAATGCTATAACCGTGAAGAATCGGTATCCCATTCCCCTCATCTCGGAAATCATGCATATGCTGCGCAAGGCCACCTGGTTCACCAAACTTGACGTGCGATGGGGATACAATAACATTCGCATCAAGGAAGGAGACGAGGAGAAGGCCGCGTTCATCACCAACCGGGGATTATGGGAACCCTTGGAAATGTTTTTCGGACTGACGAACTCGCGCGCCACATTTCAATCCATGATGAACAAGATTTTCGAAAGGCAGATCGCAGAAGGAAGGGTCATCATCTATCTTGACAACATCCTCATCTATTCCGAAACCCTGGAGGAACATCGCAGCACCGTGTCGGAGGTGCTCGTGATCCTCAAGTCCCATGACTTGTTTCTCAAGCCGGAGAAGTGCGAATTCAAGAAGCAGGAAGTGGAATACTTGGGGGTCATTGTGGGGAACGGGAAGATACGGATGGATCCGGTGAAAGTAGCGGGTGTGCGGGAATGGGCAACGCCCAAGACAGTGAAGGATGTCCAAAATTTTCTGGGTTTTCTGAACTTCTACTGCTGGTCATCCAGGACTTCGGACACCCTGCAAAGCTTCTTACGCAGTTAACCCGCAAGGATACACGGTGGAGATGGGGAGCCGAGGAACACGGCGCGTTTCGGAAACTCATCGATCTGGTTACTTCGGAACCAGTCCTGCACTTTCCAACCGACCACGGGGAATGGAGGGTGGAGGCAGACACCTCGGATTTTGCGACAGGGGGAGTGCTGTCTCAAGAACAAGCCGGTGTTTGGGTTCCCATCGCCTTTTTATCCAAACCCCTCAACGACACGGAACAGAATTACGATATCCACGAGGAAATGCTGGCGATCATGCGATGTCTCTACGAGTGGCGACATTATCTTCAAGGCAGCAAAATACCGTTCGAAATCTGGACCGACCACAAGAACCTGGAATATTTCACTACGACCAAGAAATTGAACAGGCGACAAGCATGGTGGTCCCTGGAGCTGGGCGAATACGGTTTTTCCCTGCTTTATAAACCCGGAAAAACCCATGCGAAGACGGACACTTTGTTGAGACGACAAGGGCATGAACGGGGGGAAAATGATAACGCCGGGATTACCCTGCTGCCGAAATCATTATTCCAAGGGGATGGAGGAGGGGTATCAAAAGAGGAATTTCTGCGAGCTATGCCCGCTGTCCTCGACAATACCCCAGGGGACCGATTTATGGAAGAAATCAAGGAGAAGAAAGGGAAATGGGAGGAGAAAGTGACGGGATTATGGGAAGACGGGGAGGAACTGGAAGGGTGGGTCAAACACGGTGATTATTTGACCAAGGATGGAACCATATACGTGCCAGAGGATCAATCCCTATGCCATAAAATTCTGAGAGCTCACCACGACAACTAATTATCGGGACATCCCGGACAGTATCAAACGACTGAACTCATATCCCGCAACTATTACTGGCCAACACTTCTACAAGATGCCAAGAAATAAGTGGCTGCATGTCCTACTTGTAAATGCACGAAGACTTTCCCTGCAAAACCTAGAGGACCTCTACATCCGAACACGGTGCCAGCACGAATCTGGCAAAATATCTCCATTGATGTCATGACCAAACTTCCCCCCTCCAATGGTTTTGATTCTATCGTCGTGGTGGTCGACCAACTAGGCAAAGGCATCCGCATGTTGCCCTGCACAGAGCACATTAGCAGCGAAGGCATTGCTCGGATTTATTGCAATCACGTGTGGAAGGACTACAGGATACCCGAAGTGGTTATCAGCAACTGCGGAACACAATTTGTGGGGAACTTCATGCGAGACCTGTTCAAACTCCTCAGGATTAAATCCAATGCGTCCACGGCCTACCACCCACAGACCGACGGACAAACCGAGCGGGTTAATCAGGAAGTGGAGCAATACCTACACGTGTTTACCAATTTCCTCCAAGATGACTGGTCCGAGTGGTTATCCCTGGCAGAGTTCAGCTACAATGACAAAGTTCACTCAACCACCAGATTCAGCTCGTTCTACACCATGCTCGGGTTTCACCCTCGCAAGGGCACTGAACCACGAATGGAAGTCCCTATGGAGGCCGCCATGGACTTCACCTCGTGAATGTTCAAAGTATGGACAGAGGCGGCTGCGTCCATGCGCCACGCGCAGGTCGTTATGAAGCAGTACTATGATCGAGGACAACAGGCAGATCCCGACTACGCTGTGGGGGATAAGGTTTACCTTATGGGAAAAAACCTTACAACCCATCGCCCTACCAAGAAACTAGAGGACAAACACTATGGCCTGTTTGCAGTAGTCCGAAAAGTTGGTGCGATCTCCTACGAACTGGCCCTGCCCAAGACTTGGAAGGTTCATCCAGTTTTCAATACAGTGTTTCTGTGGAAGTGGGTACCGCCGGAGGCTGAGCGTCAGCGGGATGACCCACCACCGCCTCCGGATGTGCGAGACAGACAGTTGGTCTATGAAGTAGAAGAAGTCTTGCGGGTGAAGCCCGCGGGCAAGAGGCGGAAGGACAGACTTCTCTACTACATCAAGTGGAAAGGATATCTGAAGGCGGAGTGGAGCTGGGAACCGTGCCATATGTTGGAAGGCGCCGAAGAAGCGATTGAAGACTTTTATACCCGATACCGAGATCGACCAAGGGAACAACTCAACGAGAAGGGGGACTGGCAAATTCCGAAAGGACCACGGTAATCCCGAAATCCCGACATCCCGGGGACTACGCATCGGGACGATGCATCTGAACAGGGGGGCTAATGTCAGGATCCGGAATTCTTTTCCGATATCCCGGAGTTCAACTCCGTTATTCCGGACTCAACCCCTCCACATCCTGAATGTAGGAACAACGATCGGTATTAATATTGCGCATTAACCCTATGTGTTCTGTTACCACAGGCACCAAACCCCCTAATCCCCTATAAATCCCTTGGCACTTGTATATAAACCCTGTACTATTCTACTATTCTCTATACTATTCTGGTCTATACTCCAGCTGCTTGTTTGCTTGTCCCTTTCAACTCTGCTTTTCCCTTGTCCAGTCGCCTCAGTCACGTTTCGAGAACCCGACGAGCTGCTGTGCTGACACCCTCTTGGAGTCTGAATCAGATATTGCCGCTTGAAATTATGACCTTATAATGGACACTCAAGCTGATGGCAAGATGTCCTCTCAAATTGGCACCTGCACTGTTAGTTGATACAAACCTGGATGCAGGTTCGCCTTGAATAATAATGTGCAGCCTAGAAATGGAGACTCAGCATAAAGCCCATTTATTTGGTAGCCTCTGTTCAACGAATTTGAACAGTGGGAATGTAGCGGAGTGGCAAAGAACGTGCTAGGGCACAGAGACTCAGATTCACCCCGGAACTACTGACTGCACCTTTCAAATGGATAGGAGTACCTTTCGGTGCACAAACCAGGATTTATTACTTCGAATTTGGAACCAATCAATGTGGCTGCTTGTTGATTTCACAGACGGTTTTACCACTCCAACCCAGGATTCCGGTGTGGAGTGTTATTATTCCATACAAATCCTGCTGTACAAATTCTGGTCAATTCAAATTCAAAGACTTGATGTCTAAACACAAAAATTGTGCACTGACCATTGTTTAGCCATCCATCTTTGTGTAGGCTGAGCATGGGCATTATCTTGCCCACCTATAGTGAATCAAAGCGATTTCATCACTACATAGGCATCTGGTCCCAGGGTGCGGACTGGCGCGGTGTTTTTTTTTTTTTTTTTGGACTCAGTTTTATTTGGCCTCTAGCGCATACACTATGGTAGCCATACTTCTATACTAACTGTAACATAATCGAGCATGCCAAGGTCTGCGGTTCGAACCTGCCTTTTGGCTTCTTTTTTAGGCCTTAATTTGCTTACCAAAGCTGTGTGGGCAATACCCCAGATTTAATGCATTAGACCTGCAGTATCTTCCCCGGATTTAATGTGTTTCCTTGAGTATATGAGCCGGGGAGGGGCTCTGCGCGCTTTCTCGATGTAGCGGGACACCCTGCAGCGGGCTCCCAACATGTATCCGCCGTTTTCGATAAGCCGCAAGGCATCCACTTCGGATGAGAGAGCCACACGTATAGCCACAGAATACCGTGTCCAAAAGGCCTCTAGACCACAGAGAACTGAGTGGTCCATCAACTCTCCGTACATGTCCCCGGATATTGCACATGTACTAACTGCCGACCAGGTATAAGCCTCAGGTCGACAATCAGCCAGCATCGGAACCCCATGGAAAACAACAGAGTGCCATTTCTCATCCGTCTCGAACGACGGACAAGGATGATTCCCTGCTAACCCAAGGAGGGGGCGAAGAACAGTCCAAATTTGTTTGAACTGCTCGGCAATGAACTTTGCGGTGCAGAAACCGAGGTCAGGATGCAGGATGAGGTTCCTATTTCGGCTCCACTGTATCCCAGTAAGGAGCCTTGGAAAGGTGTCAAAGCAAGATCGGAGGGCATCTTCGACCGCATCCTTTAAATCAAGCGGGGAAGTCCGGGTTCGCTGCGGACGGCCGGAGGCGGCCTGCCTGTCGAAGTGTACAACGACTCGGGTGGGGGATTTCTTCGCTGAAGTCCTAGTTGTGGGGCGGTCGTGTCATGCAACGTCGGGGATGGGGATGGGGACGGCGACCAGTATGAGGATCCAGATCATGTAAGCATGTGATTGTCAGGGTTGATCGGTGATTCAGACGACGACGACCGAGCCGCCGACGCATACATGGCAGGGTAGGGCGGTGTAGTGGCTGCGGCAGCAGCAGAAGCCGTTGCTGTGGGCGGTGTGGTGGGCAGTGGTATAGATGGCAAGAGTGAAATGTGGTGGTTCAGGAGCCGTAGGACCTCAAGCAAGTGTGGAGTGAAGTGTTGTCAGTGCGTGGTCGTGCTCTCCCGCATCAGGCTAAGTGTAGCCAAGGCAGAGTCAAGGAGGGTCTCAAGGTGTCGGTGGTGATTCATGTGGGTCCAGCATATCGGTGGTTCGCAGTGCGGAGGGCTCACCGAGGGCCGCACAGACTGGCGGCCCATTTTCGTGATGGTGGTCAAGTGATGAGGTCATCCAACTGGCGCGGCGTTGATGCGCTACCAGCGTGCATTGACGCGGAAGTTGATGCGGTTTGGGTGCGGCAATTACGACTTAACAGTGTAGTTTTAGCAGCTCAAAAGCCCCTGATAATACCACCAAAACCCAGTAGATAGAGAGACTAGATATGTTGTCTAGTCCCTCTAACTTCTGCAGATCCCTCCTTTCACGGTTCCTAGGTATCCCACATAGACCTTTCCACTAGTTCCACTGTATTACCACCTACTCCACGTAGTGGAAGAAAAATTTGTGACTTTACCACTGTTTCCACGAGGGTTTGAAGCCTTTTTAACAGGGCAGTAAAGGTTTCGCAAGAAAGTCAGTAATTTTGTGACCTTGGCTACCTTTGATTTCCACCACCCAATTTTCACGAGTCAGTAAACTTTTGTGACCCCCATCGCCTTCCATGATTTCCACCACCTGGTTTTTGCCATTCAGTAATATTTTGTGACCCTCATAACTTTCCACTATTTCCACCACTTGGTTTTTGCCAATCAGTAATATTTTATGACTCTTGTAACTTTACACTGTTTCCACCACTTGGTTTTCACCAGTCAGTATATTTTTGTGACCCTCGTAGCCTTCCACCATTTCCACCACTTGTTTTTCTCCAGTCAGTAATATTTTGTGACCCGCCTTACCTTCCACGCTTTCCACCACTCGGTTTTCATGAGTCAGCAATATTTTGTGACCTTTACTGCCTTCCACCATTTCTACCACCAGGTATTCGCAACTTGATACCTTTTCCGTGATCCAGACAACTTTCCACGCTTTCCACATCCCACAAAGTATGCAAAAATATTGATTGGGCTTGGAACACCAAGGGGGGCACAGTAGCAGAACATTGTACGAGAATGGCAAAGAAGCACCACACTCCTCATCCTTGTCCTCTCCTCCATCCGTGGTGATGGTGAAACCCTTTCCGTCATTTCTGCCAGGGTCTCTGACTCTGCCACCTCCCCCTCATCTTCCTCGTCCCTTTCCATATCCTCCCACTCCTCCTCAGGCTGTGTGTTCCTCTGACTCCCAGCCCCTGGAAATCACCGCTGCCACCTCTGCTTCCTCCACCCCGGAATCCACCTCCATCTCATCCTGTTGATTGACCTCCCACTCCTGCACCTCCATCCGTCTAACCCCCGGCATGAGCATCCCGGTGAACCGACTGCCCAGCTTCTTCTCCATTGCACGAAGACGCGCCATGTGGGTGGCGTCTGAGCGGCCCCTCTGGTTGCAATACATCCGGATGAAATATGCCAGGTGAGGGTCGGTCTGCGCAACCTCAGCCTCTTTTTGTAGGAGGAAGATCTCCTCGTCACGGATGTAGGTGACCAGCCAGCAGATCTCGATGTTCAGCCATGGAATCTCCTCCTTGGCTCTCTGGATCCTGAAAAAAGTGTCCATGAGTTGCCTAGCAGCCGGGGTTGCCCGCTCCCGCAAGTCTGCATTGCCGGTGGGGTCATGGAGGATGTTGAAGTCTGATAGGAATGTGCATTCAACGACCTCATTCCAAGTGAGGGAGCACCACTTCGGGGTGAGTGCAGCAGCAGCCTTATTATAGCGGGCCAGAGCTGCCTTTGTGACGTGCTTCTGAAGCTTGTAGCCTAAATTATATCAGATATGTTGATGATTCAGAATGTGATGATACGCCTACGGCGTGTCTGCAAGCGGAAGCTGAAACAAAACTATGACTCCAGGGGAATGGGGCAATAGAACCGCTCAGAGGGCTGTAGTACAAGTGTGTGTGGGCGAGGGCGTTCTGCGAAAGCTTATTAGCTCGTTGCAGAATAAACACAAAGCGTGTGAAATAAATCGAAGCAGCAACGGCGAAGGCTGCGATTAATCGGTACGAGGAGCAACCAGAGGCAGGGAGGACGACTAAGGATGCGAGGAGCGATGGAGAATACGAGGGCAAGTGCAAGAATGAGTGCAAGAGCGATCAGAGACAGGAGCGAATTTAATGGGAGCTCGAGAGGGGGAACTCTTTGTTGTTTTTGCTGGTAAAACTACGCACATTTTATAGTACAAAGGTACAAAAAAAGGATAAATAAAATACCAAGCATGTATAAATTTGATTGTTGTAATGAGATTGAAATTAGTGAGGAAAGAGTGGTAGTACGGAGAGTGCAGGCCAGATAAATCCAAATTAAATTGGCAGGGCTGGCGGTGCATGTGCTGAGATCGGAGAAATGTTGAACTTTTGGTAAAATTGAGGGACTCGGGAATATTCAGTTGCCGAGCAACAATACAGTGGGCAGTGACAGGTGTAAGTGCGACGGTGGTCAGGAATTGAACAGGCCCTAATTTGTCTCCAGGAGCACAGCCAAGGTCGGCGGCCATAGCCGATATGCCAAAATCTGTGATTAGCGCTGACTACTGTTCATCAGTGACAACTTACTCGTCTGAGACATGTTCATCTTTGTGAGCTTGAACAGCCTCTTGAGCACTAGCTCCTCCAGCTTGTTGACACAAAGCCAGTAACACCTTGTAGACACAAGAAGGGCCGCTGCCTCCCACCCATCGGTCTCCGCCGTCCACTGGACTGTAATCTCCATTGTTTCTTCTGTCTTCTGGATGGCGGCATTGGCCTTGTCATAGTTCTCGCGGGCATGTCTTCGAGCCGTCCCATTTGCAGTGGAGCCCTCTGCAAAGACCTCATCAAAGGTCTTCCTGACTCGTGGAAATGGTGGAAGATGGGTGGTTTTGGTGGAGATGGTGGAAGACATCAAGGGTTGGTTGGCGGCCAGTGGAAGTGGTGGAATGGTCAGGTGGAAATGGTGGAAGGGGAGGAATGACTCATCAGTAATTGAAGTGGATTTATGGAGGCCACTCACTTGCGTACCTGGAGGTTCACCAGCTGTTGGTAGTACTCCATCTGCTGTGTTTCCTCCTCTGGCTCCTTGGACAAACCCTTGAGATACACCTTTTCCTCCTCCAAACGCCTCACAAACTCGTCGCTGCTGATTCCTGCCTGGTTCATCGCAGACTTGAGGGAGTCCTCTGTGTCCAAGATTTCCAGTGCCTGCTTATAGTTGTTGTGTGTGAGTCAGTATAATACAATACAAGAACCTTCACTTTGAACAAAACCCATCCGCTTCGCATCAATGTCCCACATGGTGTAGTATAGGGCTTGAACACACTGCTCGACGAGAATGGTAAGAGACTGTAATAATCCAGGAGCGACTCATTGGATTCAGCGGGCGGGTCCAATCCGCGTTTATTCGCGGAAAGACAGGCTGTTCGGCGCGCGGAGGGGGGGGGAAGAGGGTGACTGGACAGAGTTCAGCCGGAGCTGAAAGTCGGAATTAGGTGCAGTCGCGAGCGCTGCAGTGGCGACTGCGAGCCCGAGCGTAATAGAGGAAAGAACTGGGCGAATCGTTTCGAGGTTTCGAGGTTTTATTTAGGAAGCTTCGCAGCTTGGCGGCCATCAGCGGAGCACCCGTTGTTCCAGATGTCTGATCATCAATTGGGTCGGGAAAAAAATCGACCGTTGAGAAGGGCGGCAAGTATGAACTCCGCGCTCAAAAATCAGCAGGCTTCCCCAGGAGCGGCCTTGAAAGGTGCTTGAGCCGGGATAGGATGGTTGAGCTGCGTGTGAACGCTGAGGTCCTAGAACTGCGGGACTCCTCGGCCCCTGTCAATTGGTTCAACCTGTGTGGATCGATCCGAAATTTCTCTGCGCAAGGGCGTAGTTAACCTGGCCGAAGATGCAGCGTGAGACAGAACAGCAGCAAGAAGGGCCAAGTCGCTGACTTTCCGGAGTTGTGCCGCGAAATGGCGGACCCCACCGAGGATGCATCTCGGGCCGTTTTGCGATCCAAGTGAAGAGGGTCGGAGCTCTATCCGCCTGAATCCGAGTCAGCAGACCCCAGCCGGAACTCGCAACGACTTGAGGGCACGGGACACAGAACAAAGATTATATATTTTACACAGTGCGAATTGAAGCTATCGAACAGGATGCGATGCGGATGCGGATGCGGATGAAGACAAGTACATGCTCGATTGCGATAGATGGGCAGAGCGAGGCAGACGACGCGACACCACAAATCAGAAGCTAACGGGCAAGAGGGTCTCGATGACGTTCCTCGTTTCTGGGAACGAACAGCGTCAGCCATGATATAAGGGCGAGGGCGAGGCCGGAAGCGCTCACCGTGGCACGCCTCCTTCACCTGCGCCATGCCCGCGATCTGCGCCGTCTCTGTCACCACGCGCAGCTCCGCGTTCGCCTCGCGCTGGCGCTGCGCGATTGCCTGCGAATATGAGATGCGTTGGTTAAAAAAGACGTCGGGAGGCGCACACGCACCACGAGCGTCTGCTCCTCCACCTGGATCTGGACCCACAGGCCGCGGATCGTGTCCTCGGACGCGGCGTAGTCGGTTATAAACTTGGCGTACAGGGCCTCGCTATCCACACCGGTCAGAAAGCCAGACACCAGACCGGACGGAACGCACGTCTCCTCGAGCGCGTTCTTCACGTTGTCGGCGGCGCCCGTTATCTGCGGCGGGTGAGCTGCGTGAGGGACGCGAAACGCGAAACGAGGACGTACGTCGCCGGTGAGCTTGTGCTTCGCGGCCTGGAAGAACTTCTTCTCCATGTCCTTGCGCTTCTTCTCCTTCGACGCTGTGTTCACACCTCAGTCAGCTCCTGCGCGGGCGGTCGAGTGCGGTTACATACCCGTGATCTGCTGCGCGAGGGCGAGCTGGAGGCTGCGCGGGGGTGAGTGCGGGGCAGGGGTGGAAGGAAGAGACGCACGCGTGGTCGTCGCTCCCCGTCGACTGCTGCGACGCGAGAAAGTCAAAGTCTTCCACGGGCGCGACGGATTCGGTCTTGCGGAGTCGGGGCTGGGCCTGGGCGCGGCGCTGAGCCATTGCAATTATTGGGGGATGGTGGTAGAGGAGAAGAGAAGGGACGCGACTTGACATGATGGATACGTACAGGGACTCGGCGGCAGTCGGGATGGTCGAAATGGTACCCGAACCTACCCGGCACACCTAAGAGACTTAGGACAACGCACACGGTTGAATGGTTTCAATACGCACTGTGTACACTGCATTATTTTCCCATGCGTCTCAAAGTCAGCGCTCGGAAGAAATTGCTGATGGTTGCTCATCTCTACGTCTACCGAATCTAGACGGCGGTCTACAATTCTAGCCTCTATAAATCACGCCTTGCCCGCAGCAAGCACCTCCGCCGGCGTCTTCTCGCCGCGGACCACGGCCTGCACGACGCGCAGCGCCTGCGCAAAGTCGCGGAAGATGATGTGCTTGATGCCCTCGCGGGTGCAGTACGCCGCGAGGTCGTTCTCGCCGTCGTCCTTCTGCTTGACGAACAGCACGTCTGCGTGCCGCGCGGCGCTCATGTCTGTCGTTGCAGTGTCAGAGTGTAAAATTGCTCTTTGGGAGAAGGCGCACCGGAGACGCCGTCCCCGAAGAAGAAGAGCAACGGTGGGGACTCGAGGTCCTTGTACGGGAGAATCGCGCGGGACTTGTCGTGCCCGTACCCACTACAAAAATATGTGAGAAGGCGGTACGGGAATGGGGGACACCGCATACCTGCTGGGGTGCCGGAAGTTGATGTGCCACTTGCCGTTGTCCTCGATCTCGACCTCGTTGGCGATGATGTCGATGGTATCTGCGACCTCCTCGCCGACGAGGTTGGAGAGCACCGCGCGGATGCTCGGCGCCATCCCGCTGCACGGCATGAGTACGCAGACAAACTTTTTTAGAAGCGTATTACCTGGAGACGGTGAGCAGGCTTCTTGGAGAAAAAATATAAAACCTACCTGGAGACAATAACAACGGGGATATCGTTCGCCGCACACCACGCATTGAAGTCTTTGAACCCCACGTCGAGCTTAATGTCTAGATTCATCCGTTCAAAACATTGCGCGCGGCCGAATCGGATGGTGCACGCACTCTTCTTGAGCACCTCCTTGCACTCGTCAAACGAGTGCCCGTTCGCCGCGATGCTCTCCAGCATCTCCCGGAACCCGTCCCTGCTCCCCACATGAGCTCCGACCGTACACCGAGAACAAGACGCTGCGAACCTGAACGTCTGCCGTCCCGCCAGGATCTCGAGGTTCCCCGCGCGCCGCCTCGCCTTCCCGAACCCGAGGTTGTCCGTCATATCTGCCGCCGTAAATTCGCATGCAACGCAACAAAAAAAAAAAAGTGGTACAGTCATTCGAGTCCTGCGTCGTGATCGTGCCGTCCCTGCGCGAGTGAGGGCTGGGATCGCAAAGACGGGAAAGGGGAGGGGACGGACCAGTCGGAGAGGACGACGAAGCGCTTGTCCTTGTAGACGGGCGGGTAAGGCAGCGTGCTCTCGGGGATGGCGTCCGTCATGGTGGTAATCCGATTCGATTGGTTACCAGCCGGATCACGATGGTCCCGAATTGGACTCCGAGTCAAGTTTGATGCGGGAACACGATCACTTGAGGTTTTCTCGGCGCGTATTCATCGGACTAATAGGAAATACCGGCGTGATTTCGAGGGCTCAAGCCTCAGGGAAGCTGTTAGAAATGCAAAGAATATATATACCAAGAGACTGCAACCACAGGAAGGAAAGTTATTTCCTCAACTTTGAAATGCTTGCGTCCGGGAAATCAACCCAACCGAATCCCTCAATTGCGAGTCCACGCCATTTTCGTCACTTCGTTACTTCGCTTAAGTGTGTGAATTTGATGGGAACATGTGAAAGTTCGTCACTTGGCATGTTTTTGGGAAAGTTGGTGAGTTGTCACAGTGAAAATTGACCGGTTTACGTGCGGCCGAAAATGAATCTGAAACCTATTGTTTCAGTAATCAGGTCACGTGAATTCCCATATAAGGCAACTCACGTGACCCGGCTACTGAAACAATAGGTTTCAGATTCATTTTCGGCTGCACGTAAACCGGGCAATTTCCGCTGTGTGTTTGTTATACGGCAACTCCTCAGCATATCACGGAGTGATGGGTATCAGCCGTGTGCCGAACGTGGCCGGTTAGGTATGGGTTAGGTGGTTAGGGGGGTTAGTGGTTAGTGGTTAGGGTTAGGGATTAGGGTTAGTGGTCAGCGTTGGGGTAAGGATCTATATGAAACAAAACAAGGAGGGACTTGAGCTGGTGGCAAATGATGGCCATATTGATGTTTTCGATTTGAATACTTACGAACTTTCCCAGAAACTCACCAAAGTCACGACCTTTCACAATTTTCCATCAAAGTCAAAGCGAGCTTAAGCAAAATAACGAAGTGACGAAGGTGGGTACTACTCTTCAATTGCTTGCACTGGGACCTTGTCCTCTTACTCGCTTCAGCCGATTTCTATTCTTTCTCAAATTGGTCGAAAAAATACAGCATTATATTATCAAATTCCGACACTGAAAGCATTGGTGCATGGGAAGTTCAACATACACTCAATACTGTACATACCTGTATGGGAGCAATCATCACAGTCACGGTAGGGTCCGTTGTGTTGCTTGTTTTTCGGCTGGTCACAGCATGACATTGAAAAAAAAAACATAAAAATCATAAAAAATAATTAGAGTTCCCCGAGAGCTTCTAACCGTCGTTGTCCAGGTCATAACCTAAATACAGCTGCTGTATCAAATGCCGCCATGTTTCGCCCATTCATAGTTCTCATTGTTTTTTTTTGATCTCAACAAAAATTGGCTAAGTCCCCATTGCCTCTTTGGGCAACGGTCACGACCACGATGGGGGCCGTTGCCTGAAAAAGAGGCAACGGCCATGTCACGGTGGTCGGTTGGTTGCTCCCATACAGGTATGTACAGTATATGCTCCAAGGTAAGCAAAGGTCCTGGCGCCTGGTCAGCCCTTGCACGAGAGTAGAAAGAAATCGCGACTCACGCCTCAGCACTCATCCGGAAAGGTGCAATTTTCCGGAGTGCACTTTGCGGCCTTGGACTGCCCTGCTTTCAACGAGATTGCGGACTTGCGGGAATATTCCGGCATGGCATATTGAAATGACTCCTGTTGGATCATGGTCGGACCTCCTAGCAAGGGGATGTAATTATGCATCAGAAAAACCTGAGTCGGCTAAACAGCATTACATAGTGGCTCATAGTAGCCTATAGCTTGTATAGTGCCCATAGCAGCTGTAGCAAAGGTCTTTCAATGTGTAGCGCTGTATAGTTCTGTCGGAACTATATAGCAGTCTGTAGTTGGCCTCTAGCGTTCTGTAGTACAAGGTCCACGGCATTATGAGAAAAGTCAATAGCCTTCAAACACTGAAGGTCAGTAAGTAACCAGTAGTAAGTAAGCAAGTGAACTGAGTGAAGTGAAGTGGATTAGTTAGTAGGTAAGGAAGTAAGAACTAATAAGAGCTAAGTTAAGAACATCCTAAGGAGTATTTAATTATTTACCACCAGTGAGAATCGAACCGGGGACCTTCGCGCGAGCCCAAAATTTCAAGTGCGGACAAAACCATAGACCCGATATAAGGCATAGTATTCTGTGCTCTTTATTAGATCCTGCCCGCTGTGCTTCCGAACACAGGGCTGTTTTCGACACCAGTTCTCCTCAACTCCAGTCTCCACCTGATGTTGTTCTGACATTTATTTCTGGGATGTAGAATTTGTGGATGTGGGCATCAGCGGGCCATCTGATGGCCTGCTTTATCAGCACACTGCTACATCAAACTGCACCGAGCTTCGACTTTCTTCTCACTGCGGCGATCACCAAAACTTTGTCAGGAAAAAAACCTAGAATCATGTTGTTCATTTAGTGGGGGGAGAAAACTACACTAAAAGATAGGATCTTTGTCTCTTGTTTCTCCCACAAAATCCAGAATTTTAGTTGAAGAAAAAGTTGGAGACAAAGGGGAAAGTCACATGTCCCTGCTTTGTTTAAATAAAATAGAGTCTTTTGTGGAAGAAATAAAGAAAGAAAGTTGCCATCTTTTAGTGTGATTTTTCGCCAACTAAACAATAGGCCCACAACACGACTCTAGCCGGTTTTTTTCCTAACTAAGTTTCGGTGATCGCCGCAGTGTCTGTCTCTTGCGACTTTCAATTTGATGTAGAATTTGACCTCAGTCATGTGGCAGACTGTAAACCGAGGTTGAATTAGACTTACGAGGGGCATTTTCGGCAATTAAGGTATAACATTTCCAAAGTACCTTGATTAATGGTGCGATAGGCTCGAATCCAGCCTGTCGTACCACAAGTAAACTGTCAGTAGACAGGCTGGTCGATCTGAGTTTGAATTCGGGACACGCACGAGATACTCCATTTCGTATATTTGTAAGCAAGATTTTGGCGGGGCGGGTTCGAATCCTAACAACAACAACATTTAAAATTCATTCTTTTGAGCCAATCACTGTGAATTTCGGTTTCGGATAAGGATGTGCGACCTACATAGACCTTTTTTAGGCTCTCAATGTCATAATTTAAATGAATCGAGCGAGCAGGGTGCAGACCGAGATTGCTTACAAATATGCCAAATGTGTTATGGAAATTCAAACTCAGATCAACTGGTCTGTCTATCAACAGGCTTGCCTCCATAGACAGACCAGTCACTGCTCTAATGGTGTGAATGGGATGTAATTGAGCCCAGGGTAAAACCTAACTCCAAAAATTCTGTGTGTCACCCAAAACTTCAGAGCATTACAGAGATCTGCAATACTACAGAGGACTACATGGAGTCCCTATCCAACTACAGAGCACTATGTAGTTCTACCTGAGCTATGTAGCACTATATAGTTCCCCCAAATCTATAGAGCCCTATGGAGCACTACAGCCATGTTTGAGGCTGCTACATTCTACTACAGCTGCTCCTGCTAGGGTGAAAATCAGGGTTCCTGGTTTGCTGATGTGTTGCATACATACCTGTATGAAGGTGGGCCCACCCTCCAACTCGGTGATGCTCTTCGCATTCTCGTCGGATGTAGCCTTCAAACGGATCACTGAGTGATCCGTGGGTGGGCGATGTGCCACCAGTACGTTCGAGCCCACAACCGCCCTGGCGATTGGTCAGGGTATGCCCTGAGCTTTCGAGGCCAACTCACCACAGTGCAACTGATGCCTTTTGTGCCGCCTTGCTTGAGAGTGATAGTGACTCGAGTGCTTCCCGGCGCAGGCACAGCTGTGACCAGAGTAGACATGCCGAGGACAGCGAGATAGACAAGATGATTGAATTGTACGTTGAAAACAACGAACTTGGTGGGCTCAATAGTTTATGCCAGAGGGATCCGTCGCCGTTTTATGTAGGGCAAGGAAGTTCGGGAGCAGGCGGACTAGCGCTCGCTTGTCGCCGGCTTTCTGTTGACCAGAATATGAGTGACGGTTGAAGCCCCCGTAGTGTAGCCTGCCGGGTGTTCCAGTCCTGCACCTGTTGGGCATGCCAGCATCATAATACCTCATTCGGGGCAAGATAATCTAAGTTAGGCCAGTTCCATGTTGACAGCAGGGAACTGGGCGGCAAAGACGAGACCATTTTTGTTGGCTGATTAAACTGATTAAACTTGTGGTCTGGCGCAGCATTCGGCTAGTCAGGTTGGGACATGATTGACAGTTCGTATCGCACTTTTAGGATTTCGGCACCTGCCATGGCGGTCACTTGTCCAGGTTCAGTGCTGGTTTGACATACAGCAAGAGGCGTTTGATCTCCTTATCGTGGATATATTCCCACGGGGGACCTACCCCCCAAATAAGGCAAGTCTGAGTCAGCAGCGCTCGCTCGGCCATCGGTCTACCAAACACCTGCAACCGACCATGACACCCGACACATCAAGCGCGTCCCATTTACCCGTTCAGCTCGTTTCGGCGCCAATCTGCAGCACCAACGATGGAGGGCTAGTAACCATGTGAATATTGTACATGCCCCACTGTCAAATAATCGAAATCTATCTTGGGAAAATGGCTCGTCTACATCTTGGCAAGACATGTCGTCATCTTGGCAAAACGCGTCGACATCCACCTTCCGCATAGCTCAAACTCCTCCCTCCCCCTTTCTTGACATCCAAAATCAACATCCGCCTTCCGAGATCGGAGATATCCGTGTTGATCCCGTTGTTGCCGAAGCCTGTTCCGGGGTCCATCAGTGGCGCTCACGTGTACAGATCAACTTCTACGATCCAGAGATCGCTCACCCCTTGATATACAGACTAACCACAACTAGCAAATCCGAGAACTCCGAGCACAAAGAAAGAGGGAGTCTAATCCTGCCTACGTCAACTGTAGCTTTGGGGTTGACACCGGCTAATGGCTTTCCTTCTTCGCTTATTCTAATGAGTGATGTTTGTTCGATCAAGCTTGCATCTTTAAGGACAGCAAGGAAATTTAAATTGAGGCAGAAATGGTCGCAATCAACTATTCCTTTTAAGTCCGCCTCTACCGAGGCAGGCCCCCCGGTCACTACTAACTACCTCCGGCGTAAGGTAAATCAATGCTTAAAATTTGGTGTTTTCAGTTCTGGCTCGTAAGGTAAATCAACGATCCGGGCATCAAATTTGCTCCGCCGTAAGGTTAATCGGGCGGAGCCCGAGATTTTTTTTTCACTTTGAGCAGCCCAGGAGTGAGCAAAAAATTATTTCATCAATTTGAGCAACCAGTTTTTCAGAGTTTGAAACTAAAGGAGCGAAACTCATGTGCTTCTGGTGGAATCTGCAGGAAAAAACTGCGTGGGAGGAGATTTGGAATTTCGGGCCATTTTAGCACCCAAAATTGGCTCCGACATAAGGTAAATCAACGACCTCAAGGCCGAAAATTGTAAGGTAAATCAACCGGATTTTACGATTTTTGGCGGAGGTAGTTAGTAGGTAGTGACCGGGGGCCTACCGAGGCCTCATCTCCGAGCCTTCACGAGCGTTAGAATTTCAACATGGCCGATTATCTTCCCACATCCGTTCCAGTCTGAATCCATTTCTAGCATTGAATATGGCTCCAGCATTGGGAAACCGAACATTGTGTCGAACTTGCGGACAGTGAGATTTCCTGAAATTCCCCCTGATGGGAAACAAACACTGATGATTCGATTTGGAGTCCCACCCTCACTGCTCGAGTACATTAATATGGCTCAGGAGTGCCACCACTGCCGAATTCTTCTGGTCCATGGACAATTAAGCGAGTGGCTGTCGAATCTCAGCCGGATTTCTACTTTCAACTTTCATTCACTCATCAAATCCGCGATCTCGGGAAAGCTTGGTCGGGCCGTGGGCTCACAACACCTAATCAGGGTGTGGCTATACCCCTAATTACCGGCATACACTGCATTCAGGGTGTGGGTAGCCAGAGCACAGCCTTACCAGACATAGCCGACAGCTGTTTGGCTAGTTAGCCGAGCCACGTGTGGCTAGCTCCAGATAGTTGATGGGCCACAGCTTCCGCCAGCTAGACGCAGCTCCCCACACCTCTGTCCCGCTGCTGCCTGGCTAGGTTCGGCTAGCTCATGCCGCCGCTTCTTAGCCACTGCAGCCCATCCCCCACTTGCTTCAATCATGGCCTATAGTTAGGGCTGCCGTGCCCGTTCCGTCAGCCATTTTTCGTCAACCATGACGGCACGGGTAGGACCCGTGTTTACCTGTGAAAAACGGCCGTCGCGGCCGTGTCAACGGGTCCCAACGGGTGCAAAAAATATGAATTAAATAGATCTGGAAGCTGCAGTCTACCTCCGCGAGCCGTCTTTTATCACTAGCCATCAATCAATTGCGCATTCCGCTAGCGGCGATCACTTCGATTAGATGGGTCCATCACCCTTTGGCCTTGCTCCCACTGTACTGGTACTAATTAGTGCGCCACTGGACATGCATCCACACATCATTTCCTACCTAAACACTTGGTCTGCTATGTGCTTTAGTTAATCTCAAGATTGGTCTGTTCACACCTCATGGCAAAGGCGAAAGGACAGAAAAACGAGGGATCGGCAAAGAAAGCTTAATTGTGATAATTACGAGAGAAGCCCGGCGGCGCAAGGGCGGCGACTGCGGGGAGGCACTATATACATTACAATTTCAAGATACGGGTGTGTACGAACTATCCTGTGGCTATGGCAGCAGGGCGTTGGAGGGATGGTGAGGTAGGCTAACCGCAGTTTTACAGGGTGCGGCTACGTCGGCGGGCCGTGGGCTCACAACACCTAATCAAGGTGTGGCTATGTGCCCCTGGTTACCGGCATAGCCTCGGCTGGCCTATAGATAGCCACGGCTCACAACTACTAGCCAAAGGCCGGGCTAGTAGGCCGCTGAATGCAGTGATACCCGTGGCTGGCCTATAGATAGCCACAGCTCACAACTACTAGCTGAAGGCTGGGCTAGTAGGCCGCTGAACGCAGTGATTTTGAATGACATCGATGGAAAGCGGATGGACTTCCCAAATGCCTTTTTAAGACGGGGGCATGAATTCCCCGCGATATTAATAAACTACTGCACTGGTGCGAATGGAAAGTTGTTGTAATGTTTGTGAATTATAAGTATAAGTATATGAGACTGAGCTATCTTTGATGCTGCTGTAAGCTTGGGGCGCACTGAAGCTCGAGCTGCCCAGCGGTTTTTAAGCGAGACGAGCCAATCCAGTCTCCCGCAATCAGACTCCGAACAAAACAAAAAAAAGACATTTCTGGCATGTTTATTTAGCCTCTTGTATGGCGAACTCGTAGCCAATGTCCATAAGGCTGCAGGTCCTTTCTCTCGGCTTTATCGGATATTAAAATTTATCGGATCTTTTGTCGGCGGATGATCCGAGACTTTCCTTCTTGTTTCCTCCCCTCATCTCGAAATGCCGGATGTTCCTGTGGAGTTGTTACATGCAATCGCAACAGGCGTAAAGAGCGACTCAGTTCTTCTCCAGCTGCGTCTTGTCTCGAAGACACTCAACTCTGTCGTGACACCGTTGGCTTTTCGCGCTATTACTGTGAAGGACAGCGTACAGAGTGCCAATGTGCTGTCTTTCTTGCAAGACTGCGACACGTCGATAACTTCCGCAGTGCGGGAGGTTATTTTTAAGGGAGACCCAAAGGGATGGAGAGGTGAGTCGACCATCCATATGTCTGCGTGGAGGCTAATATTATTGGGCCAGCGGAAGCCGACACATCAGGCGAGGCGGGACGGCAGGCGCTCAAGACGGCCTTCTCAGGCCTCGCCAAGTTCCCCAATCTCGAACAGCTACGCTTCAATTTTCACGACGGCTATGAAGAAGACTTCTCGCACGACATTCCCGAAAACTCGACTCATTCTCTGCGGCTTCAATTGGATATATTCGCCGGGCTCGCCTCCAGCCCGCCGCCGACCCTGGTGTCGCTAACGCTGAACAACGTGGTCGCGGTGCCGAACGCGATCTACGAGGAGGAGGCGTTCCACAGCGTCTTCCGTGGCTTGCGGACACTGCACCTGTCGGTTCTCTCCGACACATATAACGAAGGCTCGTACTTCCAGTACCCGCTGGTCGAGTTCTGGGCCAAGAGCGTCGCGTACATAATTCGCAGCGCCACCGCGGTCACGTCGCTGACCATCCGGAGCGACCAGGCCGTCGGCCGGTACCCTGCGCTGTCGTTCAAGGACACGCACCTCCCGCATCTAGAATCGCTGACGCTCGAGTCGTTCGTGTTTGAGCCGATGATCCCGGACTCGGACGTGGTAGTGTTCATCCTTGCGCACAAGGCGAGGCTGACGCATCTAACGCTGCGCGAATGCTCCATCGACGGCGGCGAGGACTGCGTGTTCCTGCGCCCTTGGCACGCGGTGCTCGCGCTATTTGAGGCAGAGCTCGGGTGCCTCCGGACGTTCCTGCTGGACGACCATGGGAAAGCGGGCGAAGATGAGGACGAAGACGAGAACGCAGTCGAGCGGGATCTGCAGTTCGTGTACACGAGGTTGGACCCAGGATACGGATACATGCCTGTGGACTCGGCGGTGGCGGGCACGGACGGCGACTCGGCGGCACTGGCGAGCCTGATGGCGGCGCTGGAATCCAGGCGCACAGCGGAAGCGGCGGATGGGGCTGACGACGGAAATTAACATTCCCTCATATTAATATACCCAGATTATCCGAGTTGCGCGGACCTATTTCTAGGGTTCGATCTCGCGGTGCACCCACAATGAGGTACCGGATTTCCACCACGTTGCACCTGCAGTTCTACCGTACCTTCCGTGCCTTGTGGTTCCTTCGCACATCTCCTTACGACCCTCATTATTCCTTACGACCCTCATCATTCCCAAACTGAGGTCCGCAGGACCGTTATCGATTATGCTGCCTGTTCGCGCAGCCTGTTCTCGAGCATCAAGTCCTTTTCAGTGGCGGATCAAGTCCCGGGGTACGACCATGCAGAGCTGATAGTCGAAGTCGAGGTTGACTTGGGGCCGCAAAACTCGGTCTTCAACGCTGCCCCTAGGAAGAAGCGAAGACTGGAGGTAGCACTTCCAGACGAAACGGATCTGGACAAGCTTTTTATTCGTACACTCGCCGCAGGGAAGGATGAGGTCAAAAAGCTTCGTGCACTTTACGGCCCTGTTCTCATCATCACACCACCAGTTAAAGTTGTCATACATGGTATCTGTCTCAATGCTGGAAAAATCACCGCAACGACTGGCTCTGCAGCTTACTGGGGCCCTAGTGCCCGTCGAGTGTCTGCCAGAGTATGGGGTAATCAAACGAGCGCGCGAGCGGAACTGATGGCCGCATTAATTGCCATAAAAACGGCTCCGCCATTCAAGTCCCTCGAGATCTCTACTCGCTCGGAATATGTCATTCGCTCAGTAACTTATTACGCAGCTGGCAATGACGCCTGCGGCTGGAGATGCAAAAACGGCGACCTCTTAAAACGAATTCTGGCGTTGGTCAAACTCCGCGGGTCTCCCGTGCACTTTTGTCATTTGAAGCAGCTCCAAAATGCTCCGAACGGCCATCTTACTCAGGCTATCGCAATGGCGCGCGAGGCCTGTAATCTTCCTCGCTCACACGACCCCATGAACATTGAGGAGGGAATCCCCCCGCAAGGTACTGCCTTGGAGATTCAAAAGGTCACCGCGGATATACCTAATAACACCGGGCCAACCGAGGAGCCCTTGAAGAGACCAGCACGCGAAGTTTTCCCGTTGCCACATAGAGGCCGTGACAGACTGGCTGCGATGAGGAATGCCAATCGCAAGAAGATACTGGAAGCCCCGACCAGAGCAATCTTTTGGAAGGAAATCAAAAGACTTGCAGACCCGAAACCACCTCCAATCTCTGTATCTGCGGATGACCTCAAAGGCGTCTTCGAGAAGCGGCTGAACCCGCCAGAGGTACTGCCTCCTCAATTTGACTCGGCGCAACATAAGATCAATAAGATCCTAGCATCGCTGCTGCCCGAGAAGACCGAAGATAACACGCCGGAAGGATTCTTCACTGAAAAATGGACAGAGGAGGACATGGGGCGCTTGAAGGATCATTTGCGCAAACATTCCCTGGACAGTTCCCCTGGTGAAGATCAAGCCTCGTATGCGAAGCTCCTTGAAATTCCAAACGATGATCTCATGTACCTGTGTAACGAGTGTGTCGCAAGAAATGATGCACCTACGGTTTGGTTCATGTCGGCTCTCATCGGAATATTGAAGAGGTTGAAGCCGCAAGATAACCCGGACAGCTACAGACTAATAGCTCTGGAGAGTTGCTTCCTAAAAGCGCTGACAATGCTGATCCATTGGAGGATATACGACTGGGCGGAAGCACGAGGTCTGATCCCTCCATGGCAAAACGGCTTCAGACCGGGGTATCGAACAAATAATAACCCGTTCATACTCCGTTGCGCAAAGGAATGGGCCAGAGCTCATGGTTACACCCTCTACGTGGCCGCGATCGATGCAAGCAACGCTTTCCCCTCCACGGACCAACCGACATTGTGGTTGAAATTGTTCCGATTGGGTATGGGAGGAGCTATCTTCGACTGGCTGCGAATGTTGTACCGGCAGATGGCTTACTACGCTCGACATGGGGATATGCAATCTGGAGAGTTCAAAGCCTTCATTGGTCTGCTCACTGGTGATCCCGCCTCACCGATTCTGTGGAACCTCTTTCTGGCTGATCTTGCCATGATGCCTGATCGAGATGATGTGTTTCTCGCTGCGGTCCGCATCTCGCTACTTGCTCAGGCCGATGACATGCTTCTCCTCTCCCTTTCTGCCCGTGGTCTCCAAATGAAGCTCATTACTCTCCAGCGCTGGTGCGCCCGCAACTTCATCCTGATCAACTTGATCAAGACCATGATCTTGATCTTCGGGAGAATTGTGCGACCACTCCCAGTCTTTAAGCTCGGAACCACTACGCTCACTGTGACACTGGAGGAGAAATATGTCGGGGTTACCTTCAGAACGGATACCCAGAACATTTTAGCTGCTCATTATAAAGCCAAGGCACGAACAGCACGCTACTGTGGACATCGCATAATGGCGATCGAGGACATGACTGGCCGGCTGACACCGAAGGAACTGAAAGAGTTGTACATGGCTAGGGTGGACTGCCATCTTATACATGGATGTGAGATATCCCCAGATAGCGAGGACGTGCACGTCAACCAACTCATCAAAGTTCAAATTCGGTTCATCCGCAGCATGCTGAATCTTCATTCGCGCTCCATGGTAGCACCGCTATTCACAGAGACTGGAATAATGCCTATTCGGGTTCGACGCCTCCTACTCGTCTTGAGACACCTTGTATATTTCCTTGGCCTGGGCAAAGAGAGTTACGCACACGCAGCTCTTGATAGCTCACTTGAACTCTCTAGAAGGGGCAAAAAATCTTGGGCCAAAGATTTAATTACAGCAGTGTCAAGACTGCCATTCCACTGCCCTACGCTAATTCTGACGGAGACTATGTCAATCCGCGACGTTCAGGATTACGCTAAACTGGTAGAAAAGCTCACGCTGGGATGGCTACAAGGCACAATCGACTCATCAGACAAGCTATACCTGCTCCACGGACGGCTCGAGCCTCAGAAGGACAAACCACCGGCGCAAATTGTTTCCAAAATGCGGCACTATCTCTCAATGGTGAAGACTCAAACGCATCGTGAGGCTCTAACCTCACTAATGCTTTCAACTCACCAGTTGGCCGTGGAAATTCTGCGCTACGTCGATCACCAGCATCAGCCCGTGCCTCGGTCGGAAAGGCTTTGCAGATTTTGTATGGAGGAGGTAGAAACCCCGGAGCACGCACTAATCAGCTGCAAGTCCTCGGACACACTGGTTGCATTACGCTCTTCGTTTCTTAACCGACTGTTCTCCGACTTGCCGCATCTGCAAAACCTCATGGCAGTTCTCCCTAATGTAGAGTTCCTTAAAGCTGTGATTAATTCCCGACCTACAATTGCACTTGTGGCCAAGTATGCCTACGATGTCCTTCAATTATTCTACGCTCTCCCTGTCTTCCGTTTAAGCAACGCTTAAATATAGGCTTCTATGATTCTGGTTACTAAAATGCTTCTTTATGTTCCTTTAGTTCTACCGCGGCAAGTCGAAAGGCTGTGATCGTGAGCTCGGCTACGGGAATATGAAGGAGTCCAGGGACCGTAGTGTACAACCGATGCCTGTACATTCAGATAATTCCTGGGCCCCGGCGTTCCTGAGTGGGACCGGCCGTGTAATACTACCTACCTACCTACCTACCTACCTTACGGCCCTCATCATTCCTTACGACCTTCATCATACTTCCCTCATCATAGCATGGCTCAACCCAATGATGGCACCAGTCTGATCTCCGGCATCCAGGGACGCTTCCTCTACGCCGCTGCTTCACCGTTGTCGATGTTCGGCTGTCTCGGAATAGTCAAAGCTCAGCCACCATCTTCGTCGCCAGTATTTCCTCCGCTCCGTAAGGAAATCGAAGGCTCTGTGGCATCACTCAATACATCCGCCTCATACTGACGATAACCCTCCATGGAAGCCATTCCTGGCTTGGGCACCTGCCCTGGGGGGTCGATAGCCCAGATAGTTATTCACATTCTTCGTTCGACATTGGATAGCGTGACCACGACTCGGTGAGTAGCTCTGATTTCTCAAGTGGCTGCGTTTGTCCCGTTAGGCGCTGACCGCTGGATCTGTGTGAGGCTGCGGAGTTCTTGGATAAGAAGTCGCAGAACACAGTGCTCCAAGTCGGGTGAGTTTTACTTAGACTGAGATGTTGAGTCGGTAAAGCTCCGTGTTTGACGAGGATGCCTAAGTACTGGTAGGTACTGACTATTTATACTATCTAGGACTAACTACGGAAACTACGGAATAACTGCGGCAGACTGCGGCAGCGCTGTGCCGCTGTTGCAATCTACTGTGCAACCGCGCCTTGACCGCGCCGCAAGCCTGCGGCCGCGCGGCGCGCTGCACTATTCGGGACTCGGTGCCGAGAGCCGATGCGAACCCTTACAATCTGGATCCAAGACGCTCCAGACGTATATTATATGGCTCAACTGGATAACTTGCCGCCCCGAACTATGCTAGCACTATCGCAGCAAGCGGTTTGTTGTCTCATCCCGTTAAAATCGTTTACAATCTCCTCAATCAATCATCGAAAATAGCACGACCAAAATCCAAATGGAATCGCCGTGCCAAAGGCGTTACTCCGAATCCTTCTTTTTGTCGGCATTTGGATCCACTGCAATAGACCATCTGGACTCACCATAGCCATAGTTCAAATGCACAGCCGGGCGACACGTACCGTAAATATGGCTGGGCCTCGAAATTGCTCTGTCCCCGGTCCTTTGCATATGTACATATATGGGGACTCAATCCACCGTGGGACGAAAGGACGGGCCTCATCTTGGTGTTGGACGCCAAACTTGTGCCAACTACACAGGATGTTGAGACGGACATGCGAACAGCATTAATGTGGAGTGGCCAAGGGGCGTTCACTAAATAAATCGGGGAAATCAACCTGTACTATTTTCTACTATTTGGTTTTTGATACACGATACGGCGATCAATTCGGCCGACCGCTAATCAATACGGCGGTTACAACGCCCGCGCGTTTCCTCGTTTCCTCCCTCGTACATTTCTCAGATGGACAAACTTACATCTGGTTACAGTAACAAACCCCCTAGCGAAACGCCACGAGCGAGCGAAACACTAGATTGTTTATATACTTAGAGGTTTCCGACAGCTCCGAAATTTTGTGAGGTGAAAGTCCTCGGTATAAAACTCCCATCCGCAAAAGGAATTGGGTCAAACGGTCCTGTGGCGTGCTCAGGATTTAATTTTGTTTGGCCCATTATTTGGCCCATTTTCCCGTAAATTCCCCGAGCACTGGCGCATCATCGTGTCGCCCGTGGTTGGCTCTCCAACATGTCACACAAGGGTTTTCAGGGGATGGGACGCCGAATATCACCATTCCGCGGCTTCAATCCGGCCATTTGAGGCTCCGGCCGGTATTTTCTAGTGTTTCGCTCGCTCGTTATTTGGCCAAATTTGGCCTCTTGGGCAAAGCACGCTCGTTCTCCACCAAAACCCTATCGAATCACAAACCTCTTTATATATCCAGGTAGGCCGGAAGCAGGCCTATAATCCCAGATAAAGATCACGGCCAATTACGACCTACACAACAGTAGCAAGCGCCGCCTTTCTTGGGCGTTTCGCTAGGGGGTTTGTCACTATATATAATATTGGTCTACACACTTTTGACGACTGTACTTTTTTATTTTTGTGTTGGTCCGAATCAGATATATCAGGAACCCGTGCCGAATTGATCGCCGTATCACGTCCATCAAGAACCAAACAGTAGAACATAGTACAGGTCTTAGTGAACGCCCCTTGGGAGTGGCCACCAAATCGAGACAGTGACTGGTTCGTGATGGGATCAACGATCGTCGATCGTCGATCAGTGGCTGTGTTCCTCGCCGGTCTCCCCCGGGTGATCCGAATTTTCCTTTCCTCCACTATGGCCCATGGCCACCGCTGCGCACTTCTACTGTATCCCGCCCGCCGAATGACAACGCTATAGAAACTCTTAAACCCCTCGATGTCCTGGCCGGGCCTAGACCTATCTAGACTCCACAAGTCTCACTCCTGTTTCTGATTCACTTGGGCGGAATGTACTTGCTTCCGCGGCTGTAAAATCTATAAAAGCCCCCACAATTCCCAAACCCCTCAACTGGCTTAGTTCTAACCTCAAAGAACCACTTCCGCTCCCTGCTCTTAACCCCCTACCTCTGCTCTCTACTCTTCCTCTATCGTCATCCTCCCCATCCTCTACATCATGGCAACCTACGGCCATTACCGCACTACCTCCGTGACCGCCGAGCGTCCGAGTTGCTCTTCGAAGCGGTTTTCGCTCGCCTCGCTCGCTTCCATCGACACCGTCGGTTCCTACAGCGGGTCGCGCATCTCGACCGAAACCCCCATCGTCGTAACCACGACGGTGGCCACTACGACCCGGACATTCGCTGCGCCCGCCCTGCCTCCATTCGCTCCATCGCTCGGGTCTGACGACCCGCTTCCCTGTCCGAGGCGCGGCGCCCCGCCTATCGCTCCTGCACCCGCGCCGGAGGAGCAGGCCCGCAAGGGTGGCGTCCTGCGCAAGATCCGCCGCGCACTAGGTTTTGAGCGCAAGGTGCTCGACCCCGCGTTGTGCGAGGGATGGAACTGATCGATGTGTATGATCCCAATACGTTCCCTCTCCCTATTTCTCCGTGAGTTCGTTTCTAGTAATGTTGTTGTGCTTCGCCCGAACTAATCCGCTGTGCGTAGATCTTCGTTCGACAACCCATGAATTCATGCACCCCAACACTCCTCCATCCATTATGCTTTACTCGCAAACCCTCTGTTGTCTCATGTATGTACTATACCATTTTTGTAACATCTATCACCCGATCACAATCGCATTCCCTTCGATTCAATCCGGCACTCGTCCCCTCTAGCCCCGACTTTCGTCACTGACCTTCCCTTCCCAACATTCCCCCGCAATCCGCTCAACTTCCCCGAGTCCTTTCAATTGCCATACTCTCGCGCAACCATAGAGTCAACCGGTCAGCAATCGGACAACACCCCAAGAGAATGCTCGGGCGAATGATTCGGACCAGTAAATTCAAATCTGAAAGGCCGCCGAGGTTCCATGCTCTAGTTACCCTGGCTCCCGGAATATTCACCCGCTGCGCTAATAGTTTCGTAAATGTGGAGTCTGGGTACAGATCTCATGTAGGTCGAACGAACAACCGTCGCCGCCGTCAGGCAGCCACCGAGTTCGATACCAACCCAATTTGGTATCATGCGGTTTTGAACTCGCTTTGATTGGCACCGCACGGTGCAGCCTGAATTACACTATGATATTGTACCATGAGAAGATTGGCCGACTCCGCGGCGAAGCTTCTCTTTAAAACACACCTTCAACTGGCAGGTAACTGGACCGATCCCAAAATGTATTTTTTTCCGCCATTGTGTACCTTATTTTGGGGACAATATATCACCCCTACATTCTTAGCGTAGGATGTGAAATGTCCTACTTTAGAGCTGCCTGTCGACTGACCTAAAGTTGACCTGTCGACTGACCTAAACTCCGTTGCTTCGCTTGGTAGCTGCATAAAAGCCAGGAGGGCACGACAGCCATCCAATCCAGTTTCAAACGAAAATTAAATTCTAACAGCGGTGAGGAGATATCCACCTGAGCCCGCTCAGTGCTCATCGTATCCTTCAGCAGAACATGAAATTCTCCACTCCCTTCGCTCTCCTCGCGTCACTGATCACCTTCCTCCCATCGGCGCACGCCTTGGTGGGCTCGAGCTGGTCTGTGACGAACGTCCCCTCCGGCGGGCTCGCCGACATAACCTTCTCCGTCACCATCGTCGAAGCCGATCACATCTCCGATGATTCGGCCACTACTTCGCGCAGCAATTCAACTTCGCGGGGCTCTCAGACGTAGGATACACCGGCATCCAGCCGCGGCCCGGCAGGGGCGTGTCGTGTGCCGTCGAATGGAACGGCGTGTACGGCCGCACGTACGACTACGAGGTCAAGAGCGCGGGGAACCGTCTGTGGATTGGCACCGTCGTTGATACGGTCAGCGGGCGCGGGCCCAGATCGGGAGCTTCACCCTTCCTGCGGGATCGGACGAGATTCAGAGTAGCCAGGCGGGCTTCGTCGAGTGGTACCCCTGGAACGGCGGGGAGCCGCCGAACCACTGCGCGCGCCTGCCATACCAAAAGACGATCTTCGGGAATCCGCGCACCACGCACACGGGCTCCGTCGGGACGCAGAGCCTGTCCTACGAGTACGGGGATTGTATCGGGCAGGTCGCATTCCACACTGAAAACGCTGCAGGGGGAGTGGAGAACAACTGTGGATTCGAGGGCGCGAGTGAGTTGTTGGAGAATAGCGACTACTTCGAGATGTAAATGATTTTTGTAGCATTCAGTGGAGTTCAATGGCGTGCGAATAAATGCGCAGACGCGAGGGAGCTTGAGATGTACAGGGACATTGGATACTATTATAGACCCCCCTCTGACATTGCACCCTGATGTGGTAAAAACACTGATGCCGTCCGCATTTTTGATATTTGAACTACGCTAAAAATCTGGTACATGATTGGAGACCTTTCTCATGTCGGGTTCAATTTATAGGACGATTGGGTACCCATAGCATGTACGATAAATCAAATTTTTGTGACATTTTGTGACTGCCAAATTACTGCCAAAAATTTTTGTCATTAGTGGTCCCATCCTCGGGACGCCAATTTCTTTACACGTAGAGCACACGAAGGGCTGAAAATATTTGAGGCCATAGAGTGTATGTCAGAGACCTTAAGTCCTGGTGCCGGGGGCACTCTGACGGACGGACAGAATTATATCGACCGCATTCAGAACTTTTGTCATTAGGAGGCCTAACAATCTGGCAACTTAGGGAATCGGATTGCCATCAATTGATGCATCACATGGTGATCGAGTCGGAGTTTCAATTTCTGTCCCTTGCTCTTACCACTGATCCTTTGAACTTTCTCTGTTTTGCTTTCAGTTGTTGCCCGTGGCAAATGTCGGTCATCGGCGCCCCAAAAGATCTTATGGGTGGCATAGATCAGACCTCGGAAGATCTCCGAAGATTTCAAGCCACTCACCCAGACGAAAATGTCGACGACGTAATTCGCAGCTTCACCCAATCTGTTTCTGACGACGCGGAAGGAGTAAGCTTTCCAATTTTTTGCATCAATTCATTGCTGACATCCACAGTTGATCGAATCCTTCAAGACATCCACAGCGAAGAGCCTCTTTGTAATGGCCGAATGTTGGAAGGTCTCGCCCAGGGAACTCATCCCGGGCCACATCCTGCTCAAGACGTTTCTTTATCATGTTAACGGCGCCTACGTCCCACGGGCACACCTTCCTGCCATCGAGAACGATCCTTCGGAGCGTGCTTGGGCGTCCTTCATCGGCCTGGAAGAAAAATTCGTATCGCAATTTCCCCAAAATCCAGACTTTCGCACTCGTATTATTGCGGCTTGGCCCGGAATTTTCAAGTGGTGCCGCTATTTCTATCTCCAGCGCGTATCCTCGGTTAAAGACTTTGACACCGTGCGGGCGAATATCTGGGTACTGCTTAGGGTGATCGGGCATTTGCTTATGGACAAGCAGTTGCTGAAAATCATCCACGACACTAAAGGAATCGTCACGCTTTGTACGCAGCTCTGGATACATCCCGCAGTGCCCCCCGCTCTGAGCGCCTTCATCATGCACACGCTCTTCCTGAATGCGACACAGGAAGAGATAGACGAGATGGTCGATGCATCGGCAAACAAGCCCGACGCCCTGGCCCAAGTCGCAGTCGGGCGCCTCCGCACCGCCATGAACGAAGTGCCCATGTGCCCCTCGCACGTTGCCACATTCACCTTTGCTCTCCTGGCCATCAGCCGCCTCCCATTCCACTGCGTCACCCAGGCCGTACTCCTGGAGCAGGCCGTGTGGGTCACCTCCCGCATGCTCGTCCTCACCGCAGACGCACTCCGCGCGGCGGGCGGCTCCGACCCGCGTTCGGAATACGTCCAGTGCCTCAATGCGGGTCTCTCGTTCCTGCGCTTCGCGATGGTACGCGATGACAGTCCACGCTGGGTCGCGCAGGCGGTCGACGCGGGCATGTTGGGCGTCATCTGCGAGTTCGCCCCCGTGCTGGAGCGAAAGCTGCACGAGCTCAGCAGGGGCTTCGTGCAGCACATTCTGCGCGACACGCTGCTGAAGCACCTGGTTTATCTGTCCGTTATAAAGGTCGTCGACCGGGAGCTGAACGAGGTGAACGATGAGGTGGCCGCGGCCGGCATAGAAAAGAGCTGGCTACGCGACGATTGGCTCGCACTGGTGGACCTGGCATCGACCCGAAGTGCCATCGCGAAGCTGCCCAAGAAGGTCAAGGGTGTATGCCGTACTGGGTGCGAGTCGACGGTGGTGAGTGGCGGCACCCAATAAACCATATGTCCGCTCATCTGTTCTCCAGTGCACCAAGTTCGGGCCGAAAAAGGAGCTCCTGCGTTGTACGGGATGTCTCCACGTCTATTACTGCTCCAGGCAGTGCCAGAAGGACGCCTGGCCGAATCATCGCGCTATATGCAAGATTAAAACTAAGCAAAGATCATACGGGGGTGCGTCGTCTCGAAAAACGGTTTTCGACGCCCAGCAGCTCACGCGTCACAACAGACAAAGCGCGCGCCGTGTTCTCCAAGTCCGACAATAAGTTCTTACCCAAGCTCTTCTCAGCGGATGCGGAGCGCCACCTTGCGCACCTGCACAAGGTCGCCGCGCGCGACTTCCCCGCGGAAAAACAGGGCGAGCACTTTGTCCTCTGCATCGACTACACGAACGCGGCATACCCCGCGGGGACGTGCTCGCTCAAGGACGTGCGCACGTACACTTTTCCGCCGCTCACCGGCGCCGAGTACGACCCGGAGAACATCGTCGCACAGAACGACGCGCTCATCACCATGTGCGTTATTAAATTGTACTTCATGATTTGGCGCCGGCCCGCTCACGATGCACGGATGATTGCAGGGTGCGCAGCAACCCGAAGGCGTACACCTTCATCGAGGCGACGTTCGCGTGGGGCGAGCAGCGCCTGACGCGCAATACTACGGTCCGGCCGAATATCTGGGGGAACCAAGGCACGCCGGCACTGAACTGGGACGGAAAGAAGACGTGCGAGAACGAGGACGCCGAGGCCAATGCGGCGTAGCTCCTTGGACGTCTGCTGGGGCTTAATCTTGGAGCGATGTAAACATGAAATACGAAATATACGGTTCTCATCAGTTGTGCCCCGTGTCGCCGACTTTCAGAACGCGAGTCGGAAGAAAAACGTGAACGAGAGATAATAGTCCAGGCTCGAGACGAACGAGAATTCTGCGTGAATATCGGATGCGCCTCTCAGGCTTGCGCCTCTGGATTGAATTTCCTTGGATGCTCCTTTTGCTCGCCCTTGTATCATCAAGTTGAACCCAAGTCTAGATAGAATTGATCAACGGTAGCCTCTAGCTTTCTCGTATTCAGGAACAAGTAGGGCGGAAATTCCCAAGATGCATAATCCGATGAGTTCTGTGGCGATATCTTCCCGAGTGAGGGTCATCGTCTCATCAACCGCTGTGAGAGAAACGAGGTTTACGGAAGTGTGCGATGGGAATTGCACAAATGTAATACCTCGAGAATGAATATATTTGAGTTCAGGAACCCCTATATAATCAGTCAACCGATACGTGGGTAACTTGAATGATAGCTTCACCAAGTTAAAGACCGGATCTAAGTTGTACTTCAAGTCTAGCAACCTGAAAGCAAGGAATAGATGAGAAGCTCTAAGTCTACTGCAAGGTCTAGCAACGTCACAGCAGAAGCAAAGCAATTCTAATTGTACTACAAGGTCTAGCAACGATGCAGCAGAAGTAGGGTGTACTGTAAGGTCTAGCAACATTACAGTGGAAAGTAGGAAATCAAGTGAGGCTTGGCGTCACTGAAAGGGAGCTGGCTGCTCGGAGATCACGCGGATGTGCGGTTCAGATGGGTGTATTGGCAAAGTAAGATTGGATGTCTACAGAGGGGAAGACACTCCTCTTATATACTACTAACAACTGACTGAGTCATAATTAAATGACTCACAGTGACTCAGACTGACACTGCAATGCACTGGAAATGCGGGAGTGAATCACGAGGCAGTTTCAACCGTGAGGAGAATAATAATATGGTGCCGGTTCATGGTCGCACAGCCGGAATCGTATGTGGCTATGCATCAAGAGTACGTGGAGTCTCATTAACAGGCATAGGTAATAAAAACTGCATATAAATACATAAATCACTAAGATCCATCACAACCGCTGCATGTTTACGGACGATCTTTCTATAAATCTTATCCAACCAGGAGTCGCATATAGATAGCACGATACGGTCTTGTGTGGTGCTAGGCTTAATACAGGAGGCATTGAAGTTTACATTCTTTGCCAGGAACTTCTGCGCAGCGGACGTGGGGGTATTTCCTTTACAACGATTCTAGAAGTTCGCCACATGTACAGCATTGTTGTTTTATCTCGGCATCGATCCAGCGCCACCATTCAGGTCTGGACTCTGGAAAGCGGCTCAACGGGGTGAAACTGTGAATTATATTTTGGGCCAAATAATTGTTAGCACTCAGTAAAGCTCTCGTCCCGTCTGAGCTCGTCTGAGTGCCAGGCTAAAAAATGGATGAGATCATCGATAGTCTACCTTGTGCTCCAGTACAATAGCATTCCCTTACGGGGGATGTCAGCAACTTTCGAGTGCTAATACTAGTGTGGCCATTCAATGAAGCTACATTCAATGGAATTTAATCGAAATACCAAATGCCGCCCCGGTTCATTTACTACTACAGTAACAAATCCCCTAACGAAACGTCATCAGCGAGCGAAACACTAGCTTGTTTAGGTACTTAGAGATCACCGACCGCTCCGAATTTTGTGAGGTGAATGTCCTCGTTATGAAACTCCCATCCGCAAAAGGAATTGAGTGAAAGGCCCCCGTGGCGCGCTCACAATTGAATTTTGTTTGCACCGTTATTTGCCACAATTTTTGATCCAAACTGCCCGGTTTACCATAACCGACCCGTTGCCTCCGCAATGAGTCGGGGAGGGGGGTTTTTTATGACCCTGAGTAAGAATATCAACATCCGGGAGGCTCAAGTTGCATGGATGATGCCCAATCAATTATTTTGTAGTGTTTCGCTCTCCCCAAATCTGGCCTTCCAGATTAATCGGCCTCATTCTCCACCAAATCAAGACGGAATCACACTATTCTTTGTGTAAAATGGCAGCACGGAAGCCGCTCTACAATCCTATAGAAAAACTACAGCCAACCTGTAGATCTATCGCCCAGAAAACGGCCGCCTTCGTTGAGCGTTTCGTTAGGGGGTTTGTCACTGTACATGTACAGGGTATAAAGCGACACCGCAAATAATGTTTGGCTCCAGCCTACCTGCGATAAGAGAGGGCTTGGCCTTCATCAGCCTTTGACTTACATAGCTTTTGGTGCCCTCCAGGAAGATCTTCCTTTGCGAGTTCAAGAGTGATAATGCGATCAACCATTATTGGACCGATCATCCGTGACCGTGTGGCTCCGCGACCGCTTTTCCTCTTCATCTTCCTTGCATCTTCCTCTTCATCTTTCTCGTCCGACTGCCCTGCAATACTTACGCGGGAGACAGCATGTCCAAACGAAATCTGACGGACCTGGGACACGACATTCTACTGAAAGTTTGTGCAGAAATTTTCGAGGGTGAGTTTCGATCACTAGACGCGAGATGGGGCTCACCAGCTTGACATAATTCAGACAATCCACGGCAACGTGTGGCTCTCTCCTGGTGCGGAGAAACGAGAGTGGAGAACGAACCACCGTGTATATTTCCCGGCCCTCCTTCCCAAATTCTCCTCGACCTTGCCCCCATCCATTCGGAACTCGCTGCGGCGACCCGCCCTTACATCTGGAGCGAGGTACTTCTGGCATTTGGCTCCGAAGACCCCACTGAGGCGGGAATTGGACGTCTTGAACGCGCCGAACAACCCCATATTGCGCCGTATGTCCGCGCGCTCTTCCTATCGTTCAATTTCTGCGGCGACGACGAAGACCACGTTCCGCAAATGGTCTCCATCGTCGGCCGCTTCACGGGCTTGCGTGCCGTTTGCCTCGGTACGTTCCAGTCCTACAGGCAACCGGTGATGTACGCGCCCCTCGCCGCGGCACTCGGCGCGCATCCCTCCATCGACACGCTCGTCGTGTGGCACATGACGCGTGCGATGGATCTCATCGCAGAGGACAGTACGCGCGTGTACCACGTCCAGCTCGAGTACTGCCACGAAGGTTCCACCGTGCTCCTCGCGCGCCCCGCGCGCCTCGCATCGCTGCGCCTCCAGAACATGGAGCAGCAGGGCATCGCGGCGTACATGCCCGCCGGGATCTGGGACTCGCTCGAGAATCTCGCCCCGGGGTATCCGGATACGTAGCATGTGGACCACGCGCATATGCTGGCGTCGCTCGAGGTGGGATAGCTGATACCCGTCATGCCGCACAATAAAACTGACAAATTTGCAAGGCGTATCTCAGCAGCGGGCGTACCCCTGCGCTGCGAACGCTGGACCTCTCTGAGATATCGTATTACTCTCCAGGGCGCAGTGGCTGGATGGACCTCGGACGCCGTCTCTCGCGCTTGCGCTCGTTCACATACGCAGGGCGCGGCACGATCGAGATGGCCGAGGCGAGGCAGCTACTTGGCGCGTTCCGCCACGTTCGAGAGCTGCACTTCATAGCCCCATCGGACGGCGAGCTCTCTGATGAGGACTTGGAAGAAGTCGAACTTGCGGTACGTTACAGTAGCCACACGCCCCACGTCATCGCTTTACTTAAACTTCGAATCAGCCCGAGTTCGTGGCCCTACTCTCGAAAATGCCGCTCGAGCGGCTCATCCTGAACGTCTGGGTGCCGGCGTACCTCCTCGAAGACGACGCAAACGATCCGGAAGAGATCGGGTACGCCGCGGTCGAGGAGCTAGCAACAACGTGTCCAGCGTTAGAGGGCGTCCAACTGCGGTACCTTTGTGAAGGCATGGGCTGCGAAGCTGCGCCGGTCATCTTGGAATACAGCATTAAGAAGGTCGGGGAGGAGGCTATGGTGGAAGTGGTGGAGCCGAAACCCCTGGAGGGCACGATATTGGCATTTTTGGACTGGCGGTGAGGCTTTCGAGGCGAGCTTGGACGCGGCCGCACCTGAAAATTGCAATAGAGAGCCAGACGTGTCGAAACGAGTAGCATTTCGCCTCGTCAGTGCAAGTGCGACGAGTTCAGAGCTGCTCATACCTTCAGTGGTCGACACAAGGAGAACATGTGGCCCCTGTGGCCCAGTGGGATGTCTTTTGTGTAGCACGCACTAGATCCTCTCTTAAAATTTCGAATCTCCACGAATGAAGAAGAAATCATAAATGATTCCAGCGACACATGGTCCAGGCTCGAGTTGAACGAGCTCCTCCTACCTGCATGTGTATCATTCAAGGACGAAAGGAAATACAGGTGCGCACCCCGCACTGCTGGGCCTTTCTTCCTCTGAAGAATTCAGTTGTTTGGTGCGGTCGAAATTCAACCGCCAGGAAGAAAAAGGATGTTGACTCATTTCTCTTCGTCTCATGGCCCAGGCTCGGGTCGAACGAGCGCCTCCGACGTAAACACTTCTAGCGATGAATGGAGTGTAGGTGTGCACCTCGCGCATCTGGGCCTTGTTTCCAAGCAATGAACGTGGGTAGATGCGTTCGAAATTGAACCGCCAGAAATAAAAAGGGTAGGCGATAGAGAATGGCCCAGGCTCCAGTCGAACGCGCTCCTCCTACGTCCAAAAAAGCATACGAAGACTGGAGCGTAGGCGCCCCCCGCGCCCCGGGGCCTTCCCTCCTCTCAGGTCACCTCGGTGGGGTGCGTTCGAAATTCAACACCAGGAAAAAAAACTTGAGGGGCAAGATGAGTGGCCCAGGATCGAGTCGAACGAGCTCCTCCTGCTTATCTTTGCTTGACCATTCTCGTAATAAATGCAGGTGCGCACCCCGCGCCTTTGGGCCTTCATTCCTCTGAAATCGACTCGGTTAGCTGCGTTCGAAATTCAACACTAGGAATAAAAAGGCAGCCATAAAGATGAAGGCCCAGGCTCGAGTCGAACGAGCTCCCCTGCTCAACCATACTTCTGGAAGTTCTCCGCATTGAGCGCAGGTGTGCACCCCGCGCCTCTGGGCCTTTCTTCCCCTGCAATCCACTCGGTCGGGGTTCGGAGCTCAACCACAGAAATAAAAGGAATGACGATGGGGAATGGCCCAGGCCCGAGCTGAACGAGCACCTCCCGCTTTCATCCAGGCGCGTGTGTAAATCGATGCAGGTGCGCACCCCGCGCCTCTGGGCCTTCGCTCTTCTGTATCAAACCTGGCTAAGTGCATTGGAAATTCTGCATCCCCAGGAGTGAAAGAAAAAATAAGGCGCAACGCGCACTGTCATACTAGTACAGGTGAATGTTGCTGAATGCAGGCTCTGGGCCTTGTTCGCTGGGAAGTGAGATGCGATACACGGATATGGATATGGATATGGGTGCGGTTGGTCTAGCTCCGCGACGGGTGTGGTAGCGATCCACGCTGGTACAATTGTAATTGCAATTGGGACGCGGGAATTATACATGTACGTCTTCACGCGCGCCAGACGCGGGAGCGCTTGTATGTATGTATGTAGTACGCGGGTCCACTTCGGTAGATTCGGGTTTATATTTGCCTTCATTTTGCTTGTAACTTGGGCAAGAGGAGTCTCGAGCAACGGCGCAAATAAGGAGGATAATTGTCGGAACACAATCGGAACACCTATTATAAGTAAGTTCAAGTTGGCATTGCATAATTGGCGACTTGGCTGGTTCCTGGGTGGCGACGCCCTCGTGTAAATTTTCCTAACGCCCTCGCGTACATACATTAAATCCTTTCATTGTGGTCCGATCCCGGAGGAGTCCGGCGCGGGCATAGCAACGGTTGACGTGCGGCCGGACCCCTGATAATCCCTTTGGAGGCTAGGTCCCGAACATCTCGAATCTCCCAATTTTTGTCCGGACAGCCTAGCCTTTGCTGACGTAAATTGTCAGGAATTTTTGGCTCCCACGCACCTAAACACGTCTCCCCCACGTGTTGCGTCCCATTTTCCGCCAAAATACACCGGTCCGACCCCTGGCCGACAAAGAAAAACAGCTTCGCCCACTCCCGAATTTTGTCCGGACAGGACCTGGCATTTCGAGCGCCAAGCGTCGATTTTTTTTGTCCGTTCAGGACCTAGGTTTTGAGACCCAATTTTCAAAAAAAAAAATCCGACACCGGACCTAGCCTCTAAAGGGAAAATCAGGGGTCCTCGTACGGCTCGCACTGAGCGTTTTGCGTTTTTTAGGTAACATAATCCCGCTGGCTCGTTGAGTTGTATGGCTGGGGCCTGCTGAAACGCTCGTCTAACATGGCTAGCTTGGATGGCTAGCTCGTATGATGGAAGATGGAAGATGGACGAGCGATGGGGCAATTTAAACGGCGTCAGGGCTGGATGTCGCGGGATCAATTTTAGGTACCGAATCGCTTCGAATTCTTTCTCCTTCCGTCCGTCCCGCATCCAGAAAGATAGCGACACGGGGCGATTCCGGCGGATTCCGGCGGACGGGCCGGACATAACTTAAGCTTGTATAATACCCGCGACTTAAGCACTCCCATCTCCCGGCCTTAAGCCCTGAGCCACTTCGGAGGCTTAAGCAGCCTCAAATTACGGAGGCTTAATCCCAGAACCTTCCCTGTGACTTAAGGCAGCTAGCCCCTCCCAACTTAAGCACTTTGAAATTTTGGTAATCTTAAGCCGTGTCAATCACTTTGCTTCCCGATCACCTTACTCGCCACCTTGTAGCGTCTTAAGTCTTTCTCTCCTTGCCACCTTAAGCTTCCCAAGTGGTACTGTACATCACTATGGATCACGGAGCAATCCTGTTCGTCATCACGCCGTGTCGGACCTGCCCACGCACCGCCGGCCATATTGGATGGCACCTTCCAACAAAGTCCTCACTCCTGAACAGATTGCTGCTGGTGTCTGCCCCATATGTCAGGCCCCTCTTACAGACGTTCAAAAGTGCAAAGGCTTTTATAACGCCACGAACAAAGGACGCTTTTTCCAG
Source organism: Mycena rosella (assembly GCA_029378255.1). Lineage (NCBI taxonomy): Eukaryota > Fungi > Basidiomycota > Agaricomycetes > Agaricales > Mycenaceae > Mycena > Mycena rosella. The sequence continues at coordinate 1,640 of JARKIE010000156.1, read as the reverse complement.
GAGGTGCGTGTCTGACCATGTTTTTGATTTTTGATTTCTTCATCCTCAATGCTCATTCGCTTCAGTGCTCTGCAAACAAACATACGGAAACTGACACATCCTGTCCAGGTTTTTGGTGGCGAAATGATTTATCGCCTCCCACGTTCGCCTTCCAGCCCCACCATTGCCGAGAACCCCCCTGCGCCGGTGTCAGTGGCGGCGACCTGCCCAACAAAAAAAATAGCAAATGTATCCGGAAGGCTTGTCTGGGATGCTGCCATCTCGCCGCCCGTGCGGCTCCCGAAGGGGTGATCTGCAAAGCACCCAATCACAAGCTGCAAAGTATTTCTCCAGCGCCATCCGGATCCGGATCGGTGTCTGCGGCTATCCCACCACCGGTCACCCCAATCAGAACAAAATATGCTCAGCCGCTGTCGCCTGTGTACACCGCTAGACTTGCGAATGCGGGAAGCGAAATTCCTACGCTGTCTGGCCCTGGCTCGGCTTCCAGCAATGTGCAAAAGAATCGGTTCCGAGTGGAGGCGCAAAATTCAATACAAGTATTATATTAGTCGAAGGTGAGCATCACTGATTTCCGTGATCCATGTACGGCTTCCAATTAACGTACAATTCAAGGATGACGAGCTTCCGCTCTCGTTCATGGTATTTTGCCCAGACTACCCTCATTTTCTACCCTCTGAAGATGAAGCCATGGTTACGAGTACTTAAGGTAATCGTTATTTAATCAATCGACATGAACTTTTTCAGGTCTCGGTGAAAAGTGTCCCAGCTCAAGATTGCAATGCCAAATAGGGGCTGTGCTATTGTATATAGTGGCTGTGTTGAAGGCATTATAGTGGCTGTCCCTTAAATTCGCTTCAAATCCTGTGAAAATATAGTGGCAGTGTTCGTGCTTTGTAATTAAGTCGCAATCGTGGGCCGCGTTCGAGTCTCGCTAGATCTCTTTTTTTCAAACCTTTTTTTAACTTTGTCCCTATTGCGTATTCGAGCAGTTCTTTTCAGCGTATCGGTTTAATAATGATTTATTGTAGCTGTCAACTAATTTTCAGCCTCCAAATCGACTTGTAGCTCCCGGTTTGCATTCAAGTCCATGTGGCTGTGTCTGTCTGTTTGGTCTCGGCGGATTTCCCCTCGGCTCTCTGCCCTTCCAGACCTTCTATGTCGACTGAATTCAGGGCGGTTTGCGATTGTGTATATCCCATTTAGATGCCTATGCAAAACTGTCCATTGATCAGCTGTCTACCTCGAGTTCCGTTCAATGGCCGCCAAAATGTACTGCGGTCACGTGCGTATATCTCGCGGGTGTCAATTTTTTCCGAAGCAGTAGCCGCTGTTCTCGACGTAGCCACTCATGGGTTCGTGCTCTTCAACCCGGGCGGGCCCGGAGGGACCGGCGTTGACACGCTCGTGAATCTCGGTGAGAGCTTGCAAGTCATATTTGTCTCCCAGTACGACATCGTGAGCTTCGATCCCCGCTTTATCAACGATCTAGTGCTCACAGTCAGTCAGCTTAAACTAAGTAGAATGAAACATACATTTGTCGCGCTTGGTTCTGCTTCAATGGCTGCTGCGACAGGTTCCGCGACATTAGCGGTCGCATTCAAGCTCATTTGCTTTTGCAGCTTTATAACTTCCGCGCT
>JARKIE010000155.1:0-213371 GCA_029378255.1 Mycena rosella | reverse complement strand
TGCACAGCGGTAGTGAAGTACATGGCGCTCATTGTGTAAGTCGTTGAATACAAAAAGCCTTGTCAAATATGTGAAATCAAGGTTGCGATGAGTGTGTGTTTATACCGAGCAGCGGAAGAGGTGGTGAGCCGGGAGACGCAAGTATACGCACAAGCCGCACGTGCGCAACAAGCGGCGGATACGTCGGTGCTTCCGAGCGTGCGGCTTGGAGATGAGATGGGTGCGGACGGGGGGGCGCTGAGCGTTATGAGCGTCGAGCGTTGCGAGCGTCGACAACCCCCTTTGGTGGTGCGTGCGTGCAGGAAAAGCCGGCGGAGACGCTCCTTGCGCGAGAAAGTGGCGATATTAGAGGGCGACGGGTGGGTGTTGAGGAGTGGGGTGTACGCGGTACGTGTTTCCTCACATCTTCTGGCTGCATCTAAACACATTAACCGGAATAAGGCAGAGACTGCTGGTATGCATTGTAGTCTACATTGTGAACTACATCTAGCATTGAAAGCTGACGCTGAAGAATGGATCCATGAGCAATGAGGGCTTGGATGCAAGGGAAAACTCACCGATGGTATATCCCTTCAATTGCCTCAACCCAAAATCTCACAATACGCTCGACCGCGCGGAGCCCTCCCGCTGCCGAAAGCGAGAAAAATTCGCGGTGTTTGACTTTGCAACCGGGACAAGCTGCTCGGGCTACCCTGGCCCCGAGAGCGGCGAGCGTGAGGTGGATTAGACGCTCTGTGGCGGGTTTGGGCACGAATAAAGGAAAAGAAAAGGACTCACCGGAGAGCATGCGCCTAGGGACAGCGCAATGCACCCAGAAATAAATTTTGTGGTCGTTTTTCTCGCATGCGCGGTACTGGTCGAGGCGCCGGTCCATATCATTGGTATGACCCGCCTTGACTTGGAGGGTGTGGCGATCGCGTACGATGCTGGGGAGACACGCTCCACGGAGCTGGGCGACGAAGGCAGGGTCGAAACGAAGCTCGACGTAGATCTCACCCGGGCCCTCATTCTGGTAGGCGTTATTGGGGACATCGAGGAGCGCGAGCGCCTGCGCAATGGGGTCGCGAATTTTGCGTCTGGGGCGGGGTGAGCAGTGTAAGGGGGGAAGGGAAGACCTAAATAACAGCGAGAGGGTTGTGTCGAAGAGCACGAAGGTCAGGTATTGGGCGGGATGTGGGGACCTTCGGACGAGGAGCGCGCGCCATGGGAGTAGAATGAGAGTGAGTGAAATAAGTGAGATCCAGACGAAGCTACGCGTAAATCTGGAGATGTACCACTCATTGAAATATTACATTTAGAAACAAACTGCGATGCAACACGCGAAAAAGTGCCTAATTATTAGGCTTATTTGCGGATATTTGGTGACTAATTGACGCGACGCGTTTGTCTGGACATGTATATGCGGTGATCCCATCAGTCCTTTACTCTCCACCACCACGAAGTCACGAACGAGTTGACGAATACGTCGCTCGCGGACTCGTCAATGACCAGCGGCTTGACGTGAACGTCGGTCTCACCCAGCTGATCGCATTGACGGCCGGACACCGCGTCGTATGGCCACCCACCTCACCATGGTCACCCAGTCACCTCGCGCTGCTTGACGTTAACGTCGGCTTGAGCAACCTCGACGGCCGACTTGGGACAGCGTCCGGCGGCTCCACCGTCGCTACTGAACGTGCTCGCCACTGCCCCAGCCCTTTGGAACGATGGTAAGCGATTTTGTGCCTGAGTGCTTTGACCCCTCCATTGATGTGCGCTTTGGCCTTTGTTAGAATAAACAATGAGGGATGAGCCACTGCGCTTCCTTCTTTCTCTTCTCCCTCGCACCCCATAACCAACTCCTCCCTTGCACCAATCCAATACCCTCCACATCCACTCCTCCGCGATGGCTCGGAAGGCTGTCTTCAGCCCAGAACAGCGGCGCACATCGCGGACGTATTTCAGCACCTACGTGGAGAAAGGCAGACTATCAGCAATCGCGACCTCACTGCATGGAAGAAGGCCACCGTCATTGAAATATACTTGTCGCCACTGTTCGCGGAGCTCAAGGAAAAGTGTGACGCGGCGGAGGCAGCGAACGAGCCTACCCCGGACTCGGACGACGACGACGACGACGAGTCCAACCAGAAGAAATCAAAAGACAAATATGTATCGTTAGAGGCAACCTGGAAGGCGGTATGTTGCAGGCTACATCTTGAAGATTCCATTTTGACGAGGAGCTGGCACAGAAAATTAGCAGAAAGTTCGACAATTATTATAACAACGACTACAAGCTCAAGCAGGGTGTCACAGCAGTGGCACCCACTTCGACCAACCGAGCTAAGGACTTCTTGAGCGGCGGGCGATTCACGGGTCTGATGCTCTTTGCGTTGGAGGAGAAGGACGCCATCATGGAGGAGGCGACTGCTAGAGCGACCGCGATTGGGATGAAAGCGATAGGGCGATATCAGCCAGCCAGGAAGGACGCATGGGCCGCGTTGACAGACAAGGAGCGGGAGAAGTACGATGAGCGGGCTCTGGGCCATGGAGCAGGACGTCGGGGCGAACCAGAAGATGTTGATCATGGCGTTGTGGGAGGGGCTGACTCGAGTCTGCGGTGACCAGCGTCTGGGCAACGTGGAGATCATGGCCCTGGTGGCTTATCGCGAGCCGGGCGGGGCGTTAATCACTGCAAAGTAAGTCCGGTGTCTGATTTTCACTTGCGCTCTGACACGAGGCCGATCTATAGTGTCAATGCGCACTGTCCGGGGAACTCTATGGACTTCAAGAGCGACTTTCTCGACTGGGAGGGCCAGATTGAGGGACCGTGGACGACCTTCGCGACTAAGGCTCTTCCCAGTGAGTTGTTTCTTTTAGCTAAACGTCGTGCAAGATGCTGAAGATGGTTTGATGGTAGATGTTAAGCGGAGCGTACGAGCGGCATGGTGGAGATCGGGCGGAATGACAACGGGGTCCCTGTGTTCCCGCGTCTGGAGCTGGCGGACATGACGGGTTCCGCGGTGAAGAGTGTGTTGACGGCGTACTTTTCGGAGCTTTGGGGTACGTCTTTCGATGGTCTAGTATTTCACGGCGAGCTGACATCTTCGCGACAGCGCATGCTCGGGGCAGCGAGTGCACGACTTTGCCTTGGGATGAATTGAAGGCCGAGCCGGGACGCTTCTACGATGAAGCGCTGTTCGCGCTGCCTCTGGGGTTGAAGGCGCCGGAACAACTGCAGGCGTCCGAGATCACATTACTGGCGGAGCACTTCCTAAGCGTGCTAGATACTGCACCACCTTTCGTGTTCTTTGCGGACAAGGGAGTATGTGATGTTTTTATTAACAATTTATGCGCTAACGAATGGCGTAGAAGGGTGTTAGCGAGAAGCCCGCGGACGGCGGCGACACCGGAGGCAAGCCAGCAGAGAACGACGGCGGCGAGAAGCCTGCGGACGGTGGCGCCGGTGGCAAGCCAGCAGAGGGCGGCCGCGGCGAGAAGCCCGCGGCGGGCGCCGGCGCCGGCGGCAGGCCAGCACAGAGCGCGGAGGGCGGGGGCAGGGGCGCCAGTGACAAGCCAGCAGAGGGAGGCGGCGGCGGGCGGCGAGCCAGCAGAGGGCGGCCGCGGCGAGAGGCCTGCGGAGGGCGCCGGTGCCGGCGGCAGGCCAGCACAGAGCGCGGAGGGCGGGGCGGGGGCGCCGGTGGCAAGCCAGCAGAGGGAGGCGGCGGCGAGAAGTCCGCGGATGGTGGTGAGGAGTCGGTAGACGAGCATGAGGAACCGAAACGAGCAAAGGTGAGCCTGCTTGCATCGAATGCTTCGGCGTTCGCTAACCGCGGTAGACCCAGAAAGGAAAGAAGGCAAAGACGCAGCCAAAAACGGCAGCAGGCGCAAAGACGATGAAGGTGAGCCATATCCTAGGCTTTGGGATCTCCAGTTGCCGACTAACCTTTACAGAAGAAGCCGGGCGCAAAGGGTGCCGGGGGCGCTGAGGGGTCAGGGACCTCCGGGGGGCGCGGGGAATGTTGGTGGGAAGCGCAAAGCGACGGTATGCTTCAGCAGTTTCAGGAGGGACAAGGTCGCTAACGTTTGTGGACAGGATACGCCTGAGGGCTTGCCTGATCCGAAGAGGCCGCAGACGGCCCCCGTAGAGGAGGGGGTGCGGCGTAGCGGGCGGGATAGAAACGCGAAGCCGCGGGCGCCGATTGGGCCTTCAGTGAATGCCGACGGCAAGCGTGTGAAGCCCAGCTGGGAGATGGTTCTTGAATGTGAGTTGTGCGATTCATATTCACGGAGTGTTCTGACCTTGTCTCAGAGTGTCTGCGTATCATTATATAAAATGAATACTCTTATTGCCTTCTTTGGGCGCTGCGTGCCCGCGGTGAGGACATCTTGTATGGGTGGAGGCGGTTTAATGCCGGGGTGTTAATCCGAGGAGTGGTTAACTGCGTGCCTGTTGAATCAGGTTAAAATCTCGGTTCAATTCAGGTTGGAACGACGATTAATCTTGGTTTAATAGTGCACTCCGTTGATCACTCGGTTTTAATCCGCGTTTAATCCCGGTTTAATCCTGGTTTAATCGGACTTTGTAGTTTATTCAATGTATGGTAGCTGGCGTTCGCTCGGTTCAATCCACGTTTAATCCAATGTTTAAACGGTGTTTAATGTATTTGTGAGAATCGACAGGCAGCGCTCGGTTTAATCCGTGTTTAATCCAATGTCTAAACAGTCTTTAATATATGTCTGAGTATCTACAGGCAGTATTACAGGGGAAGCTGCGTTTAAACCGGTTTAAACGGGGCCGCGTTTAAACCGAGGTCGCACGTAAAAACGTCGACGGTTTAAACCCGCTGGAATGGTTTTCATTTCAGCTACGGACTAATACGAGATGTCAAACGACTGCGTTCGTGCGGTATCCCTGGCTCATGCAGCACTATGAATGGTGCCAATTCCTCTGGCAGGCTGAAACTCGGATGAAACTGGAGGTCCTCGCGTCCAAATTCTGCTCGGGAAATTCCGTCCGCCAAGTTGACCTTCGACTCGACGTACTCCGTGCACAGGGTGATATTCCGTGCAGCCAGGACGACATGTGCTCGCCTGATGCACGCATTTATCTCCACATTTTTCCCCCGGCCTTTCTTGAAAGCACCGATTACACCTTTGTTGTCACTCCGGACCAGGATATTCGCATTCCGAACGTCGTTCTCTTCGAGGATGTAGGCGAGGAGCTCGACCGCAACCCCTTCTGCCCAGCCTATGTGTCTCCAACGGTCTGCGTTCCATCCAGGGAGCAGTTTCCACGCCGCCCATCGCGTATCACGCCACACCTAAGCGACCTCCGGCACCATTACGTATGACCCTGTTTGGGGGGTTATTTCATGTTAGTAAAAACCCCCTAAAAGGCTGTCGGAGGTGCGGAGGGGCCGGCGGTAGGGCTTCTATTAGGTAAAAAAATAATCTAATCCGATTTGGCATCATATCTTTGACGCACGTGCTCTAACTTTTTTTTCGCGTCAACAACCAATATGCAACGCGGTTTCAGGCGCTCTGAGCGCGATACACAGTCTGCCGCGACCTCCGGACCAGGGATACACTTCACCAGCCCTGTGAAGGCTGGCGATAAGCGGAAGACTAAGCGCATTGTCCCCCTGGGAGCTGTCCAAAAGCAGGACCGCCAAAAACGGGCCCGAGAGCGTCTGAATGGATTGCTTCGTGTTCCGGCTGGCTCTACAGTTGCCAGCAATAGCAGGCAGCCTGATTTCGATGCTTCAGAGCCTACCAACGACACAGAAATGGACTGGGTTGACGAGACACCTCTTGCACCTCCGGTGCCTCCTGTCCCTGCTCCTATTCTGATTCCTTCGTGCCATTCTGTTGCTCAGGCTAAACGGGATAGACGCCATACATCCTGGGAAAATATTTTACCCCACCTAGAGGTCCCACTTGCCACGTACCGACAGGCTAATCATGGTCGGAGGCCGACATTTATCTCTGATATTATCCGTCATGAATGTACGGCTTCCTGCGGCCAACCTATCAATACTACAGTCCAATGCCTGTATATAACTCGTTCGTATTGCTATTTCACATCGTAACCCACCCTGAATAGAACCAATACAGATCCGGAACCGGTTCAGGTGGCCACCTGCAGCTGCATGCCAGTCACAGCACTTCTGGTTCAGCACGGTGTCTTTCCTGCCTCCCCTTCCCAGCCTCGCACTGCAGTTTCTATTGATTTCCTAGAAATTTACCGGGCTCTTTTCGAGCGCTCCTGCGATGCGATTACAGCCCTTGCCGCTGCCCTCCACACCATTTATGACCGGCGGGGATTTCGGGTTCTCTCAACAAAGGTAAGTAGGTACTGCATCTGTTGGTGCTTGACATGACACTGCTCAGAATCAGGGCCAACTCGCGAAGGATCCGTTCCGTGAGAGTCTTGCACAAGCTGTCCAGTGGTATAGTAACCTGAGGACCAACATGCAGCTGAAGCTGGAGGCTGTACTCGCCATTACGGAGGAGTCCATTTTCCCTTCTATCAACCCTACACCGGACAATCAGCAGAGTGTGGCGGAGGCGTCGGAGGCGTCGGAGGCACTGGCGCCGGTGGAGGTGCCGGAGGTGGCTAATCCTGGGGGTACCCCCGTCCCCAGCACAGAACCAGTTGACAGTCCACTCCGTCCTGATGCTGCCACTGACCCTCCAGCATCTGATAAACCTTCATTTCCGCCAGGGCCTACACCGGGACGGGCTCACCGACTTTTGCGGGAACGATGCCCGGCCTGCTTTGGCCTAGAAACCTGGGGGCGGCCACTTTCAGAGTATGTTACTGCCTCTCATGCCTTTTCATTCATATCTAATTATGATTTATTTGCCAGGGGCGATGATGTTCAACTCGGTGCAGATGGCTGCTTCAGCTACCGTCACCTCCGATCAGCAGGGGATGGTCCAATTTCATACGACCCTTCATATTTCATCTCAAAAGAGAAGATTGACACCATCCGGGAGCGAATAGCAACCGCCCGGCGCCAGAAACCTGCACCGATCACACCTCTGATTCCGCAGGAGGCCATCGATGCTTGTGAGGCCTCTTGGGATGCTGCTAACGAGAAAAAGCAGAAGGTGGATCCTAAACGGCATGACGCCAGTGGCATCTTCATTATGACCTGCCGACATTCCCAGGTTCTTTTCCTATGCAATATTGACACTCCAGGCGAACGCCAGGAATACATTGTCGGACTTATGGAGGAGGTAAATGGGCTCCTTCCTCCACAGGCGACAGTGGTTCAGGCGTATGATGTTGGCTGTGTCACCGATCATAGTTGTAACCTCGTAATTGGTTCATCTTCTGTGGCGAAGGCCTCCGACTAACCAACTTTCAGTTCCCCATTCTCAGTGAAGGGTTCCGCGAGCGTGTCTGCTTTGTGATCAATGCAATGCATGCATTTGGCCACCAGTGGGTTTGCCAGATCGTATACAGCCCCCGCCTCCGGCGAGGACTTGGCTTGACGGATGCCGAAGGTGTTGAGCGGTTTTGGTCATGCATTCGCAAATTGATTGGTATCACTCGAAACCAATGGGTTGGTAATTTTGTCCTTCTCTCATCTCTCCAGCTTAAGCCCACCATCAGAATTCCCGCCGGATTTGGACGATTGACCAGTATGCTGCCTTTGTCAACCACGAAGGTCGTGAAAATCTTGGAGACTGGATTGACCGTCAGGAACACAAAAACCTCGTTCCAAAGCGACAGGCTGCTTACAAGGTTTTGAGAGACTGTGGTGTTCCAGAAACGGAGCTTCGTCGCAACTGGGAGGCGCAGAAGGCGGCACAAACCTCCGTCCGGTCACGTGCGTGTATCGATGGAGGCATACAACTTGCATTGAATGAAGTTACAGATGCTCCCATGCGCTTGAAGCGTGAACTTGACAAAGTTCTTGCGCTGCAAGGCCAAATTGACACTGTCGAACAGTCAATTGCCGATGTGAAGCAGTCCATCACTTGTGGTCCGGATGCATCCGCGGACTCCATTGCACTTCTTCGCAGTCTTGAAAGGACTCATGAGACTCTCAGCACCCAAGCAGAGGCCTTGTATTCTTCACTGAATATTCAAGATTCTTTTCCCGAGCTGCGGAGTCTCCCTCTTGAATTTGTCCGAATTCTGCTCATGATGCGGGACCTCAAAATAAACATTCGTAAGCGGGCTGTAGGCAGTTTTTATGAATGGGAAAACCTTGATCGTGCAGTCGGAGGGAGGAGAGAAACCCTTGGTGAGTTTCAGAGTCCCCTCCACTACCTCCGTACCCTCCGTCACCTCCTCCGTCACATCCGTCACCTCCGTCACCTCCATCACCTCCATTACGGTGGCATGCTAACCCCACAGCAGGTACTAAGCTCCACCAGGCAACAAGGAAGGCTATCTCAAACCGCCAGCCCGCCCTAATTCAATCAATCGCAAAATTCAATAAGTATTGTGAAGACCTCGAGAGACTCCGGCCTGCCGGGTGTAAAATTCCTATTCCATCTCCACTCTCCACCCAATTGAATGGCCTCCGGGATGATCCCTCCCTCCACGAGGATGTATGGATTACTCCCTCAGAAGGCCAAATCCCCCGGTGGCTTAATGATATTGACGTCCGCGATGGAATACGTGCTCTCCACTCTGCTGACCGATGTGCGGAGGAGGGTTCACGGCTCAACATGGAACGTCAGAGCATGGTAACTTGGGTAACAAAAGAGCTGTCCATTGTTGCGGTTGCCATTGAGAGACTCACTGGTATGTTCTTCATCTTTTGAATTACGGTCGTGAATGACCTTTGTCATAGATGCAAGGCTTACCCTGGACCTCCAACTACGACTGGAGCACCTTGAATCCCTCCGACTCCGCTGGGAATCGATCATCCGTCCGCATCAATATCAGCCGACAGCTGTCAGAACGGAGGCCACCACTCTTCCCAGGAATCATTCAAATGGTTTCCCGTCAATTGGTTCAGAACCTCCCACCCTTTTGGAAACCTCCATGGGCACTGTATTAATTGAGCCTGAGTCCGAGGAAGATATATTCAGCGAAGGTTTCTTCCTCTCCGATCCAATGGCCACCTCTAGCACCTCCGGCACCTCCGGCACCTCCGCCTCCGGCGCCTCCGACATGATGGTGGCCTCAGAAGAACTTGACCCAGGTTCCATCTCCGATACCGACCATGATTCTGTCTTGAACCTTCAGGAGATGCTTGTGAATCCCGACACACCGGAAGACTCCACAGCTGTGGAAGCAGACTCACTGAATTTCGAAATCCGGTGGGATTGTGTGGTGCGGTCACCTCCACCACTGCCAAAAACATGCTAATTTATTTTTTAATCACAGCCTAACCTTTCTGTGGACACAGGTCTTTTGCAGTGCCTTCAAGAACACAATAACCTGATCCAAGTAGACACACGCAGGGATAAGCGTGTCATTGTAGGTACCGATGGCCGACCAAATGTGGAGATGGAGGCCTCCGACATTGCTTCGGTAGAATCACATACTGGACGTCTCACTGGCTTTGCGATAAATGGCCTTGCAGCAGCATTTCTCAATCTGCTTGGCAACCCATTCTCCCCAGATGCACTGGCTGTGAACCAATGTGCTGTTTTTAGCACATACGACCTTCCCCGCATCCGTTACAAAGCCTCTGATAACGAGTTATGGAGGCATACCAAGCACACGAGGTACTGGGAAAAGAATCTGTGGTTAATCCCAATCCACCGGATCTATGAAGAGCACTGGGTTCTTGCGGTCGTAGTTGTGGCCGAGCAGCAGATAGTATTTTTTGACAGTCTGGGCTCAAGCGGTGGCTGGAGACGGGATATCCGGGTTAGTTTCAATGCTCTCTGTCAGAATAAACAGCTCAAATGTTGCAGGATATCATGGTCTTGATAACACGAATGGTGGTTCTAGCTAACCGCAACAAATGCCCTCTCTATGTGACAACCGAGGAGGAGGCATGGATTGCGCGTCCGCTCTTCAATTTGGTACATATTCTACCCTGAATTAGCCCTTCACTGACCAGATTGGCAGGGAGAACACCGTCAATCCAATGGGCATGATTGCGGCCTCTGGGTGTTGTGCATGATGGGCGCGATTTTACGAGGCAATGCATCCACCGGTGTTACTGAGGCGGAAATGGGACGTATACGACGGCTTTTCACCGATCATGTACTAGGCCTTCCTAGACGATAATCATTTGTTTTTTTTTGACTGATTTTCCCTCACCGCCTCCGGCACCTCTGGTGCTAACAATTTTGTGGCACGGGTTTTTTTTTTGATCACGAGTTCTGTTCTGCAGTGAAGGGGCTGGTAAATGAATATTATTTGGTGGGGTAGAGTCGATTTTAGTCTGCTGGGTCAGAATGTGTGCCATTTCAACTGTCCTTCTGCTATGCACCGGTCAAAATTTCCTTATTGGGAATCAAGCGGCAGTGTTTTACGCCACAGGACACTGCAGAATTGAGTTCTCACAGGATGGGATACTTATTTTTAGTCCATTTCTGACCTCCAGAATATTTTCAGGAATTTCGGTGCACAGGGTGCAAGTTGGGGCTCTTAGACCTCCGTGGATCCTGCAAAATTTCCTTTTTGGGAATTGAGTGGTAGTATTTTACGCCACAGGACACTGCAGACTCATGTCTTCGAGGTGAGATATGTACCTGTAGGTCATATCTATGCTCCAGAATATCTTCAGGAATTTCGATGTATAGGCTGCAAGTTGGGGCTCTCGGAATGATATGTGTGCATTTTTTCCGCTGAACATGGAGGCAAATATTTCGTTAATGACAGCGGAAATGGGACCGGGGAGATTTACTTGGAGGTCTCAGAGTGCTTGCAGAGGCTCTCACGCTTTGCTGATCCCTGTTCGGCGGTGGTGAAGTATTTAGCATGGCAGCCCATGATGGTAGTAGTTAAAGGACAAGTACTAATTGTGAACTTACATGGGCCTGGCGCACTTTCGTGCACCAGATTTCAAACTGCCAGAGAAAATCTGGTTTAAATACGGAGGCCTCCGGGCAGTATTTACAACCCACTTCCGCATCTCACACCAGTGTGTAAGCAGAACAGTTCATCCACTAAAAAAAATCGCATTCTATTCGTGTCGTGATTGGCTGCCAAAATACGCTTCGATTACGTGTTAAGTCCGGCAGGAGGCATTGAAGGTCGTAGGCGCCGCCGGCAGAAGGTGTTGGAGGTCGTAGGCGCCTCTGACATGAATGGCGTCGGAGGGAGTCGGATGCGTCGGAGGCGCCCTCACGTGCTGATGCCATCATCCAAATGTTCGCTTGACATCACCTCGCTCTTTTTTCACCGCCAGCACATCCCGCGTATCCTCACACATCCAGCTCATCTGGTGAGTTCTTCTCCCATATTTCATTTCTACTGCTGACAAGTCTTCTAAAGCTTCCTCTCGATGTGTTTCTCACGGCCAGCGGCGCCTCCGGCCGTCTGTTAAATTTTTCGTCCTTTTCTTTCAATCTTGACTCCGCACCTCCAATTAATCGACATCTGGTGAGTCTTCTCCTTAATTTCAGTTCCCCTACTGAGCAGTCTTCTAAAGCTTCATTTGGGACGCGTTTTTCAGGGCCGGCGGTGCCTCCGGCCTCCTGTCGGCCTCGATATTTTTTCGGTCTTTTTTCAATCCTGACCTGGTAAGTCTTTTGTATCCAGCACATCTCCATGTTTCTGACTCTTCCTTCCACTGTGCAGCCGTCTCCCTTCCACCACTCCCACACCTCCAGCGATGGATGACACCACGAGTCCCAAAGGGCCCCCTCAAATTTTCACCGCCTCCCCTCCACGCGATGTGCGCGTCAACTCTGCCGAGTCCCCCATATCCGACACACCGTCCTCCCCCCTGTCAGATGTCCCTGGCTCCCCCACCACTTACACGTCTCCAGCCCTGAAAAGCACACCAATCGACATCAACTTGACGCCGTTCAAGGATACCTCTGGCGACCTCGAGTTCCGGCCGCTCTACCCCAACATCGATGGGTTAGATATGAGTGGCTACTCGGAACAGGATATGGGTCCCGATGCTGATGCGGAGGTGGACGGGGAAGGCAGTGCGGACGAGTTCGACATCGAAGGTATCAACGAAGCCCTTAATCTTCAACGGAGGATCGGGGCAGTGAAAACTGTTGCAGATATTACTGCAGCGGTGGGTAAAGAGCTCATGGAGAGCCGCATCCCCACGTATGTTGCGCTGGGTGTACCCAAGCAGTCGACCTCCGCCGTATTCCCTGCCCGGACCTTCCCCACACGCCGCCCCGCTCTCGCATTCCCCTCGCGCCGCAGCCACGAGACCTCCGATGCAGACGACGACGAGGAGATTGACGAGCTCGATTCGTCCCAGCCTCCGACGCCTGTGCGCCCCTTCCCCGCGGCCTATTCTACATCGCTCGTCGACCCTGGATATGGGACGTCTGTCGACAATAGCCCGGCGCACTTCGGACACGTTTGCACTCTCTTCGGGGATGACGACCCCGACAGCCCTACACCTTGGCGCGCTGGCGAAGAAGTGCAAGTCGGAGGCGGGCGGGAGGCGACTCCCCCGGACTTCATCTCCCCCTCCCGCCTCCGCACGACCATCATCGCCACGCCAAATGCCACCCCCGCATCGAAGAATGCTGCTGTGCGACGGCGGCAGCTTGACGGCTCGCCCATTCCCTTCCCGGACTTCGCTGCTGGTGTAAACAGCAGGGCGAATAGCGGGGCACTCGGTGATCGCATGCGAAGGCACGTAGGTCTCCAGCCCGCTGCAGATGCACCGCAAACGCCGCTGCGGGCATTGTCTTCCATGGCGCCGCCTCCGCCTCCCCTCGCCTCCACCTCTTCCAAGCGATCGTGCCTTGCCCCACACCTCCTCCGACCCCCGCTGTCTATGTCGCGCCCGCCTCCGTCGCTCCTCGCAGGATCGCTGCCGAACGTCCTGGCACCTTCACTATTCATACCGCCGCCTCTTCCGTTCCCGGTGTCAAAGCCCCAGCAGCATAAAAAGCGGTCCAAAGCGTCGTCACCCGTAACGCCTCCATCCGCGTTGGGCACAGCCCCACCCGCTGCGCCGCCTGTGCCCTCAGCCCAGCCTCTGCCTCCGCCTCCCGTTGTATCTGAGCGCAACGGGCCGCGGCGCGGGCGCAGTGCAACCACCATGCTTCCGGTGGTACCCTCGTGCCGCGATCCAGAGCTCTCTGCGATGCAGATCGAGCCGACGGTGCACTTCAGTACCGTCTATGGCGCCGGGGGAGCTCCGCTCGGGCATGCATTCACGGGCGCAGATGGGAAAGATGATGCTGTCCGACTTGTGCCGCTCACAGCCATGCATTTCAAGCCCCCCAGTCCACCCTCGCCCGTCGAGAGTGCACAGTCGCTCCCGACGGAGCCGGCGTCTCTCACCGCGATTTCCACGGGCGATCTCGACTTAGACATGAACTTCGGCTTCACAATGGGCGGAGCTGACACAGACATAGGCGACACAGACTTCCTCATGGTCGACACGGAGGATGCAGGCCCTGCTGATGCGGCCTTCAATTCTCCGAACCCTGCCTCTGCCGCCAAACCGAATGCGATACCTATTGACACCGGCGGCAGGCCCCGTCTGGCTGCTTCGAAGGCAGTCAAGGAGGGCTGCCAGCGGATGCTCCAGGTTGCCATGGAGACTGCGATCGCCAGCGGGCTCCCCGAGGCACGCATTATCAAGGTATTCCGAGCAGAACTGAAACGTGTCCAGGAGCCGGGGGTCGATCTGAAGGCCCCTAAACTCGGCCGCTGGAATCGTTACCAGAGTTACGCGAACCACCGCGAAAACCGGGTGCACGAGCACCAACGCATCAACGTAGACTATGTCTGCGATGATGACGAAGAACCTTTGCCACTCGACAACGACGAGCTGCTAGAGAGCTATTCACAGTTCTTGAAGTTCTGCGAAGACGACGGGATCAACCCTGATCTCATCTTTGACCTGGCTGATGAGCTGGATGATGCCGATGGTCCCCAGACTATTGGGGCTCGCCAACGTGCGTTTGTGAAGCGGATGGATATCTATGAAGCTTGTGTATGTTTTTTCTCCTTTTTTCATATCTACTGGACATCCTGCTGATGCCCTTTTCTTTTACAGTTACATGATGATGCCAAGAAGCATGGCTGGTATAGTTTGCTCGTCACCACTGGCTCCCACATCAATGAGGACACCAACCTCGCACGAGTCGTCATCACCGGAGGCCTTGGCAACGGTGCAGTGAGTTTCTTTCCTGTACATGGGTTAGTGCTGTATTCTGACTTCGCAATTCTCAGCTTCTGTCCACATTGAAATGGACGTAAGATGAGCTGGTCGCGATTGTGAAGTCGGTGGCATAGTATGTGTATATTTACTTTGTGAACTGAATCAAACTAACAGCCGCCCAGCGCCAGCGAACTTAAACAGACTGTCCTCGCGGCGGTGGAGGCCAGCTCCGACGTGCCGGAGGTGGAGGGGTCGGAGGTGCCGGAGGTGCCGGAGGCGCCGAAAGCCAGCTCATCGAAAGTCAAATCAGACTCTGCACCCCACCGCGACAAGCATGCTAAGCATGTTTTTGGTATCAACAAGATGCGCGAGGACATGTCGGATGCAAGCAAGGCCGATGTTGGAATTAGCATTTTCTACGACGTCCTCGGAGGCCGGAACTTCGCGTTCCGCAGTCTGGTCGATGTTTGTCCAAAGGGTTACAGGCTGCTGGGGTGGCCGACGGGTGCCCAGCTCCCATTCCTGTGCAGCGCAGACAAGGGGATCAGCGCCTTTCGCGACGCTGAGATTGCCGCCATCTTCGAGGCTCTCAAAGCACGGAACACACCAGAAACCGGTGGTGCTACCTCCACGGGCTTGCGTATCGAGAAATGTCCCTATTCAGATGGTATGTTTGTCCTTTTTTCATTTTAACCCCTACTAAACACGGCACGGGCTCCAGGGGACTACATAATCTTCACGCACGACTACTCAAAGCCCACCCCCAAAGGTCCCCCCTCCGACCTGGCTGTTATAAAGCACTGGCGGGCTTCCGGGGGCGTCGCCCTGCCAGTTCTGGATGGCGAGGGTGACATGTGGGAAGTCCAATTCGACCTCGACGATTCCATGGCCACTGCAAAGACCCGCAAACAAATTGAGACTCAATTCCCGAACCGGAAGCCGAAGAAGGAAGAGGAGGAAGAGGTTGTACCAAGGCGAGCGAGGTCAAAGGGAAAGTTGAAGTCAAAGGCGGCACCTCCGATAGCCGATAATGACTCGGTCGAGGAAGAAGAGGTTGTGGTGCCCGCAGCCGCACCCTCACGGCAGGCTCGACACACCAAGAAGGTCTCGCCTCTGGCACCTCCGACTCACACAGCGGCGGAGGTGCCTCCACGTACGCGCTCCCGTGTCCAGCGGGGCGGGGGCCCATCTCGTTCCGGTCACCCGCAGCCGCAATTGAAGTCGGCCTTGCGTGGCACAGCCGCACCTGGTCGCAAGCAGGTCAGAATTGAGTCCGACGCTGACGATTCGGACGACGTGCGCGACACGATACCATGCCGCACTACACCCCACATCAGAACACGCTGTACATCACGCGAGGAAGAGGACGACCGACCTCCGAAGCGTTTCAAAGGCAGCACCTCGGCGGCGTCCCATGCCGCTGTACCGGCCAGAGCTTCGTCGCGCTCAAACGCGATCGCGTCGTCCTCCACGGGTCGCATTCCCCCGCCCTCTGCCTCGATGGCTCCGGTTCCTCCGCCCGCTGCGCTCCCCGCAGATCCTGCTGAGCAGGCACTGCCGCCAGCGATGGAGACGTTGGTGGCGAGTCTATCCATGCTTAGTCCTGATATGATACGGGGGCTGGCCGCAGTCTTGCAGCAAGCCGCTGCCGCTCAGCCGACTGCCCCCGCACCGTGAGTCCTACACGCCGTTGCACCTCACCATCTTGAATTTTCTTGCTATCATTGTTGTGTATTGTTCCGCTGCCTCATCTTGGACTCGCTCGCGCTCACTGTATCATATCTTGTTGCTCATCTTGGACTCGCTCGCTCTCACTGTATCATATCTTGTTTACATCTTGGACATCTTTATTGTTTGTTTCCATATTTCAACCTCCGTGACATGTATATTACTATCTGTATACTTACGCTCTTTTTGTATAGCTCTGTAAATAAATCAATTTTGGTGTGCAGTATTTGAGAGAGTATCTCGGGAAAGGGAGAAAACTGGGACGTTGATGGCGGGGCGAGCAAAGGCGGATATGGAAATGTACCTAATAAGCCCCGCACCTCAGGCACCTCCGCACCTCCGACAGCCCTTTTAGGGGGTTTTTACTAACATGAAATAACCCCCCAAACAGGGTCATACGTAATGGCGCCGGAGGTCGCTTAGGTGCACGTCATATGATGCCGATTCCCCAGTCTGTCGACGCATCCACCCAAATCCCGAGATCAATGAGAG
The DNA here is from genome assembly GCA_029378255.1 of Mycena rosella. Taxonomy (NCBI): domain Eukaryota; kingdom Fungi; phylum Basidiomycota; class Agaricomycetes; order Agaricales; family Mycenaceae; genus Mycena; species Mycena rosella. The sequence goes on along the minus strand of JARKIE010000155.1, from coordinate 196,935 downwards.
GGCCTCTTGCTTCCAACGAGCGGACGAATTCAGGATGTGCTAGGACCCTCATCCACCACTTCAAGTCCGAGATGACGGCTCTCGGGGGTATCTCGGCAAGTGTTTGTTTGTGTACGATGCGGAGAAAGCTGACAGAGCCGGAAGGTAGGATCGGCCGTGTTCGTACACATATGTGAGGTGCGACAACGAGCCAATGATCTTCAAGACGTCCTGAAGCGGTGCTTGGGCACGCTCGAAACGGGTGATGAAGGTGGAGACCCGTAGCCGGAATTTTATCCGCTTTCGTTCCGGGATCGAGACTGTGCGACGTAGTAGGTTGAAGACGAATCCCACATATTCCACAACGAAATCGAAGTCCTGCCCCTTTGTTAGATGCCAGGGGACTTGCAGGTCTGCAATCATGGCCAGCATGGTCACTTTGTCGTAGTTGTAGCGGATTTCGATGAAATTGTAGCTGCCCGAATCCGGCCAAAACAGACCCTCGGAGTACCATAAAACGAAACGCCCGCCTGGGGCCGGTTCGCGTGAATTTGAACCGTCATCTACCCATTTGATAGCGAACGGAAGGCCCCGCCTCTTCCAAATGTCGACCACCGCATCGGCGATCTCCCCGTGTACTCCGCTCATTGAGGCGACCCCGAATACTCCGACGGTATTGCACCAAAACTGTGCCCTGTGTTGACACACCAAATGCTTCCTCTGAGCAGGCAAGATTGGTGCTGTGCGATATGCTCGATAACGTCCACAGTAGCACCTTGCGTCCCAAGCGGGCATGTCGCAGCCTAACGCAAACGAATGACCATCAGTTACATATTCAATGTACTGTGTCTTGAGCCCGGCCACGACTATCGCGCTGGCTCGTCTGAAGTCCGCGAGCATTCTACTCGCGGCTTGTGGCGGCACCCCTCGCAAATCTGCGCGAGTCCGAAAACAGAGTAAATCTACTCACATATTCGCCCATCTGCGCTGCAGAACCCCACCGGGTAGGAAAATCATCTGAATCAATTTGGTCGTTGATGGAGACACCGTTCTTCTCCTTCTTCGAGGCATTGGTACAAGGCCTGAACTTTTCTGGCTTCGGCGGCATCGCGCTCGGATCCGCTGGAGTGTATACCACGGTCATCGGGCAGCACCAGAATGGACCCCCACACACCCGCTCCATCTCGGATTGCGTGAAGGGACCCAGCATGTGGCCTGCGGCCTTTTCATCGGATAGGTATTTATCGACCTGGGTCCGATAGTCATCGACAGACGGATCATTCATGAATATTGTAGTTTTTCGAATGGGTTGGAAATCCCCCATAGGGAATCCGTGTCGGAGGTGGTGAGCAAGATTGGGGTATTGGGAGGCAAGATTCAGAGTTTTTAACGCGGTCTCGAACGCTTCCGGGGAGTAGGGAGTGATTATAGCGTTGTAGTCGGATAGAATATTTGAGGGGGCGATGTGCACAAAACGGGAGCTGATGGAAGTATTCACGGCGTCCGAGATGAATTCGGTCGCATTTGCACTATGGTACAGCCGTTCTACATCAGTAGAACGGGCTCTAGCACTTGCCGGAAGCAGCGTGGTGCTTGGTGGTACCGCACAAGGTGCACGCGTGGCAGTGCAGATTGGCGTTTCTTGCCTCACAAGCTCCGTGCAGGTTCCAGCCGACGCAGACCTGCGTCTTGGGCTCTGAGACCCAGAAGATCTTCCCTGCCTCGAAGAATATCTTGATGGGGCCTCCCTTGACAGTCTTCGAGGCACGGCATTCACGCGCCATGTGGCCGGTGTCACCACATTTGAGGCAAAGTGTGCTGGCGGCATCCTTCCGAAAGGAGCGTTCACCTCGCTCGCGCGAGTAGGGAAAGGGGCGTTCGGGGTACGACGAGGATGCTGTTCTCTCTGGTCCGAGGTATGCTGCTCTAGACCTTGGGCTCTCGTGTCTCGAATCGTGCTCACGGTTCGGCCACTGTGTGTGTCCGAGTCTCTCCAGCTCTCCCACCTGTTTGGCCACCTTGTTCTCGAAGTACCGAGCACGGCTGGCCTCGAAATCCTTGTGGTAGACTCCTTCGTCCCATACCGTCGGTCTCCACGTTTGACGTTGCATCCAGGTTCGGCATCACCGTTGTACCATTATAAAATCCTTTTCATCGAGGAGGTCGACGTCGCGGCACCTACGCCTGTGGTTGTTGTACGCTTCCAGCTGCCCCGCCGCCTCTACTGGCGCGTTTTCCACAAACCACCGCCTGTAGTTTGCATGCGCCTCGTCAAAGCGAATGTGTGACAGCGTCGTCTCGTCTTCGAATATGGAGGGGTCGAGGGTGTAAACGACGATGGTCTTCCCGTCTTCGCCGGAAATGGTGCGCTTCTTTGGCTGGTACTTCGGGTCGCTCTGATTGACACACATGTCGTGGATGCGCTCGTTCATGAAGATTGAGCGTTCTAGGTATGTTCCCGCTAACGCGAGCTCTAGGATCCGTGGCGAGAAAGGAGGTCTGTTGCTCTCATCCCCCCTCGCCGGCTGGATGGCTGCCGCATTGAAAATGCGCGCGATTGCCGTTGGCCGCTCGGGCGTGGGCACTGGTGTCGCGGTGCTCATTGGAGCCACGCTCCTCATGCTGGTCATGAGGGCCAAGAACATTTGTTGGGATGCCGGGGCCATATCCTTGATGATTGTGAGGAGATGTTGAAGCAGGCATACAGATAGCCATATCATTAATAGCAAACTACACTGGATATCACTGGAATCCAGTGGAACAAGGGACATCAGCTAATTCAGCACACCCGCAACAGTGCCAGTGTCGATGAAGTCCGATGGAGATCACCGGAAATCGACCTACCCATCGCCAGCCGATGGCATGTGATATCTGCCAGCAGCTGCCACCAAGGGCCAGCGGTGTCCACTGGTGGCCACTAACGGACTTTCCATCGGCGGGTATATAACTCCCGGGTATATAACTCATGACTCGCGGTCGAAACCTTTATTCTGAAACCGCCAGTCTCCTACAATGCTCTGCATCTGAAGAATGTTCGACTGTCAGTTGGTTGATATCCAAACATCTCATCGATGCAACAGCGGATACGATCGAGATTGGATGCTGTGAATTTCCGCGTGGGTTTATCTCTCAAGGATTTGATTATCTTCGTAAACAAGTGTTGGCCTCCCTCCTGTAGGCGAATTCCATTTGGACCTCAATCAGGTCTAACAACATTCACCGCCTAACAGGGAATTTTCTGTGGAAATGCCTCCACAACATTTACCACGTTGGCTCATTCTGGGAATCCATACCCAACCTTGACATTCTCGGCCAATGCCCAACCTGTAGAGTGCCAGAATCCCTCGAACACATCATGTTGGAATGATGCACCTGGCCAGAAACAAATATGGCAGTTGGTAGAAAGACTCTGGAGGCTCAAATATACCGCCTGGTCCAAGCTAAACTGGGGCTTACTCCTTGGCTGCGGCCTTGCCAAATTTAAAACGCCGAGAAGTAAATCGGTGCCGGCTCAGAACCACTTCACAATTATTGTGTCGACATCAATGCATCTGATCTGGAAGTTGAGGAACGAGAGTCTTTGAAACTTTCACATATGCAGCTGACAGCGAGATACATAACCGTTGGGTGCCGATGATCAACTCTGCCATCAAACAGGATAAGCTGCTCACGAACTGAGCTCGGTTTGGATCCCTCGCGATCAAAAAACAGTTGGTGCTCAACACCTGGAGCGGCACGCCCCTCGACGATGATTCCCTACCGGATGACTGGATAAAATCCAAGGGGATTTTAGTGGGTATACGGCCGGCCACTCGGAAAAACGGAGTTGGTTGATTCACAGCGGAAATGTGGAGATTTCAGGGCAGATGGAAATGTTTCTGAAATGTATAATTTAGGTATCAACTTCAGCGGGCCTGAAAACGTGCCCGAAACTTCAAATTTCCGCGCGACCTAAGTTGAAACCGAAACTAGCCGATTCGGGTATGGTTTCGGCACACCTGAAATTTTTTATTTCAGACATTGTTTAGGCCCAGCTAAAGCTGCTTCTGAAACTATAGGTTTCAGTAGCAGTTTCAGCATGCCCTAAACTGATTGTTTCGGCAGCTCCGGAACTGCTGCCGAAACAATAAGTTTCGGCACCCAATTCGGCACCACCCACACTAGGTCTAGAGCGGTCTAGACCGGCCTAGATTCGGCTTCGGTGCACCCGAAACAATAAGCCGAAACTTGTTGTTTTCAGCGGCAGTTCCGGAGCTGCCGAAACAATAAGCTTAGGCCTGGCTAAAACTGCTACTGAAACCTATAGTTTTAGAAGCAGCATCAGCTGGGCCTAAATGATGTCTGAAATAAAACATTTCAGGTGTGCCAAAAACATATTCACAAACAGAAACTTTAGTTTCTGATTTGTGCTCAGAGTACCGAGAATGTCGCCAAAACGCCCACGTGCCTTGCCATTTGTCATTCTGCTGAGTCTTCTGCCGATATGCCGCTGCCGTACATACACAGCATTTGCTCCCAATTCCACGACACTACTTACATGTTGCTTACATGGCTGCCAACTCTGAGAATGGTCCTCTTCCCGTAAACACGCTTTTGATTGCCAATGTACCACTTTTATCTTTTACCAATATGTTTTATGCCCTGTTTGTGCTCCGCCGCTTGCCGGCCACTCAATCTCATCTGAATCAGCTAGTTTCGGCTTCAACTTAGGTCACATGGAAATTTGAAGTTTCGGGCATGTTTTCAGGCCCGCTGAAGTTGATACCTGGATTATATGTTTCAGAAATTTCCGCCTGCCCCGAAATCTATGACGGTCGTTACTGGACAAAACCCCGATGGCCATGCGTGGCCATCGATGACCACTGATGGGATGCGTGGCCATGCATGACCACGCATGGCCACCGGTGGTGGCCGATGGCGGGAGGTGGCCATCGGATGCACATCAATAGATGGAGTGATGTGTTCGCTCGTGGCGATCAATGGGCTGATCTGGTATGGTTGTGTTGTCCTGCATTCACCATCGATGGCACACAGCCTCTATCTCATCCCAATCCAGTTGGCCCCTTTGGCTTTCGGCTAAATTTCCCCCTAATCCCTATTTTTCCAATGTTTTTTGTCAACATCCAGTTTGTCCGCAACTATACAGTCTCCACATCATTCAGGCTCTCTCCCGTGCCTCCACACCTCCATGATTTCTCTATACCACCAAGGCCTGTACTACATCCCCTGACACAAATAAATAAATAAATCATAGACCCCAATTGCACGACTCCTGCCTGCGGAGGGTTCTGCTCCGCAGGTCAGGATGATCAGCCCTATCTGCCCCAATTGTTTTGTTCACTCTCCTTTCAGTTCAGGACGAGGCAATACAGGAGCAGAACTGCAGGACAGGCCCCAAGAATTCTAATGGGAGTTAAACATCAAGGATTGCATGCGTGATGAAGAATACCAGACATACTGATATGATTGCGGCTGCTTGAAGAGGGACTACAACTGCGGGGGGGGTCGATAAACCAGGTGGCTTTCATCTCACAGGCTGACAGGGACCAGGGCTAGAGGCTCTGGGCAGGTGAAGTTCATTTACAGGAGCCAAGACACGTTACTCCGATCACCCTGAAGGAGTATAGATCGGGCAAAATAAACGGGATATTTATTTGGCCTGGAATTTTGTGTGGTGGGCATCGATGGCACACGAGTGAGCACTGGAGGAGCATTGATGACCACCATGGATGGGACATGGATGGGCCACACCTAACACCTGTAGACATAGACAGAAATCTGTGACATTTAATGCTCATGGATAAGAGGAGGGTTGGTTGAATAGGGCTCCATCGGGTCGACATTGATGGGCATTGACTGGCCACTGGTCACCATCGATGGCCACGGCATGTCATCGATAGTCATGCATGGCCATGTCTGCCCATCCATGGTCACTGGGGTTTTGTCCAGTACCGCCAGTCATAGAAATCTCCGCATTTCCGCTGTGATTGACAGCCAGAGTCCCACACGACGGCTTGAAACCAGTGCGTAACGGCATTTCCTCCTGGACACTTTCTCGACTATATTGGATAAGACCCAATTCAACCAGCGGATACGCTTGGAATGCTTTGCAGACTGAGTTGTATTATTACAAACACTCAAAAAAAAAAAAAAAAAAACGCTCGACATAAACGCCGCTCATTTACACGGTGCAAATTCGAAATTCAAAGACGGGGACGCCCAGGAGTGACTCTCAAGCCGAGAGCGGAAGTCAAAGCCACCTCTATTGCACTCCTCCTGCGACATACCCGAAACACAAAAGCAATCTAGGTTGAATTTGGGACAAGTCATTTCTATTCAAACAAGTACTTATCCGGAACAATCTCGAATCTAGTCAAAAATATCGGTCGCATACCGGCGCCCTTTCATGATTTTTTCAAATCTCTCAGTGGCTTCCTCGTCAGTGATGTTCTCCTGCGCCTTGATGATATCCACGAGGGAGGCTTTGATTCCTTTTGCAACATTCGCGGACCCACACGTGAAGAACTGTTGAAAAGATCAATGGAATACCGGTGTACAATCAACTCGGTGCGTACCAAGGCGCCCTTGCCGTACGCTTGCACAATATCTACGCTGTCTTTCAACACACGACTGGCAGGGATATCAGTTCGTAGTTCGAAGAACAATGCCAGCACTGACTGTTGCACATATTTGCAGCCCTCCGAGTTCTCGGGAGAGCGCGAGAAGGCCGGGCGGACATCCACGACGCCCTGCTTGATCCACTCTGCGAGGTCGCTGTCGGCATACAAAAAGTCCGTCTCGGGTGCGCGGCACCCAAAGAACAGCAGCATCTTGCCGACATCGCGCCCCGACGCCTTCTGCTCCGCGCGCTCCTGCATGAACCCGCGCATCGGCGCGATGCCGGACCCGCTGCAGAACATCACCACGGGCGTCGCGGGGTTTTCCGGCGGGTGGAATGCCGCGGCGGACGGGCGCACGGCCATCTGTACGCGATCCCCGGGCATCAGGCTCGCGAGGTAGTTGGAGCCCACGCCGAGGAATGGTTGGGTCGCCGTCCCCGACAGCGGCGGCGCAGTGAGAACACTGATGGTGACGGTGATATGGCTGGGGTTCCACAGCGGCGAGGACGAGATAGAGTACTGCCGCACGCGCATGGAGGGGAGCATCTGCAGGAACGTACCAATGGGCAGCGCAATATCCGCGTGGCTCTCCAGAATTGCAAACACACTGAGTCTCTTCTCCAGGACGGCCTCGCTGTAGGAAGCTTTCAGCTCGTCGATATAGGTACGGGTTGCGTCTGTGGTTGCAGCCTGGCTCAGGATTCCGAGATCGCGCGTGGTCGCAGGCTGCGAGAGTTCAATGTACCCAGTCAAAATCTCCGCCAGTTTGACGGGTTTCCCGACGGGGAGCGAAGTAGGACCGACGGAGGAGAGAATGACCTGCACTCAAGTGAGTTGACATCCAATGTGCACAGTAAAGCCCAACCTCCTCCTCGTTGGAAAGACTGAACCGCGCAAGAACCCGACGGACATCTCGGATGGGATTCTGGGGCAAGCTGGAGGCCTAGGTCAGAAATTCAACAACATCGCTGGCACGGTAGAACGCACATGGCAATATAATCACCGGCTGCGAAAAAAATCAACATCAGTCTCGGCTCAGTTGAACACTGATACCACTCGTACCTCGAGCCGTAGTCCCTTCCGGAAGCTCAAACTCTGAACACCAGTCAGCCAGGAAGCGAAGCCAGCGAACTCGACCTACCAATGTGCCGCTTCTCCGGCCCCTCCTTCGTCAGGAGGCGATTCTCAACCACCCGTCCGAGAAGCGCGTCCGCCTGCCGCAGCGCCGTCGCGCGCTCCTTCCCGCCATCCACCGTCTTCACCTCCAGCGTCTGCGCGAGCGCCTCCGAGCGCGTCGTCGAGTACTCCTACTCCGAGTCGGCAATTGATTTCATATGCGCCACGGCAACGCACCTTCTGCAGCGCACCCCACAGCCGCGCCTCAAACTCGTCAAACGTCTGGAAGAACTCGCCCTTGCTCGCGTCCCCCTCGCCGCGCGCGACGAGCCGGCGCCCCCCGCGCGCCTCGAAAAGCTCATCGCACAGGGTCGGGATCTTCTGGTACGTCGCCGTCCAGTCCGAGTTGCCGCAACCGAACACCGCGAAACACACGTTCGCGAGCTCGGCGCCGCTGATGTTGCGCAGCCAGTCGACGAAGCGCGCTGCATTGTCTGCCGGCTCTCCTGTCGTTCCCACAAAATATATTAGTCATATGCATGTAGAGGCAGAATGAAACGCACCCTCGAACGACGCTGTGATGATCACGACCGGCCCGTCCGTCGGCACCTTCCCCACCGCCGAGTCCAGCGTCCCGATTGACGGGCGGAATCCTGCGCCTTATTAAACATATATCCCTCATTTAGAGCGCGGCGAAACACACCATATGATGGCGCCTCGTTCGCGACGCGCTGCGTAAACGCCTCGGACGTGCCCGTGTTCGAGCCATACAGAACATACAGCGGCACCCCGCTGCGATCTGGCGCCGCCACCGCCACCGCGCCCGCCGGCGCGAGATCGCGACTCGCCATGAGCGCAGAGGCCGGCGCCGCGTAGAGGTGGGCGCCCGCCTTGGCGCGGGGCGTGGCGTGAATGCGCAGCCCCTTGGGCTTGACGGTGAGCGTCTGCTTGATCGCGAGCGTGTACGACGGGTCGACGAGCGCGAGATCGAATTTCTGGATGATCGAGGCCATGACGAGGGTGACTTCCTGCCAGGCGAAGGCGCGCCCGATGCATGCGCGCGCGCCGAATCCGAACTAAAATGTGAGATCAATACGACGCACAGAAATAGGAATCAACACGAACCGGCTGCCAAGCATTCGGCTGTGAACATCCCCGTCAGTACGCGGATTACTCACGTCAACAGAACACGCACCGGGAGCGCCTCGAACTTCCCGTCCAGCATTCGTTCAGGCTGGAATTCCTCGGCCTGCGAAACGCAGCAACTCAGGGCTCGATCCTCCGCAAGACCCAGCCAACGAACTTACATCATCACCCCACACCTTCGGGTCGCGGTGCATCTCCCACGCCTGAATCGCGATCGACGTGTCCTTCTTCACCGCGTACTTGCCGCCTCCGAGCGTCGTGTCCTCCAGTGGCGCCGTCGTGCGCATCGGCGCCGTGGCCGCCAGGCGCAGCGTCTCGCGCATAACCGCTGCCCTCATATATTCAATGGCGAGTGGTGTGGAAAGGCAAGAAACATACCGATGAGGTACGGCAGCTTCGAAAAGTCCTCGTACGTAACGGGCCGGTCGCCGAGCACCTCGTCGACTTGGGCGCGGAGTTTACGCATCTTGTCGGGGTGCTTGAGGAGGAAGTACACCATGAAGGTCATCATGCCTGCGTCCGGCTCATCAGATGAAAGTGCCACAGGGTAGAATGGACGAACCTGAAGACGTCTCGTGTCCTGCCCGCCGATATTTATTTAATTTATTAGTGCAACGGGGTCAGAGGTGGACGGACCGGCAATTAGGAACGTTAGCAGCTATGTTGTAGGGTCAGCATGCAGAAATAAGACGGGAGTTGTTTGCGCACGTTCTGCGAGATGGACTCTGCGGACATGGCCTGCCCCGTCTTGGGATCGCGCGAGTTGAGCATCGTGTCCAGCAGGTCGTGCTTTGGGATCGGGTGCGCCTTGCGCGTCGCGACGACTGCTCGCAGTTAAATAAAACTTGCATGTCATGCGGTGACACGCACTCTGGTCCGCAAGGTCCTTCATCTTCTTGATGTCCGCCTCGTACTTTACGGCGGTCCCGCGCATCACGGCCTGCAGCACGCGCGGGCGGTTGGCGCGCAGGCCGCTTTCCTGCAAAAAGTCGCCCATTGCAACTGTAAATTCGGGCTGCTGCTCCGTGTAGAATGAATTAAGGCGAAAGGACATAGAGCAGTACGCTATCGCGTCGAGGGCCACCCGCGTAAAGTCCTCGGAGGGGTCTATGACGGCCTCGGGGCCAAATCGCTCCCACTGCGGAGATGAGTTGATTTTGAATGGGACAGCGCCAAAAATAAAACGGACCTTGAGAAGCAGCTGGTTCGAGATGTCCCGCATCTCCTCCATCATACCTTTCACGGCTATCGTGCCGAAGGCGGGCATAAGCAGGCGGTCTGTGCGCGCTGTCAGTCGTCTCGCCACGCTGGCGCGCAGGCGCTACTCACGGGCAATCCCCCAGTTCGGCTCGTCATTGTGCGCCTTGCCGCCCGTGTGAGAGGAGGGCAGTATCGTACCTGCATTCGGCCACGCACCGTGAATAGCGCGTCCCCGACGAGGTTGCGAACCTCCATCAGTCCGCCGGTAACGCGCTTCTTGAACCGCGTGTCGTCGGAGACCTCGTTTGCCAGCTCATACGAGGACACACAGACCAAGGTGCGCCCTATAAAAGTTAGCTATATCCAACAGTAATGATAAGAGTCACAAACCGAGCAAGTCGAGCTGGTATATTTCGCCATAGGTTTTGGCAAGGAGCTGGAATGAGCGCAATGGGACGTCCTTCTCCAAGGAGGCGACGTTTCCGATGAAGGGGATCGTTGGGGGCTGAGGAATTGGGATGCTCATAGTTAGGATTATGCTGGTGTCCACAAGGCTGTACTTATAGGTGGAAGTCAAGAAGAAAGAAATGGCATCTGCCTCGGGAGACTGGGCCGGTTTGATCCGATCACGATCCGCTCGTGTTAAACTACTCTCGGGCATTGCTCGGGCAGCCCGCTTCCTGCCGATCTGCCTATTCCGACATCGGTCTCTGGTCATAAAGTCTTACATTTTCGGCCCAAGCGCGAAATTAAACGGACTCTCGTCACCGAGAGTATTCATCGGGACTCTATCTCACCGACGGCGAGAGTATTCGCCGGTGATATGGCCTCCGGCGGATTTATCAGCTACTACCATGACAGCGTGGGCCCCCGGCCGCATGTTTTCCTTCTTTTACTGTCATTTGTGGAGCTCGTTCACAGATCCCTTGATTCGATTGCTGGGTAGGGTTCAACGCCTTCCAACATGCAGGGCGCAGGTCCAGCGCAGGTAGCCAGTAGTTCTTTTGGAAGCGAAAAACTTCTCATACATTTGGAAGGTGCGGAAAGACCAAAGACAAGACAGAAACTTTCGTCGGCTTTCGGCTCCAGAAATGTGTGCAGTACGGAGCGAGCGACGTCTCTCGAAACAGATTTCAAAAGAGACCCAGCCTGTTGGCAGGGGATTCCAGAGGTGACACCCGAAAGTTTCGAATATGCTGACCGCATTAATCTTAGGCTAGGTGACACTGAAGGTACCCCTTTGATCTGCTCCCGATTGATTTGATTATTTCCTTTTCGGCTCATTTGGCGTTCAGCTGTTGTAGGGTGTTTGCCGGACCATCTTCTAAGGTGGTGGACCGTTGGGTTTTCAGTACGACAAGAAATCAAGGCGTCAGAGGGCCTAGCTGCCCAGGCTTGTACATGCCCCGACTTATCTGAGTTATCTCCTTTCGATGTGATTGGCACTCCCTCCTCCGTTGCAGTTCTGTCCCTCACGCTCGTACAATTGTGTTTTGTGCCCACTCTTGATACTTGCTGTAGTCGTGGGACTATTTAATCGTAGTTCCAAATTGTTATCAAGCGGGCAACGGAGCTGTGACTCTCACATTCTCTCCTTCTCCGCGACCACACACACTCATAGACTCTTGTGGTATAGACCACTAGTATGACATGCATTCAGTAACTCGGACCCTTCAAAGAAACACAGAGTGATAATCCAGGTGCCGTACCCGCATTAAATCAGATTGGATTTGCAGCACTTGCTCAATAGAAAACAAGAGGAAATGATGGGCAGCAGCGAGCTGAAAATATCATTCCATTGTATGTAGTACAACACAAACCGGGCCGCCTTGCAAGGAAATGTGAGGAAGCTCATACCTAATTGGAGGATCTATACTCCACCCACTCGACGTGCCCCAACCAGGCGGACTCTCCAAGGCGAAAGTGCAGCAGCAGCTGGTAATCTGAGATTAAAAATATGAGCTCCAAGCTTCGTTAGAGACTTAGTTTTCCCTCAGTGCCGGTGAGCATCAAAAGGCATGCGGAGATCAGGAGATCAGCGAGGAGTACCACAAGCTGATGAACATGACAGGTTGTGTTTCGGTTGTTAAGCAGGACGGGCTCAGACTTCCCAACTGTTCGCGGAAGGTGGGGCCTTGACAGTTGGCGTAAAGAACACCAGATGAGGCCACGCATGCAACTGAGACTTCTTTTTCTTGCGGGCGGGTTTGACGGGCGAGGCCTCTGAACCGGTTTAATCACCCGAGAAATTGAAGCGCCTCAACGGCCGGCGTCTTACATCTCTGCCATCTGCTCGATTTTGAAGCGCAGCCAAATCTCAGGATGTCAGGTTTATACCAGAAACATACGGAAGAAGTGGCAACGTAGTAGTCCTCCCTTCGTCGAAGTGCCGCATCCCTTGATATCGAGGTAACCCGCGAACTGGGCTTCAGGTGCACACGGAATGTCAACATTCACTGGAATTTGGCGAGCAGAGAAGCGGACGGGTAGATCGAGACGCACTCCTCAGGCCCCTATCTGAATTTGGGCATTTTCTCTCGGCAGCCTCGGCACAACATCAAATTAATCAAGTAATGTCATCAACAAGTGGTGGTGCGCAATGCATTGGGCCATCATTTTGTTCCCATGCATCACGTGCAGTGATCTCCGCCATTTCAACTGACCCAAATCCCGGGGCACATTTATTGGCTGCCCCTGATGTGGTAAACAGTGGATTCAAACATGAAAATTTTAATAATAACCACACCTGTGTTTTGTTCAGACCAAATTTGCAAATTTGAGGAACTATCTTGTAAAATCAAGAAATCATCAGAAGAATCGTGTGTTTCCAGGGCTAATGTCCGTATCTGACGATTTTTCTCTGAACAAAACACAGATCTGCATCGTGAAAACATCTTTTGTCAATTGAGTTGTGGCAAAAGATGCCTGTGAAAGCCGGAAAATGTGCGCGCGGGGGCAACGTGCCTACATTTGCCCATGTTTGAGCCGAACTGATCTAGCGGGTATCCGTCCAGTGCACCTCTCAAGAGACTCCTGGACGGCCGAAAATCTGTCGAATATGATATGGTAATGCTCAAGATACCCAGGAAATATTCTGGGAATTTCCTTCCTGATTTTGGCCCCAACCAGATATCCGGAAGATGGCTTGGCATGCACGAGTCGTGTGTTCGGCCTGCTCTGGCGGTCTCAATTCAGAAGGAAAATATTCGCGAAAGTAGATAGCCTCTAGTGCGGAAACATAATGCATTTTGAGTATTTTTGCTTGAGCAAAGGTGCAGAATTGAAGCCAGGGCAGCTTGAACAAGTGTGGGTCAGTTTTGTTTGATCGCGTCTCGAGTGAAGTCGCACGTGATCGTCACGGCGGATCATTCGGGATTGCCCACCACCACAACAAGTGATCAGACGGGGACACTCGGTCCCACTCGGTCTCTCTTTACCGCTCTGCCATTCACATACTTAGTAGCCTAGAATCTTAGGGCTGCCACCCGTTGCCGTGACGGGCACGGCCGTCGGTCTACGGCCCGTCGATTCAGATTTCTGAGGTCCGACGGCACGGGACGGTCAACGGGACGGCCGTCGCGGCCGTGGCAACGGTCGACGAGGTTCAATTTTGTTTGGGCGTTCTGTGTGAAGGTAATGTCTGTCCTACATGATTTATTATCATACTAGAACACCTGTTGAGATACTTACTGCTATTCTGGACCTTCATGGACCCGACCAATGCACTAAACGAATTTTTGAGTTGAAATATACGGGCTTTCCTAAAGCGGAATGATGGTCCCGCAGTCTCAGCTGAGTTCGGTATAACCCTCCAGTAGTCTGAGAAGACTTAGAATGAGTTGGAAGTGCTAAAAGGTGGGTGAATGGACCGCATAGAACAGTATTTAAAGCCAAACTATTATGATATACCCGTGTACCGTCGGCGTGCCGTGACGGCCGTGTTTCAACGGGCCGTTTTTCGACACGCGACATCCCCGACGGAACGGGCACGGCACCCGTTCGACGGGTGCCGTCGAACCGTCGCAACGGCAACGGGCGGCAGCCCTAGCCTAGATATCCGATGGCACTCTGGATTCATAAGGCCCTCCGGGCAGCCCTGTGACTTCCCCTATGCTGTGTCCTCCCTATATGCTGATGTTACCCGTTAACTCAATACCCTATCACAGCACCTAATCTGTACCCCACCGACATGTCTTTACTACCTCCCGAACTGTAGACGGTCATATTATTATTCCCAAACCCTTCGCGGACCTGCGTGCCATGCGGTGTAATATGCCGTATAGCGTATCGGCGACGGCAGTGTTCAAGCCTCCACAGTTCAGTTTCAGGACAGAACACCATCCACAATAGGGTTCATGGTTTAATCATATTTATGTTTTGGTTGCCTTTAACTACCCGGGAAGTGTACGGCTGTTATGGCGCGAACTCTGAAATTATGGACAGTTAAGTTGATGGATGGATGAGGACCGGAATGCGTTCAGTCGGAGGTCTTGAATTGACTTTTTATACTGCCGCGAACACGGGGTCTGGGCCTTCGGGATATCCCGCCTTTGGTCCGAGCATTTCGGTTTCTGGCTGTATGTAAATAGGTTCGGATCAAGCCAGCCGTTCATTGTTTGCTGATGGGATCAAATGAAGGGGCTTGGGCCAACATCAAAAGCGCGCGAAACATACATGGTCAGATAAGCCCTTGGAAGGCATGGAAACATCGGCAAGGTCCCAGGGCGGTAACTGGCCACATCAGGAAAATGTTTTTGAGCTGGCAGAGCTGGCGCCAGCTCTGCCAACGCTTCCAACTCGCCAGAATTGACCTGGCGGCATAAGTCGATAGCCAGCGCCAGAATATTTTCTGGCGGCCATATCACGCCAGCTTTCTTGTCTGGCGCCAGAATCCTCGCCAGTTTCCAGAGCCAGTCGACGCCAGTTCATCGTAAATCACACAATATTACTGAAACATCTTGTATTATTATTTGTTGGTACTATACGGGATACATGGAGTAGGTACATGCAAGCTAGCAGGGGCCCGAGCGGGAATAACGGGATGCCCCGTTGATGGAGGCGGCTCGTATGAGCACACACGGGGCGTCACGGTCGACACATATCAGAGCGAAGCGGATGCACGACACTGTCAATGAATCAGTCAGATTGCGTACGACGGAACGGAAGACTTATCTCATCCATCAGCAACGAGCACACAGATAATATATGAAAGAGGTTAGAGGGCGCGTTGACCGGTCTTCGTATGGTGGCTATTGAAGCCAAGTGACCCAACCTTGGGCTTGATAGGAACTCAAGGATAACTTGAGGCGGCTTGAGGAGCTTGCGACGTTGAGTGGGCTTGAGGAACTTCGGCAGGTGTATGGCTACTCTGGAGTCGGCGGCTTAGATCGGAGTGCTCGGGATTGAAGTAGCCAGGCCTAGGCAGTTGGAGAGCTTGAGGGGCAAGGGAGGGCAGGAGCAGCAGGGTCGGCAGGGAAGGAAGAGAAAAATAGTGGGTGGATGAGATGGGGGGAAGAACAAAGAGACGACAAGTGACACGTCGTCGTGAAACGGCATTTGAAGAGATCAGTGATGTGCACGGACCATCGGAGTTTGAAATGACTTAGGCCGAAAATTCATCAAACCTTGTCTCGACCTCAGACTCGGCACATATTAATAGTTAGAACTACTAAATATGATTAAATTTCGGCCCTCCGTACTGCAATGTAATCAAATCTGATCTCTGCTTCTGTGAAACGATAATTTTCAACCCTCCGCCCAACCTCCGCCGCTCGCAGTGCAAGATTCCATATGATATTGTTGACTGTGTATATGATGAGCTGCAAGTGGTTTAAATTTATATCCGTGGTGACCCTAAATTATAATGCCCGATTCCCTCTGCTTCCCCGTGTTCGTAAGGACACCAATTCTGGCGGATCTGTGAAAAATGGCAGAGGTGTGAAATCTGGCAGATCTGGCAATTTTGCTGAGCTGGCATGAGCTGGCCAATATGCTGCCATCTGTGCCAGCTCAGCCAGGTCCGCCAGCAAGGTGCCAGCACTGCCAGAGCAAAAACATTTTCCTGATGCATATAAAAGAGCCCTAACGATCACCTGGCCAGGTGATCATCCCGAATCTGATGGCCCTTGGAAGGCATCGCGATCCTTGTAAGGCCTCGGGTCCATATAAAGCCTTCTAATATATCCCCAGTACTTTATAAGGCCGTCGTGTCCTGAAGTAGATACAGCGGACTGGGATTGAATGCAGCTCCGTATGCCAGATCGCGTCCCAGATAAAATTGCAGAAAATACAAATTGCGGCAGAAATATAATTGCATTGATCTGGCTACGACATGTATTATACAGCGACGGGGGTCGCGGAACTGGCATCAGCGGGGGCTTCGGCGGGAGTGGCGGCGGCAGCGACAGCAGCAGTAGCGGTGCGAGCGGCGGCAGCCACACGAGCAGCACAAGCAGCTTTGAGGCGCTCCAGATGGGTCAGCGTCGGGGCTGCGGTGGCAGCGCCAGCAACGCCAGCTGGCGCGATACCGGCGGCACGCCCGAGGACCACACTAGATAACAGTGTTAATGAGGGTCGCGGTGGGTATAAAATACTCACCGGTTATACAATGCAATGGTGCGGGCCGCGAATTCCTGATTCTCGTCGCCCTCGAATAGGCCGACCAATTGCCAAAAGAACACTTGGTAGTCGAAGTGGTTGTCGCACTTGTTCCAGTCTTGTTGAGACGCGAGATTGAAGCGCACCTGTGACAGCATCAGCACAGGTTCTCACAGCATCATTCAGGCTTACCTGGCGTGCAATGTACGCAATAATGCGCCCAGTGAATGTTAGCAGGCCGATAAGCTGGGCGTTGTCGGCCTTCCCGCGGTGCCAGCCATCCCCTTGCAGGAGGGGCGACGAGATTAGTGGGAGTGGGACTCGGCTAATCCTCGGCTAAGC
This sequence comes from Mycena rosella, assembly GCA_029378255.1. Taxonomy (NCBI): domain Eukaryota; kingdom Fungi; phylum Basidiomycota; class Agaricomycetes; order Agaricales; family Mycenaceae; genus Mycena; species Mycena rosella. The sequence continues at coordinate 179,935 of JARKIE010000155.1, read as the reverse complement.
TCGGCTAACACTCGTTAGTGGGACTCGACACCAATAGTGGGACTCGCGTAATTTGGCCATCAATAGATCACTCATAGTTTAAGCCGCCGCCGAGTTGTCTGCACCATGTAGTAGGCCCTGCGGCGAGCAGTAGCACCACGCAGTGGGCCCAGCGGCGAGCGAAAAGCTCCACGCAGTGGGCCTCCGCAGCGAGCGGCAAGGGGGGTCCGCGGGGGTCTCCCCCGCAGAAGATATTCATTAAAAAACTCTTAATTAGCCGCAAAAACACGATGAAATAATAATAAAAGGCTCCGTGCCCAGCGAAAAAGGCCAGCGCCAGCAAGAAGGCCTCGCGCCAGTGAAAGGGCCCCGCGCCAGCGGAAAAGGCAGCGCTAGCAAAGGGGTGGAATCTGGGGGAGCCTTCCCCCAGTGGAAGTGCCGATGATGCCGCATAATTGATGGACTGATCAATGCTTCGGCCCGCCCATCATTAGTGGGACTCGCTTAATTATGCGAGTCCCACTCCCACTACTCTCGTATATACTCCCCTTGCAGCGCGGAAGCCGGGCCCATGAGCAGTGCCTTCGCCATCTGATTCAAGAAGTGTGGTAAGTGTGGTGTCCATGGAACATGAATAGACATACACAAAGGAGGATCGGCCCCGTAAGAATTGTGTCGAGCGCCGAGTCATCGTTCAGCTGACCATAAGGAAAGAGGAAGCAGGGGCACTGCTCGCCGTTGATGTCGAGCTTCCCGGCGGCAATCAGGGCATACGGGCTGGAACAAGAAAAGATGAGCGCAGGTCATATGGAGTGTGGAAGCATACTCCGGATATTTCTCGGCATCCGTGAACTCGAGCGGAAGGAGAAGCGGCGCGATGAGGGGGTCTGCTATTCCCCGCGTGGCCTTGGAAACACCAGCAGTGAGCACGGGTTCGGCCGACGTCGGCGTCTCGAGAACCCATCCATATATACGAGGCTTGACGGTGCCGCTGTCGTCCGCGCGCACGCTATCCATGCCCGCGCTGATCTGAATATTGTCAGCGATGGTCTCCGGTGAATTGATAGCTTACCTGGCGTGCGATGCTCTCGACGAGTGGATGGTTCTTGTGAATTTCGAGCATAGTGTCGTGGAAGCCAGGGAATTTTTGCCAAAGAAGTACCCACGATGTGCTCATGCGCTTCTCCTCCACACTATGAAAGACTGGTTCAGCACCGAATAAACAGGGAAAAACTGCGTACGTTTCTTCGATTTCGTCGCCCAACAAGGCCGTATCCATCTTGAGGCCGTGGCTTATGATCTGGTGGATGTTTTCAAACGGCCCGATGAAGCGCATGATTATGCGCCCATGGGAGAAGAAGTCTTGAGAATGCGCTGGAGGCGGTGGGCTCTCCTTTGCCTTGTTGGTTGCCGGCGCATCGTTCTCCGCTTCGTCGTTGCTGGCGTGAGATCAGCTAGAGGCCATCGCAAAGCAACAGCGGCAAACAGCATCACCTCGCTCTCTTCCGCTTGCTTTTCTTCGACTTCTTGGTCAACCCTGCAACAAGGCCCTTGAAGGCGTCAATCTCCGCTCGTGCCTTCAGAAGATCTTTGCGCGCAAGGGTTGAAGATCCGGAAATCGGGGGGGATCTTCGTCCCGTTCTGCCACTCGAGGAACAGCTCAAATTGGCCTCTTTAACTGACCAAACTTATTTATTGGAAGCAAACTTAAACTTCTATTGGCTCAGATCTGTATTATACGGAGAAATGAGTATTGTCTCGGCCCTCCAAGTCATCGTTCTTCGAGTTTTTGTATTTTGATCTTTGCTCAGTTTCAGCGAGTTTTGGTAGGTTGGAAGAGATTCCAAGAGGCAGAATCCCGAAGAGGTCATATTTGAAACGATCCGAACAGAAACCGTAATATTTGTGCTTCATTCTACATGCAGGAGAAAACAACAGCGAAATTGATGGCTGACTTTGCTTGAGGTCTTCTGTCATGGCGTGACTTTTGTATGCCAAAATCGTTGGTCACGTTATGACTCCCAAATTCGCGGAGGTAAATCTTAGTTTGAACAATAGTGAGGGCTCCAGAAAGAATTGTGAGCTGGTAAAGGTGCACTAAAATAGCATTGATGCAACATGGCCGGTTCAAATGTCCAAGAATGTATCCTTCGAGCAATCAATACTCTCTGCCTTGCGGGGCATTGATGGCACCAAGACTAGCATGAATTACAACGAGAGCCTCTCCCTGTATTATATCTCACCTTCCAAACCAATTCAATGCCTACCAGCTGGAATATTGTGCTCTCAAAATTCCCTCGGTTTATTTTCCGAGGGCAAGAAATGGGTTTCAAGATCTCCTCTGTTTTGATGACTTTGTCCCAAGCCTCTCTCCGACATTGGCCAGCTCGCCGGCCCAGAGACAGGCTTGCTCCGAACCTAGTATGTACAGGGGTTCTGGGCCTTCGGGAGATGCCATTGTATGATCTGACTACTTGAATTGACGGGCTCTAGCTGTATGTGGACAGGGGGTCTGGGCCTCGGAATTGACGCTTTCCGGGCGGATGTGTGACGACGGTCCAGGCTTTGCTTTGTCAGAAAAAAGAGGTCTGGGCTCTCGGCATATCCCGCGGCAGACCTGTTCACTTGAATTTACAACATACGACGTCGGTGATCGGACCGGGATACCCTCCTTACTCGCCCCCACCTCACCATTCTCAACTTATGGACGCCTGCGCATATCAGCACGGTGGGGAACGAGATGGCAGACGAGGCTGCGAAGGAGGCGTCGGAGCGCACCCCCGCCCCGGACAACTTCATATCACTCACCACCGTCCGCCGTCGTATCCTCCTCCAGACCCTTGACGCCTGGGACATGCTCTGGAGATCAACCAAAGTGGGCTGTGCACTGCGTTACCTCGATAATTCCCCCCCGTCTCTTATCCCCATCCACCTCTACTCCTCCTCGACGCTCTCTCGCAAGACATCGTCTTCGCTGTCCCAACTCCGCACGGGGTTCTCATTCCTCAAAGCCAACCGCCATAAAACCGGTCTCGTGGACTCGCTCTCCTGTGAGGCATGCGGCGCACCCTTCGAAACCCGAGCACACTACCTCCTGGAATGCCCGATCTGGGAGCCCTACCGCCAACCGCTCTATCGCGAGCTGGGCTATTTCGGCCCCCTCCACCTCTCCCTGCTTCTAACCCACCCCAAATTGCTCTCGAGCATATCAAAGTTCATTGAGTCGACGGAGAGATTCGCGCGGCCTAGCCCCCCGCCCTGATCCCTGTCCTCAGGTTTTCGGTCGTTCGTATGTTACGTGGTTACTTTTCTTTTTTTGGTCTTTCTCTTCTCTTACTCTCTTACTCTCTTCCTTACCATATAATCTCCCTAATCTCAATAACCATCCAACCCCCACGATCCCCTTACGAACACACTCACGCACCTTAACTGCCCAGATTTGCGTATCGCACCCCAACTTTTTCACCAGCTTGATAATTCGTCTACTCTCTTTTCTCATATTACTTACCATTACCATCCAACCCACAGCACGATACCCCCCGTCGCCCCCACTTGTACTGCTGTCTTCGTCTACCTGACTACATACAGTAACTCCAATGAAAATCAATCAATCAATCAATCAATCAATCAAGGGATAAGGATAAGAGATCGTATATAGGAATCCGGGAGATACCGTCATGATCGAGAAATTGAGAATTTCTCGACCCAGACCTGTTTCTTATAATTTAGTCAGTCACAGGAATAATACGAGGCTGACTATGCTCTTGCTTTCTCTCTTTCTGTGACATGTAGAGGAGCATTATTTGATGCCATCATCATGTCACTTCTCGCTTGCCACTTCGCTCTTTCGCCTTGTTCACATTGCATAAAAGGACGCCTCCAGAGCGGTGCCTCCTTCTTTTCTTCATTTATTTTTTATTTTCTCTGAACCATAAATACAACGAATTTAAGCACAAGATAGAAATATATTCGGCGGTTGTGATGGCGTGCTGAAGTTGCTGACAAAGAATTCCCCCGTTACACCCAAGTTACACCTCGTTATACTCGGCGTAGAATATTGCGAAATGACTGGGTGCATAAGGTTGAGTTTTCGTCGGACTCTGAGTTCAAGTACAGCTGGGTGGAGAGACGGAGGTGGAGGCAGAATAATTAAACCCTTGTCAAGAGTACAGGTGGCAGAGCGAGGGGGACCCACAACAACTTGGCACACGCGCCATCGCCGCAATGCCCGGGCCTTGTTTCGCTCGGAAGCTGATCGGAGTTTTCCGGCTTGAAAGACCGCTCCCTATCTCCTGGCCGCCCGCTCTTCAACTGTTCTATTGTACAGTTTTAGTTTGCTGTTCATTTGTGGCGCCTCTTGTACTCGCGATAGTCATGTGTTTGCGTACCATCTCCAGACCTGGTGAGAGCATCGAGGGACTTGACATTAACATGTCACGGATCTTCGGGCGGCAAACGTCGACGGCGATGATCGACCATTTTTTTTTACTGAACGGCGATGTGGTAGGCGCTCACCAATCATTCAATTATGGATACATTTGCCGAAGTGTTCCATCCCTTGATATCGAGGTTCGAGGTTACCTGTACTGAATTGGGCCTTAAGGTGCGCACGAAACGTCGACACTTCACATCATCTTAGTGGCAATCCGTGCAAATCCGCCGGTTACCAAAAAGTAGTCCTTCCTCCAGTTATCGGTGGTAACTGGAATCAAGGGTGTTAGTACTAAAATTGAATTCGTCCGAAGTGGTCGGTTATAATTCACACCCCACAAATCATCAACGGAGCATATTTAATGTCGCATATTGTCAGAAAATCACCCCAAAAATATGGCCCTCTGCTTTATGCTTCCTTTTGTCTGGAACTCTCGCAGTTATCAATGTCTGGAATCGCCTTGAACTACCGCGCTATTTGTGAGCGCTGCTCTTTATTGTCTCAGACTGCAAACACAGGTTCTGGGTTTAATTATAATGTCAGAATTAATGCAGCGGATCTACTCGTCAACTCACAGATTTGAACGATCAGTATGTCATATAGACAGTAGCTCCACATATCATAGGGTGGAGCTACTGTCTATATGGCATGCTGATCATTCAAATCTGCGGGTTGAGGGGCGGACCCGGTGTAGTAGTTCTGACATTATATTCAAGACTATTACTCCAAGATGTCTCTCAACATCAGACGCGGGTCCCTGGGTATGGTCGCCTCCTTTCACTCCATCAGCGCTGAATAGACCTCGCACTTTGTGCAGTCTCTTCTCGGTTTTACCAATATTGCGGCATGGGATTCATATAGGCCGGAGTGGGGTGATATTGACTCACCCACCGTCCTGGACTGGTCCTGGACTCCTATGGCCAATGTTTGTAAGCCAGAAAAGAATACCCCTTCCATTATCTTATTTCCTCAACCCCAGTGGCTGCCATGGCACAAAGGCTCGACGTTAGAGCTTGTCGCATAAATCATCGATGGTTTCCCATCTTACGAGTAATTTGGAGCGTGGTTTAACATGATTCATTCCAGACGAGGTTCATGCAAGTCACCGGAGAATATACCGAACCCAATGAAATGAAGATGGGGAAAGAGTACATTTAACCGAAGACGGTACATTGGAATGAATGCGTGAGTGTACTGTGCCGCCTTTGAACCAGAGCCGGTCCTACTTGTCATTTGGGGCGATTTTGTTTGCTTTTCCCTTTCCACGACCACCATGGACCTCCTGACGACGCCCCACTCGTCTTTCAACGTCCACATCCTCTGCCGCCTCGGTAAGCCACCTGCCATCGATGCCTACTTCCTTCTGCCGAGGCCCGACGTGTCTTCCAATTAATATGTCGGAAAATCTAAATTTGTGTGATAGGATCATATGAGGATACATATGGCCTGATCAGATCGTCAGGCTCGCGGGGTGCTGATCAGGTTCAGTAATTCTTATAAACGTCTGTGATCTTGTCCTCCAGGAAGATAAAGAGCTTCCAGAAGCTAGAGCCAATAAGAGAGAAGACAAAAAAAAAACAAGTACATAAGTGCGAGTTTGCCGGGCCGTGTCATGGCCCATCACCCCCAAGTTCGGATTTTCCGACATACGCACAGTGGCCTATGACTCCGGACAAAGTCGATGTGAAGTTGAGCAGGTGAGTTTACATATCGTGCTTCTGCATATAAGACATATTCTAACCGTTAGGATTAATTTGCAGCACCTTCCAGCCGTAAACCTGGATACCATGCCGGCGGTCCCATAGGTCTTCCGGTAGCTTTACAACCACCACCACCCTCCCCGATCGCTGTCGTATTTTCCTATGGCCTCTCGTAAGGTGATAACACATTTGGTTTCAGTAGCTGCCGGTTTTGTGCTCCTACTAAATAAATATCTTGCACCACCCGCGCCGCTGACTGACCTGCCGAAAGTCGAAGGCTGTTTGCCGACTGCATGCCGATGCTCAGAAGCTCGGCATTACTCTCGGCACCGTTGTGCCGCATGTGAGCAGCACTCTCGGTGGATGTGTCATGCATGTACTGTGCTCGGCACTTCATGTCGTGTTGGTCAATCTCGTGGTCAATGCCGGACTTTCGCTCGTGCGCGTGGGCCCGATCAATGATTCAATGAAACTATCCCACGTCTGCGAAAATAATTCTTATATGTACTTCAAGGCAGGAGCATTTCTTGCGTGAAGTTACTCTTGGGGCGGACCAAATACCCGACACCAACATCTGCTACCATGCTCAGCTACCATGTGAAATACTGAACAACACCCGGAACCCGGACCGCATCGGATTTAAATGTGTGTAACCCTAATTCATAAGGCCCTCCGGGCACCCTTGTAACCTCTACATTAACTGTTGCCCACTGGCACGAACATCACTGCAAATTCTGACAGAGTAAAGCAGAACTGGGATGCATTGGTGTGTGCTTCGCTGCACAAATATTTATTAGGTGAAGTGAGAAGAGGTGGAGAGGAAAGGTGTTGAAGCTGTTGATCTATATCGAGATATCAGAAGTCACTGCAGTTAAGTGAGAAGAGGAAAGGAGTTTTGGAGACGGCGGTAAGCAAAAAGTCAAGACTCTAGGCTAGGCCGAGGGTCTCGGGAGTTGCCGCTGTGATCGGAGAAAAGGAAAGCAGTTTTCAAGGTACCAGAAAAGGGAAGAGTCTAGGCCGAGGGTCTTGGGAGTTGCCGCTACGATCGGAGAAAAGGAAAGCGGGTTTCAGGCCGCCGCAAAAGGAAAGGGTCTGGGCTTTGTCGGTCAGATGAAACGTGATGTGGCAATCCAGGCGACGGAGCTACCGTCATGATCGGGGATTCGATTAGCGGTTGGTAGACCTGTTTCCCTAAATCGGTTACAGGAACAGCGACCACTCCGCCGTATCATTCATTTTCTTTGGACCATGCGTGGAAGAGGTGATCATGTCCGGGCATTGGAACACCGTCGGGTGGGAGAAGAGATTCATCCAAGATAGTTTCGAAAACGAGTTATTCGAACCGTTTGATTGGCTACATCAATGTTCCATTCTTGCCGGACTTGCTATGCTTCTTCGGTGACGGACGTGCTCGGTCAATTGCACAGACTCTTCAGTGTGCGTTCCGCGGCCGACTATCCGCTGCTTGTCACGAGAAATAACTTCGCAGGACTCACTCGCAAAAATCGCCGCACGGGGTTTCCTGTTCGTCTTACTCATACAGAGTGTGTGAATGTCGCCCTAGTTTTCATCAGATTTTCTGCCACGGCTATCGGTATCTGGTGTTCGGGGGCCCACAGAACCCGGGTAGGTAGGTAGGTAGGTAGCATTACACGGCACGGTCCCGCTTAGGAACGCCGGGAATTTCGCGCTGTAAACAAGCACCCCTGATTTTCCCTTCGAAGGCTAGGTCCCGAACATCCCAATTTTTGTCTGGACACATTTTGACCGACTTTGGGCGGTTTTTGTCCGGACAGGGCTCAGCCTTTGCTGACCAATCATCCCCAAAAAGGTAATTTCTGACTCCCACGCACCTAAAAACGGTCAAATCTTCTTCCCCACGCGTTACCATATTGTCCAAATCTCAAATTTTTCCGACACCGGACCTAGCCTCCAAAGGAAAAATCAGGGGTCCTTGTAAACAGCGACGCCACTGTCCCGTATCAGATGCACAAAGGTCAGCGGAGCATCTATGTGGGAGGCTGTCAAGGGCTCCAATCAGAGATAAGTTTTTAAGGTGTTCCCCAATTGTTCCCATGTAAGGTAGAAATATGCATAATGCAAGCCGATTCCCGCAGGGTTCAGTTTGTGACTTCTCTTGGGACGATAATGCCTAGGGTTAAGCGACCCAGAATAGTCAACGGTCAAAGTCGTCTTGCTCACGGGCGGTTAGCCAAATCAGCGCGGAACCAAAGTCGGCGGCAGAAAGATTGACCAAATGATCATCACTCACAGTGGGAGTTCGAATAGATCTCGTCCCCGATTTGGCCAAGACTTCAACAATCCGGCAGACTCCGACAGGCGTCTCGTTGAGTCCGACAAGATAACGGCACGTTGTACACGTAGTTCTATATATACATTCGGCGAACTGTTGCATCCGAATGTGAATGATTGCCCTCGTTATTGCTAGATGTTTTACCACGGACTGTCGGAGTTTGCAGTGTTCGGGGGCCTACAAAAGCAGCCCGCACATTGCTTCTCCCGCTTCAGGTCGCTTCTAAACGACCATTGAGGCGCCCTATTCAGTAGCTGAATATCGTCCCCCCGAAATCTATGTCCCTCACTCTGTACTCCCTGGCGGCATTCTCAGGAGTTGTCGCCCTTTTCTGGTGTGTTGTCCTGCCAAAGAGAAGCAGAGCCGCTATGCTGCCCCCGGGTCCACCAGGAGATCCAGTAATAGGCAATCTGCGCTACATGCCCACCGATCAGTCCGCTGAGGTATTCCATGAATGGTCGAAGAAATACGGTTCGGGCCTCTTCTATCCTCGAAGCTCGCTTGTAACGGCTTTGACTCCAGGAGATGTGATGTATCTCGAAGTCCTGGGAAGACGCATAGTAATACTGGACACCCATCAAGCTGCCGTAGATCTACTCGAGAAGAGAAGCTCGAATTACAGTGACAGGCCTGTGTTCACTCTTTATGAGCTGTGAGTCCAATTTGCTGTTCCGAGGCGAAAGGGAAATAAGAAAATTGACAGGCTTGGATGGTCCCCATCGCTTCCGTTCTTGCAATACGGGAAGCAGTGGTCAAAGCATAGGCAGATGCACCACACGTATTTGAACCGCCACAAGATGGACGACTTCAAGACGATGCAAACTCAGGAGGCTCGAACGATGGTACACAATCTGATGGATTGCGCCCCAGATAAATACGATAGTTATATGGGCAGGTGATTATACCATGGCTCCGTGAAGTACAAGTTGAAACCTTTGATTGTAGGTTTGCGACCGGCATAATTTCTCAAATTGTCGCCGGCCATCGAATCACTTCGGACGATGACTGGTATCTTCAGGCGTCTAAAATGGTCTCCGAGGCCATGACAAGGACGGGACCGCCTGGAAGTAGCCCAATAGATTTTTTTCCGGCCCGTAAGTGAATCATTTGAATAGCGGAAACCCTTCTTTCGATGGTTATATCAGTCCAGTACGTTCCTAGCTGGTTTCCCGGAGCAAAGCATATGGGAGTCGTACAGAAGCGGAGACCCACACTTCGGGAGCTACACGACTATCCTGTGCGCACAGTCAGGGAGCAAAAGGCCAGTAAATTTTAGTTAGCATCCTCTCGAGCGGCCGGATCACTTACCTCAGCACCGTAACAGAATTTGGGAAATGCCAAACCCTCATTTATATTAGCACAACTGGAAGAAATGGGAGATGAAACAGATGACTATGAGCTCAAAGGCGCTGCGGCAACCATGTTCGGAGCAGGAGAATCTACGGTTCGATCTTTCTTGATCTGAGGCAATACGCTAACCCCATATTAGACTTGGAGCACAGTGGCCGTGTTCATTCTGGCGATGATCCTCTATCCAGAATATCAAGTCAAGGCGCAGAAAGAAATCGACTCAGTCGTCGGAGACCTGCGTCTCCCTGGATTTGAAGATCGGGCCAACCTTCCGTTGGTAGATGCCATCCTGCAAGAAATACTTCGGTCAGTCGTCGTTGTTTTCTTTTCTGGTAAGTCGTTTTGTCTGACCGGACCGAAACTCAGGTGGAATCCACCTTTAGGTCGAACATTTACTCACGGGCAACCTCGTCGCTAGCTGACCACGATATTCTTAAGGGCTACCTCATCGAGCGACGGAAGACGACATCTACCGCGGAATGCTTATTCCGAAAGGCTCCCTGATCATCGCCAACATCAAGTAAATCTTCCGCTGTTCAGTTCACGGTTTCTCACGCACGCAACACAGAGCGATGTCCCTTAATGAAAGCGTATATTCGCAGCCGACATCCTTCTACCCTGAGCGATTTCTTCCCAAGCCCGTTGGGAACGAGGAGCCTCCTTTCATTAATCTTGCGTTTGGCTTTGGCCGCAGGTCAGCTTCATCGCGCTCCGCTCGGATCCTCTTATATATCTTGACTCATTAGAATCTGCACTGGCCGATATCTCGCTGAGAATAGCGTATGGATTGCCATCGCGACCATTCTAGCATCGTGCACAATCAGCAATGCAGTAGATGAACACGGGGAGATTATTGTGCCAGAAAACCGCATGAGCGACGGACTGGTGAGGTAAGTAATACACCGTCCCGGACCGGTTCTAAATAAACTGATTTTCGAAGCCACCCGGTCGACATCCGATGCGTCATCTCTCCCCGGTCTTCGACGGCTAAGGCGCTTATCCTGGAGGGGTCAAGTTAAGCTCGTTGTATCAGTGTCATCATGCGAGAGAGTCGGAAACCCTGTATAAGAGCTGTGAGGATTCCATCGAACTATCGTATCTGTACATGCCAAACTTCTTTTGTCGAACAACGGCCCAATCCATTTTAATTTTCGAAGTAGAACGAGAGGCAGGCAACATGAGGGTGAATATTAATACGCTCTTGAAGTGTCCACCTCGGATCTGCGGCTTCAAAAATTCAGTTTATTACCAGCCTTGTCCAAGCGATAGTTGAAGTTCGCTCTGTTTTTTCACCTCTTGCACTCCAGAATCCTGGTTGCAAACACCGTCGATCTTGCTTCTCAACATTTGTTTCAAGCTATAAATGCATTGCCCAATTTCTGGTCACGTCATATTTGAGGGAGCGTGTTATACAGCCTAGGTACGGAACATGGACCAACAGCCCATTCATTTTCATTTCAAGTGAGTGTAGCTCCTGGCAAAATCGCGGCCATCACTCGGCGGCTGATGCCATCTGAAGTCGTTTGTTAGACTCGTAACCAGTCTGCCTACGAGTAGCAAAAATGTGGCAAGCACTTTGCCGTAGGCAGACTGGTACAACTCGGAATCAACAATCGAGCTGCGCGCGGAGTTTAAAGTTTTCTCCCCGCTCCCGCCCCGGGCTCAATTCGAGTCGTTTGTGCAAAATTCCAAGAGAGCTCTCTTTTTGATGCTATCCCTCTTGACTTCTGTCTCCTCAGAATTTCCGGCAGCTCCGCGGGAGGTGCGTAAAAAACAGTCGAAGTTACAAGGGAATTGATGGCAAGTGCCCAGCCACCGTGATGGCGTGATCGGCACCACCCAAGAATTCAAACTCCGGGCGCAGCTCAATCACAAATCCCGAGTTGTACCAGTCTGCCTACGGCAAAGTGCTTGCCACATTTTTGCTACTCGTAGGCAGACTGGTTACGAGTCTATCGGTTTGTAACTGAAGGACTTTGGCGCCGTCCACTGAATCCTCGGGAAATATCTTCAAGCCCAAACTCGTGCTAGAAAGGGCCGCTGGAAAAGCCCCACTCCAACGTGTGCTCAGGCACGATGTGGGACGCGCCGTCCATGCCGACCGGTGCTTGCCGATCAAGGATCCAAACAGCAAGGTTGATCGCACAGCCACAATATTTTACAGGCGCTAGAGCGCCAGACTTTTAGCCCGTGTAGAGGTCCAATGGATGAATTCGTGGATTCAAGTCGACCCAAAACTTGAGAAGAGGAATGCCGGTAGGGGCAGGGGTGTTTTTTTCTCTTTTTTGGTCGGGTTACGGGTTGAAGTTCAACTTCAAGTTGAGCCAAGACACGGGGCCTCGGATCATCCTCTCAATCGAGAAACACTTTCCTAATCCAGCGCGGCAGTTGCCGAACGTCGACCTCCGGTTTGGGATGCGCGACTACAATCAGACCATAATCAAGATTTTTTCCCACTCTCTCCAAAAAATAATAATCTCATTTGATTCATGGTCTGACTACGGGAGACTAACGTGAGGCATCCGCCCCGGCCGTAATTGCCGAGGTCGCGATACTCTTTGATCGCTGAGACTCAACCATGTTGAATTCTCCCTCTCTCTTGGGCATCATATACCTTGACGGTACACCGAGAATGGAGTCAATCAATTCAGGGGGATATCCACGGTCGCCACATAGAGAGAACCGACACTTTTGTATTTTTCAATCGTATTAGTATACAGTGTACGACTGCGATTGGCGCGAAGGCGGGCATTCAGTAGGGCAAACAGCAAGGGTTCGCAGTCTAGCAGATACTAACATGGAAATCAACTCGATTTGGATCTAATTGGACACAAAAGGGGTCCAGGTACATTAAAGCCATCCTATTCGAAGACATCTATCGCATAACGGCCCTTCATAATTTGTTCGAACTTCTCAGTCGCGTGCGATTCATCGATACTTTCTGCCGTCTGTAGGATATCTATGAGCCTCGCCTTGACCGCCTTTGCAACCGCTGCAGATCCGCATGTAAAAAACTGGAAATTTCGGTCAACCTCAGATTATTGTCTGTTCAAAATCACTCGCCGAAGCACCGCTCCTGTACGCCTGCACCACGTCTGCGCTGTCCTTATTTACTCGGCTGAATTATAAACGCCGTCAGCAAACGTGACGAGCGAACACGCGAAACGCGCACTGTTGGACATATCTGCAGCCCTCTGAATCTTCGGAGGAGCGCGAAAACGCCGGCCGCACATCAACGACCCCGAGCTTCATCCACTCAACAAGGTCACTATCAGAGTACAGGAAATCGGTTTGAGGCGACCGGCATCCGAAGAAAAGGAGCATCTTCCCGACGGGGCGGCCGGACGCCTTCTGGACCGCGCGCTCCTGCATGAAGCCACGCATGGGCGCAATTCCCGACCCGCTACGGAACATCACCACTGGGATATTGGGATCCTCGAGTGGATGGAATGCCGCCGCAGACGGGCGGACTGCGAGCTGGACGCGGTCCCCCGCCATCAAGCTCGCGAGATAGTTGGAACCCACCCCGAGAAACGGTTGGTTTTTTCCAGAGTACGGAGCGGCCTCCAAAACGCTGATGGTGACCGTTATGTGGGTGGGGTTCCACAGGGGCGAAGATGATATGGAATACTGCCGGACCCGCATGGAGGGAAGCATTTGGAGGAATGCGCCGATGGATAGGGTAATGTCAGGGCGACTCTCCAAAATTTCGAAGACGCTGAGTCTCTTCGACAGAACGGTGTCGCTGTACGAAGCTTTAAGCTCGGCGAGATAGGAGCTGGTCGTGTCCGTGGTCGCCGCTTCGATCAGAAGCGCCAGATCCCGTATCGTGGCAGGTTGCGATAATTCAACATAGCCGGCTAAGATCTCTGACATTTTGACGTGCTTTCCGGTGGGGAGCGAAGTGGGACCGGTGGACGACAGAATAACCTGCGCATACCTCAGTTTTCCGTTTCAACCCAATTAACACGCTGGACTTGCCTCTTCCTCGTTTGACAAGCCGAAACGCGCAAGGACCCGGCGGACGTCTCGGATGGGATTTTGCGGCAGACTGACTGTTTTTCAGCAACAAGAATGGAAAACGGGAAAAAGGTAGACCGGACATTGAAACATAATCTCCGGCTGTAATTCCGTGAGTATGGCTTATCTGACGAAATGAATTGACACTCACCCCGTGCAGTGGTTCCTTCAGGAAGTTCGAATTCTGAATAATCGGCACAGTCAACAATGTGATCCGTGAGCGACAAGTAGACCAACCGATGTGCCGCTTCACCGGACCATCCTTCGTTAGGACCCGGTTCTCGACGACTCGCCCAAGTAGCGCATCTGCCTGCCTGAGTGCCGCCGCGCGCTCGTTCCCGGCGTCCACAGTCTTGACCTCCAAGGTTTGACCTCCAGACTCTGACCGCGAGGTGGCATATTCCTGTCCAAAACAATGAATTCAATGTCCAGAGATCAACTAACGAGGTTACCTTCGACAGCGTTGCAAAAAGATCCGCCTCGAACTGGTCGAACTTCTGGAAAAAGTCACCCTGGCTGGCGTCGCCCGCCCCTCGTGCCATGATCTTTTGAGCTCCGTGCTTCTCCAGCAGGTCATCGCACAAGGTGGGGATCTTCTGATACGTGGCAACCCAGTCGGAATTTCCGCAGCCAAACACGGTGAAGCGGATGTTCTGAAGCTCGCTGGCCTCCAAGTGTCGAATCCAATCCACGAACCGGGCTGCATTGTCAGCAGGCTCTCCTGGACCCATTTGTCAGACTTCGGTGCGGTCTGGCTTTACACTACACGCACCTTCAAAGGATGCAGTGATAATCACCACAGGGCCATCGGTCGGAAGTTTTCCCGACGCCGAATCCAATGTTCCGATGGACGACCGGAACCCTAAAAACTGGCGCTGAATACCGCAAGCAAGAGAGTGTGCACTTGGACAATTTACCGTACGACGAAGCCTCGTTCGCAATTCTTTGGGCAAAAGCCTCGGACGTTCCGGTGTTTGAACCGTACAGAACATACAGTGGGGTACCGGGCGACGTATGCAATGCTTTGGACTTTGGAATGTCAGAGCCTGTTGGGCCCCGCCTCTGAAAAAGAGTCGAAGAGGGAGGGGCGGAGAATGAGGATGTGTCCGCGCGAGGAGTTGCACGGATGTACAGTCCTTTTGGCTTGACGGTCAGTGTCTGTTTGATTTCCAAAGTATAGGAAGGATCAACGAGGGCCAAATCGAATTTCTGGACTATGGAGGCCATAACCAAACTAATGGGAAAGTCAACCACATACCATATGACTTGGTTGAAACTGCTTACCATACTTCCTGCCACGCAAAGGCGCGTCCAATACAGGCCCTCATACCAAATCCGAACTTCAGAGGATGTTTGAGCCGCCTACGTAACAACAAACGGGAAACACATACCGGCTGCCAGGCGTTGGGCTGCAAGTGCGATAATGATCAGCGCCAGGGAAATCAGAAGCAAGCGCGGGACGGACCGGTAAAGCCTCGAACTTCCCATCGAGCATTCGCTCGGGACGAAACTCGTTGGCCTTTGGTGCTTGTCAATTTCCTTCTCTCTTCCACAAGATGTGGGCTGACTCACATCATCCCCCCATACAAGCGGGTCTCTGTGCATCATCCAAGCTGGTACTAGAATTGTGGTACCAGCACTAACTGCATATTTCCCTCCGATTACGGTGTCTTCGATTGGAGAGGTACCGCGGATTGGCGCGGTAGGGGAAAGACGCAACGTCTCCCTCATCACAGCTGTAGCCACGATGAGTAACAGATATTGTGATAATAGAATGAACTCACCAATGAGGTACGGCATGCTCGAAAAGTCCTCGGGCTGCACAGGGCGACCCCGAAGAACTTCGTCAACCTCAGCTCGCAGCTTACGAAATGCTTCTGGCGTCTTGAGGATATAATATACCATAAACGTCATCATGCCTGTGGTCTGAGGTTAACACATTAACTTCAAAATGGCCTGATACGTGCCTGAGGAGGTTTCATGCCCTGCGAAATAATATGTCAGAGGATCCACAATTAAGATCCGCTTCGAGGTCATACTGGCTATTAGAAATGTTAGAAGCTACGTATACGCTGAGGTTAGCCAATGCAGAGCAGCGTAGTCTTCCGAGTCACGTACATTGAACGAGATCGACTCGTCGGTCATCGTTTGTCCAGTTTGGGGATCCCGAGAGTTTAACATGATGTCCAGGAGATCCTTCCTGGGAGATCCGCCCGACTTTCTGGAAGAGATTACTGGATTCATAGTTAGATGCGGAAAATGCACGAAGAGGGAAACATACTTTGATCGGCCAGCTCCTTCATTGACTTAATGTCCTGTTCGTATTTTGCTGTTGACTTTCTCATCAGTGCCTGAACAATCCTAGGGCGGTTGCTTCTACGCCCAGACTCTGTCAAGAAGTCGCCCATGGCGATGGCGAATTCCTGTTGTTGTTCCTGAGCGAGACTAATTAGTTTGGGGTGTAACAAAGGAATCGAACTGACCATATAAAACAAATTCATTCTGTGGGACATCGAACAAAAGGATATAGTATCTAGTGCTACCTTTGTAAAGTCCTCCGATGGATCAATGATAGCATTGGGTCCGAATCTGATGTCAAATTGAATAAGGGAGTGCTAAAGGGCATAAACCTCAATCTGACCGTTCCCACTGAGGGATGGCTCAGTTGGTTGGATAAATGAATCAACAACATTTAATGGACGCACTTTCAATAGAAGCTGATTGGATATGTCGCGCATCTGCTCCATCATCCCTTTGACCGCGATGGTGCCGAAAGCAGACATAAGTAGGCGATCTGAGGCGCTATTAGCGGTAACCTTGGTTGTAAATAACTCATTCATACGAGCAATTCCCCAGTTCGGCTCATGATCTTCCGCCTGGCGGGTGATATGAGATGCGGGATTCGACAAGCAGGAAGGACATTCACAGTAAACAAGCCATCACCGACCAGATTTCGGACCTCCCTGAGGGGCCCAGAGACACGTTTCTTGAACCGAGAATCATCCGATACCTCGTTGGCTAACGCGTATGAATTGACAGATACAAGCTTCAGGCCTGGAAGTATGAGTGAGAATCAGGGCCCTCGGAGGGGAGGCAGGTAAACCGATAATGTCCACCTGATATATCTCGCCGTAGGTTTTCGCCAAAAGCTCGAACGACCGCAAGGGGAGTTCGCTGTCGATCGACGTGACATTGCCAATGAACGGGATAGTACGAGGCTGGGGAATTCTGGCACTCATCTTTGATTGCATGTTCTAAGCTACAGGCCTTTTGAATGGATAGCGTCGTCACCCCACACGGTTAGACGGATCAGCGGATACGCGGAAAATGAAGTATGCAAGCCTTTTAAATGGATGCGACGCGTCGTCACCCGGCGCAGTTCGGATAGTCGGATGCGCGGAAAATGAAGCAATGAAGCGCCTGCAACAGTTACGGCTTCGGATCACAGTCTTCAGCGGCATGGTGATGCCGCTTCGGCTGCTGTCGGATACCCGGCGACGTCCGACCGAGACCGCCCGAGGTAGTAACTCGCAGTAGCGCCGACGGCGTTAAGGATGGACACGGGCTGGTCCAGACCAAATTTCAGCCGAAAGTGATGGGTTGATGCAAAGCTACGTCATCGCGGATCGGCATCCGAAGCGTGAGGACATCAATTTCTTGCCGTCGGGCCGCTCGCCTCACTTGCCCTCGCCATTTCTCCACCATTTCTTCGTCGATCCACGACTTTTGGGGCTCGTTCTGATCCCCTGATGCTGGACTTCTCTCCTTGATGCCACTGGATGGCAATGGGCTGAATTATCTTTCTTAACACACTCGGGAAAGGACCACTTCCTTTTTGAGTCAGCCATACTGGCCACCGTCGGGGTACACGACACCGTCATGCTATTGGTCTGAATTCTTACACAATACTTCTAACTATCCAATGCATCCTTCTGAGAGGTATTTCTGGATTTTATTGATCCAACTCTGATCGTTCTGCAGGCCATTATCTCAAATCACCTAATTTGGGTCTCGCTCATAGTCAGATTTTTTGGAGGAGCTACCAGCATCTTGGAATGGAGTTAGGCATTCAGGTACATCTCAATACTTCCCATTAAGGAGTGTGGATCTTAATTTGGCTCATCTCGACTTTTTTTCTACTTGTAGGACACTGGTTCATTTCACCACCCCGATTTTGGAGTTCCCCATCAGTTGGAAGCAGATTTTCGGACGCTTTGTATGCCTCACATATGCACCAAAACTATGTGAAGTAGTCTATATGACCTATCTCTATGATTTAGAGTAAATGTGGCTGCCATTTGAGAGCTCAGCCCGTAATTTAGCAGGGTGGCCAACTAGCCTGTTGTTTGGCCATGTTGTACTGTCGCGCAAAATAAATTCACTGTGAAAAAATTATTCCTGATCCCGACCACCATGTCAAAATGCGGAAGTCGCTGGTGTTCCCCCTCCTGTCCCGGAACGCGCAGCACCTGAAGAGTGCGGACCTTAAAGATGTCGCAGCGTGTCATCCGGCCAGTCAAGCTCAAAATGGGGCTTTTTCGCGTTCCGCATCGGGCCTTCGCGTCCTCTCGCGCCCCTCTGGGGGTGTCGATGTCGCCCCCCCTTCCGTCACGACCAAGACCGCGCTTGGCTCAACCCGCGAGACCGCTGACGATGGCCCCTTCCTGTGGGCGGACTCTTGGGCGGCTGCCCCCCCAGCTCGAGCGGCGCCTCGCTGGCACTTCCCTTCGCAACCGGAGGTCCCGGGTTGTTACCCGGGTTGACGCGCAACCGCCAATCATTCTTGGCGCGCACGGGCTTGGCGCTCCCTCGACCGTCGCAGCTCTCCCTCGCCCTTGTGCGATAAGCGGGAACGGAACCGTCGTGGCCGATGCTCTCGAGCTCGCGCCCCTCCCTTGCCCGTGTGCGATACCCGGGACAAGCGACGGAACTGTCATGGCCGATGCTCTCGAGCTCGTGCCTCTCCCTCGCCCGTGTGCGATAAGCGGGATCGGCAACAGAACCCTCGCCACCCATGCTCTCGAGCTCGTGCCCCCTACTCCCCTGCTGAGTTCTTAATTATATTTCCTCGTTGTGCTATTTTCTCGGAGGGTCTTCCCCACCCACCTTAAATCCCATGACCGCTTGCGGCAAGGGTCTTCTTCCTGCACTATTCTTTCGGGAATGGTCCTGACACAACACTTAGCCTCTTCGGAGGGAGCTTGGTGCTTGTTGCATGCACCTGCAAAGGGACAGATCCACGACAGCTTCTCGTGTACTGGTGGACTCCGGGGATTTTTACCTGGGAGGGGAGAACCCCTCCCGTACTCCAGTATATTCTGCTGTGAGGTTAGGTCCCACGAGGTTTTAACCGGAGGTCCTGCCTTCTCAAGGCCGGCCAGTCCACGGTGAGCCAGCGTCTTGTGACAATCGACCCCCTGGAATGGTGTTGTGCTCCGTTGACATCTTGTAGATTTTATGTACGGATAACCACCTGTACATTACTACATGTTTGTCGTCGGTAGACTCGTTGTTCATGTTGTGGACCACGCGAGTATAATAAATCCCCCCCCCCCTGTGAACTCAAATGCTAGCATATTTGAGGACTTGGGGTCTTGAACTCTTGCTAGGATGCATGCCTTCGCTCTGATGTAGTTGTGCTTCGATTGACCCATTTAAACGACAATGGGGGAGGAACAAATGCTTAAGTGGCCAACTAACTTGTGGTCGAAAATAGTAGTTCTTGGACCAGGACATCTTCACCGCAACTTGTCGTAACAAGGTCCTGAAACGGCGGGCTGTACCGGTTTAGCTAGGGCGTCGAAGGGGCCAAAATGAGTCGAATGTGGACCCACATACACGCAGCCGATAGATATGCTCTAGGGTTATATATATAAATTGACCATTGAAAATCTATAAGGCAAAAAAATCCCTATAGAGATGGAATTGTGCGCACAATTCCAGGGTAAGATGGATAGTATTGAGGACGGTCGACAGCGGGTTTGTGCTAGTGACCGCGGGTGGAGGTGGTGGTGAAGAGACAGGCTGGGACGTTTCGCGTGGCGCACACGCCAAGCATGGAAAAATCT
Organism: Mycena rosella; assembly: GCA_029378255.1. Lineage (NCBI taxonomy): Eukaryota > Fungi > Basidiomycota > Agaricomycetes > Agaricales > Mycenaceae > Mycena > Mycena rosella. The sequence goes on along the minus strand of JARKIE010000155.1, from coordinate 160,072 downwards.
GATTAGCTTTAGGTTAGGGGAAAAGAAAGGGGGATGACAGTTTACAGGGAGAAGGAGAGAACGAGAAGAAAGAACGGGGGAAAAAGGAAACAAGAGAACGCAGTCTGCCCCATGCACGAGCGCCTACGGTGATCCAGTACGCCGAAAACATCCCGCGGTAACGCACCTGACCCAGGGAATGGCCTGGAGGTTAGGTCTAGAACATGGTGCGACGTGCCGTGTAGCTTGCGTGTAGCCAAATATCAGTATCTAGTGTGACGGAAGAGAACAATGGACGTTGAAGCGAGTGCACTCGGGTTGAAGAGATCTAATGAATACAGTCGGGCTACTTCGGACGGTTTAGCTGAAGCGATGCACCTCATAGTTATAATTTCAAAACCGGAATCTCACCAGCTCAACGTTGAGTGAAAACTCACCTCGTGAACAGCTCTAGCGAGTAAGGAGCAATGAACGAATATATGAGCCTTCCCCTGGCTCATTTGGAATGTTCTTCTTTAAAACTACAGTGGAAGGACGGATAAGTAAGTCAGCGGGCCGGTGAACGAGATGAGATTCGTAAAACTCCTTGCACAGGATGGTGAACTTCGAATGCCTAGATGCTGCTGCCGATCGGGACATGGAAAGTCGAATCAATGAAATACGGCCTTCAGGCCCCAGTGGCTTTCTCTGAGTGCGCGCAGCCGGAAGTCAACGTAGGACGTGTCCCCGGAGTCCTCCGAGGACGCGTTCCTATTCAAAACACGATTTCCCCCCATTTTTCGCGTTTTTTATTGTCCTGGTGCGTAAATTCAAGCGTCGAGTGCGCGCAATGACCTTTCATTACCATTTTTCCGGCGTAGAAATTCATAGCACGCGTCCCCGGAGCTCCCTGAGGACGCGTTCCCGTTCAAAACGCAACTTTTCGCGTTTTGTATTCTCCTGGTGAGTCAATTTACCTGTTGAGTGCGCGCAGCTATTTTTGCTTACCATTATTTCGGTGTAGAAATCCATTGGACGTGTCCCCGGAGCACTCCGAGCACGCATTCCGATTCGTAATGCATTCAAAATGCAACTTTTTTTGGGTGTTTTTCTAGTTTCTGGTGAGTGAATTGACGTGTCGAGTGCGCGCAGCTACTTGTCCTTACCATGATTTTGGTGCAGGAATTCATAGGACATGTCCCCGCAGTACTCGCAAGATGCGTTCCTATTGAAAATGTGGTTTTCGATATATCAGATCAATTGCTGTAAAAACTCTGAAGATAAAGTCACATTCTACGGTCCCCACCGACGGTTAGGCCCCGGGACTCGACAGTATGCCTCATAGCATCCTAGAGAGCCCATCTAGGCAAAATAAAATGAGGCCTATTGACTCAGAATGTGATGGAATAATATATTTCGATTTTTGAGACTCTCTTTCTTTGTTCTGGCAAGCCATAGAATCTCTCTCAAGACTTTTCGAGTCGTTTTCTACCATTTTCCTGGTGTGAGATTCCATATTTTGCATCCCCAGAATAATCCGAGTACACCCTGATTTTATATGACATCCTCTCCCGGATGTACCCCCTCTTCTTTTTGTTCTGGCAAGCCATACAAACAGTCTGAGGACTTGTCAAGTTTTTTCCTACCGCCTTTTGGGTGTGGGATTTTATTTTTCGCAACCCCGTAATAATCCGAGTGCACCCTAATTTTCTATGACATCCTCTCCCGGATGTACCCCCTCTTCTTTTTGTTCTGGCAAGCCATAAAAACACTCTGAAGACGTGTCAAGTTGTTTCCTACCATTTCTGGGTGTGGGATTTCATTTTTCGCATCCCCATAATAATCCGAGTACACCCTCATTTTCTATGACATAGTCTCCCCAATTCACACCCTGCTTTTCTTTCTTGCAAGACCTTCTGAGCCCTTCTGAAACTGTACGAGGTGTTTTTTTCTCCCGAACGCAGGACTGGACTTTAAAATCCAACTCTATAAGCCCCTAACGCAGCTTATAGAGATGGTTTTTTTTTTTCTTGCAGGCAAACATGGATGATTCTTGCAGGTAAATAGATGATTCTTACTGCGCGGTCCCCGCACCTGCTGATAATTTTGAGGCATCGTTTTCACCTTTCTTTTTGGGGGGGGGCCGGTTTGGTCGTATTTGACTTCACCCTTTAAAAGTGTGACGATCATCGTATTTAAAGGGTGACGATCATCGTAACGCCCTGTCAAGCCCTTTGTTCTTAACCACCACCTCCATCCACGTCACCACCCACCTCCAGCCTCTGTATGAGGAGTTAGACCTTGATTCAACTGTCTTCAGCAGTGGTTTCTTGGCTCTAGCTTCACAGAAGGATGGCTGCTGGTCAAGCAGGGTGGCTAGGTGTGTCATCTGACAGGATTCCCCTTTTACTGATGATTTTTTTCTTCTTCTTCTTCTTCTTCCATCCAGTGCATGCCTGGGCCCGGCATTGACTCACTCGGTTGTTAGCCGATGGGTCCCCCTCACAAGCTTTGCTTGTCCTAACACTTGTTCCGAGACAACCCCGACGCAAGGCACGAGCGGCTTGGGGTTGTCAGAGGATAAGATAAGATTGGCGTGAATTGGGGTTAGGGTTGTAACGCGACAGTGACGCAGTCACTTTCCTCTCTTGATCACGTACCACCAACGCGCGATTCACCCCATTTTTGTTGTTGGACTCCCCCCCCCACACTCTTTCCCCGTTCTGTCCTTGCGACGGAATCAACTGTGTCTTTGCGACACAGTGACCTCACCTCCCTGTGACTCCGCACCACAAAACTCTCCGCAAAATGACCGACGGTCTCGGAGGCCTTTCGGGTCCCCGTCAGCCAACGCCTTCCCCGCCGCCCCACAGCAGGAAGACCCACACCTCCCAGGGTGTTATCTCCGGCCTCAAAGCTCTCCCGTCCGACATCAGGCGCAGGAAGAATCAGGACATCAAGGGCAGGAACGCGGAGAGAGTGCTCAAACACGCCAAGCATGTCGAGAGGCCGGGGAATTTCTCCGACGCCTCCGACGACAAGTCTCTGATCACGATGTTGAGCGCGGGCGAGGCGTCCCCCGCATCGCGCCTGCAGGGCATCATGTCGAAGCTCTCGCCCGAATCGGTCAAGGACCTCCTGCGGGCCCTCCCTTACTTCGGCAACAGAGACAAGCGCGCGAGGGAGGAGGACTCAGATGGGAGGAAGGCAGCGAAGAAGATTAGGGAGGAGATCGCCCTGCAGCCTGGTATGAGCTTACCCGTGGCCTTCCACTCCCTCCTCTTCGACCTGCATGCCCACGACGTCTACATCCCCCTTTCCCTCTTCACCTCCCCCAACCTTGAGATCATCAACTCGTTGGCTGCGACCCCAACCACGAGGAAACTCAACGCACCGGGCCCTGGTCAGAAGCAGCCGCTGATCCTCGACACAGAGGCCTTCGAGCAGAAGTTCCTCAGGGAGCTGGAACTCGACTGTGCGCAGTGGATCGAGGCCGCGTGCAACTATGTCTCCTTCATTGAGGAGGCGTCCGGCGGCATCGACTCTGCAGAGAGCTGTCAGCACAGTGGCTCATCGGGTTCTCGAAACGCGACTGAGGCGACTGGACGAGGGCAAAGCAGAGTTGAAAGGGACAAGCAAACAAGCAGCTGGAGTATAGACCAGAATAGTATAGAGAGTAGTAGAATAGTACAGGGTTTATATACAAGTGCCAAGGGATTTATAGGGGATTAGGGGGTCTGTTGTCTGTGGTAACAGGACACATAGGGTTAATGCACAATATTAATACCGATCGTTGTTCCTACGATCGGGATGTGGAGGGGTTGAGTCCGGAATAACGGAGTTGAACCCCGGGATATCGGAAAAGAGCTCCGGATCATGACATTAGCCCCCCCGCTTAGACCATTGTCCCGATGCGTAGTCCCGGGATGTCGGGATTTCGGGATTACCGTGGTCCTTTCGGAATTCGCCAGTCCCCCTTCTCGTTGAGTTGTTCCCTTGGTCAATCTGGGTATCGGGTATAAAAGTCCTCAATCGCTTCTTCGGCGCCTTCCAACATATGGCGCAGTTCCCAGCTCCATTCTGCTTTCGGATATCCTTTCCACTTGATGTAGTAGAGAAGTCTGTCCTTCTGCCTCTTGCCCGCGGGTTTCACCCGCAAGACCTCTTCTACTTCATAGACCAACTGTCCATCTCGCACATCCGGAGGCGGCAGCGGGTCATCCCGCTGATGCTCAGCCTCCGGCGGTACCCACTTCCGCAGAAACACCGTGTTGAAAACTGGATGGACCTTCCAACTCTTGGGCAGGGCCAGTTTGTAGGAGATCGCACCAACTTTTCGGACTACTGCGAACGGGCCATAGTGTTTGTCCTCCAGTTTCTTGGTAGGTCGATGGGTTGTAAGGTTTTTTCCCATAAGGTAAACCTTATCCCCCACAGCGTAGTCGGGATCTGCCTGTTGTCCTCGATCGTAGTACCGCTTCATAACGGCCTGCGTGTGTCGCATGGATGCAGCCACCTCTGTCCGTACTTTGGAAATTTGCGAGGCGAAGTCCATAGCGGCCTCTGTAGGGACTTCCATTCGTGGTTCAGTGCCCTTACGAGGGTGAAACCCGAGTATGGTGTAGAACGGGCTGAATCCGGTGATGGAGTGAACTTTGTCGTTGTAGCTGAAATCTGCCAGGGATAACCACTCGGACCAGTCATCTTGGAGGAAGTTGGTAAACACACGCAGGTATTGCTCCACTTCCTGATTAACCCGCTCGGTTTGTCCGTCGGTCTGTGGGTGATAGGCCGTGGACACGTTGGATTCAATCCCGAGGAGTTTGAACAGGTCTCGCATGAAGTTCCCCACAAATTGCGTTCCACAGTCGCTGATAACCACTTCGGGTATTTCGTAGTCCTTCCACACGTGATCGCAATAAATCCGAGCAATGCCTTCACCGCTAATGTGCTCTGTGCAGGGCAACACGCGGATGCCTTTGCCTAGTCAGTCGACCACCAACACGATAGAATCAAAACCATTGGAGGGGGGAAGTTTGGTGATAAGATCAATGGAGATATTTTGCCAGATTCGTTCTGGCACCGCATTCGGATGTAAAGATCCTCTAGGTTTTGCAGGAAAAGTCTTTGTGTGTTGACAAGTAGGGCATGCAGCCACGTATTTCTTGGCGTCTTGTAGAAGTGTTGGCCAATAATAGTCACGGGATATGAGTTCGGCCGTTCGATACTGTCCGGGATGTCCTGATAAGTAGTCATCGTGGTGAGCTCTCAGAATTTTGTGGCGCAGAGATTGATCCTCCGGCATGTATACGGTTCCGTCCTTGGTCAAATCATTGTCGTGTTTGGCCCACCCTTCCAGTTCCGCCCTGTCTTCCCATAATCCCGTCACTTTCTCCTCCCATTTCCCTTTCTTCTCCTTGATTTCTTCCATAAATTGATCCCCTGGGGTATCGTCGAGGACAGCGGGCATAGCTTGCAGAAATTCCTCGTTTGACACCCCTCCTCCATCCCCTTGGAACAATGATTTTGGCAGCAGGGTAATCCCAGCGTTATTATTTTCCCCCCGTTCATGCCCTTGTTGTCTCGACAAGGCGTCCGTCTTCACATGGGTTTTTCCGGGTTTATGAAGCAGGGAGAAATCATATTCGCCCAGCTCCAAGGACCACCGTGCTTGTCGCCTGTTCAATTTCTTGGTCGTAGTGAAATATTCCAAGTTCTTGTGGTCGGTCCAGATTTCGAACGGTATTTCGCTGCCTTGGAGATAATGTCGCCACTCGTAGAGACATCACATGATCGCCAGCATTTCCTTGTCGTGGATATCGTAATTCTGTTCTGCGTCATTGAGGGATTTGGATAAAAAAGCGATGGGAACCCAAACACCGGCTTGTTCTTGAGACAGCACTCCCCCCGTTGCGAAATCCGAGGTGTCTGCCTCAACCCTCCTTTCCCTGTGGTCGGTCGGAAAGTGCAGGACTGGTTCCGAAGTAACCAGATCGATGAGTTTCCGAAATGCACCGTGTTCCTCGGCTCCCCATCTCCACTCCGTATCCTTTCGGGTTAATCGCGTAAGAGGCTTCGTGTGGTGTCCGAAGTCCTGGATGAACCGATGGTAAAAGTTCAGAAAACCCAGGAAACTTTGGACGTCCTTGACCGTTTTGGGCGTCGCCCATTCCCGCACCCCCGCTACTTTCACCGGATCCATCCGTATCTTCCACAATAACCCTCAAGTATTTCACTTCCTGCTTCTCAAATTCGCACTTCTCTGACTTGAGATACAAGTCATGGGATTTGAGGATTGCGAGTACTTCCGACACGGTGCTGCGATGTTCCTCCAGGGTTTCGGAATAGATGAGGATGTCGTCAATATAAACGATGACCCTCCCCTCCGCGATCTGCCTTTCGAAAATCTCGTTCATCATGGATTGAAATGTGGCCGGCGAGTTTGTCAGCCCGAAAAACATTACCAAGGGTTCCCACAATCCCCGGTTGGTGATGAACGCGGCTTTCTCCTCGTCTCCTTCCTTGATGCGAATGTTATTGTATCCCCATTGCACGTCAAGTTTGGTGAACCAGGTTGCCTTGCGCAGCATATGCATGATTTCCGAGACAAGGGGAATGGGATACCGGTTCTTCACGGTTATAGCATTGAGTTTTCGGTAGTCCTGGACAGGTCGAAGTTTCCTATCCTTCTTCTTGACGAAGAAGAAGGGTGACGTGAATGGGGATTTGGAAGGTCGAATACGACCAGTCTCCAAATGTTCCTTGATGAAGGCGTCCAGCTCCTTCTGCTTGGGGACAGAGAGTGGGATACTCCGTCCTTGTACAGGTTCCGTGCCAGGTTTCAAGTCGATGGCGTGGTCCCACTTCTTTCGAGCCGGGAGTTTATTGAAGTCTTGTTTCTCGTGGACCGATCAATAATCCCGTAAGTAGTGTTCCGGGACTGCCTCCTCCAGCGTCTGCTCCCCTTTAGCTTTGTGCGCGGCAGCCACTAACTTCGTAGCCACACTCCCCATCGCTTGGATCTGTTCTGCATCCCGACGGGGCAACACCTCTTCCGAGTAGATCTTGGTCACGAAGATTCGGTCCACCAATTCTATTTCCTCTGAGTCCTCTTCCTCCCACTCTTCCCACAGACATTTTCACTTGCACTCGGGCGGGCATCGAGAGAAGGTTATTTCTCCCTTCTGCCAGTCAATGTTGGGATTATGCTGTTTCAACCAGTTAAACCCAATGATCACGTTGCTCTGCCCGTGTCCGTGACCGCGATGGGAAATATCTCCGTATGGTCCTTGATCCGCAGGCCAAGTCGAACGACGTGGGTGATCTCTTGGAGTAGCACAGCCGGGACATTGCCTGGAATATGATGGACCAATCTGCCAGTATGTAGAATACTGTAGATTCATGTAGAACATTCTTATGACTCCTTATGATTCATTGTAAAGGCTGTATGCCTCGTAGTATTTAAGCAGTTGTATTCTGCACCTATGAAATAACATCTTTATCTTGAACCACTACAACCACTGTGTGATTATCTAGGCACACTTACCGTGTCCCTTACCCCGTGCCTCACCAACTTCTAAGTAAACTGCGCCAATATGATCCGACCCCCTTTGTTGGTGGTTCCATCGGCATGATAGACTGGTACTGCTAGAGGCAAGGGCTCCATTTCCAGTCCGTTTTCCTCCACTAGCTTGGCGTTGATGAACCCGTTGGTGGCCCCGCTGTCGAGTAATCCCGCGATCGTAAAGCCCTTGAGGTTGGAAAGGTCTTCCAGTACCAGGGGTACCATCATTGAGCTACCCCGTATGCTCTGCGCAGATCGTATGAACTGCAGTGCTTCGCACAAATTCTCCAGTGCGTCTAAGGCCTCAGGAGGGTATGTCGCGAGTAGGTGTTGAATAAGGGCAGTGGTGGCCTCTGTTCGGCGTCGAGGGTGGGCCCACCCCCTAAGGACCCGATAGGCGTCCTGAGGTCTCTTTCGCATGTGCTCCAGGGCTCGGATCGCACTACCTTCAGGGAGTCGGTGCCATTCCGCTTTCTCCATCTGAGGCTTCCTCTTTCTCTTTCGAAGGGAGCCACGCGGGTTGGGCCGGGAGCTCCTCTCCTTCTCTTCATCGCTTGCGGTTTGTTCAGACTCGGTGTCACCCTCGAGATTTTCAAATACGGCCAGTACTTCAAATCAATTGGCAGGGGAGACGGGTACAGGTGAGTCAGGTATGGGTATAGATCGGGAGGACACAGCTTTCACTCCTGATCATCGACAAAATCCCCCAGGGTTTCCTTCAACAAGTCGGTCATCATGGCGCGGAACTGCGGGTTCTTGGCCATGACTTCAGGGCAGTTACACGCGATGTGCCCTTCTTTGTTGCAATGATAACAGACCGGCTTGCCGTTGCGAAAGCTGGGCCCGTGCACCGTAGCCCTGTCGATGTCCATCGGCACCGTCGCGGTGCTGGAGATGGAGGCCACAGCGCTCGAACCGGGATTACTGGTTGTGGTGTTGGGGTTGCCTCCGGAGCTCCCATGCCATTCGCTGCAGCGAGGGGTCCCGGTGTTACCGCCGGTATTACCAGCAGGATTATGGGTACGATTGGTGGTCAGCGGGGAGTGGGTGGCATGGTCACGCAACAAGTACTGCATGACCTGGTAGGGCCGTTTAAGGCCGTCGTGTTTAATGACGGCCTTCTTCCAGTTGTCATAGGTCTTGGGCATTACTTCTTGTTTGTAGACCGATTCCACTAGCGGCAGTTGAATCCTGTGCTTCAGGATATGGATGAGGGTGGTGTTGTCAAATCCCGCTGTCTTGTTGAGTGAGTCCAGGACAGTGAAGTAGGCGGTAGCCGTGGTCTTCTCCTGGTGCAAGGACTCCATCTTGGACTGCGCGATTTGACCTGTGCCCCCCCCTTGAAGTCCTGAACGACAGCTTCTTCGAACTCCTTCCAGGTCTTGTAGGCCCCCGTGCCGTCCCCTTTACGCATGGCTTGCACAACGTTGTTGGCCCAGGCAGTGGCGGCCCCGTTCTTCATGTAGGAAAGACAATAGGTGATCTTCGCGATATCACTGTCGTACGCTGTGTTGCCTTGGAAGTTAAGCCAGCAGTCGGCGAGGAGTTGGTCCACCTTCTCGGGATGCCACCGAACACATTCGGGGCGGCCACTCAAGGTTGTTTCGTGTTCACCCGCACTTCCCGTGCCTGGGCAGTGCCTCCGATAGGAGCTTCTGCCTGGCGCATCTCTCTAATCTCGCCTCTCGCTTCTTTCATCATCTCCAAGGCGGTCGCTACCATCCCAGTGGTGGTGCTCCTGTCCTCCTCCATACGAGCCATGCTTTTCTGCAACTCCGTCACGGTCCCCTGTAATCCCGTAACCATGGTCTCCAAGGTAGTGCCGGAAGTGTTGATTTTCCGCAACTCTTCGGCCATACTCTCCGCATCGTCGAGAGATTTGTTGAAGAGATATCGGGTTCTGTCGTCCGGCCCGTGGGCGATGAAATCATCAAATTCCACCGGGTTTACGCGTGGCATCTTGTCCAGTCGAGTAGTCGTTTGGGAGATACTATTCTTTTGTCAGCACAGCGGCTCGTCAGGTTGTCGAAACGCGACTGAGGTGACTGGACGAGGGAAAATCAGAGTGAAGGGGACAAGCAAACAAGCAGCTGGAGTATAGACCAGAATAGTATAGAGAATAGTAGAATAGTACAGGGTTTATATACAAGCGCCAAGGGATTTATAGGGGACTAGGGGGTTTAGTGTCTGTGGTAACAGGACACATAGGGTTAATGCGCAATGTTAATACCGATCGTTGTTCTTACGATCGGGATGTGGAGGGGTTGAGTCCGGAATAACGGAGTTGAACCCCGGGATATCGGAAAAGAATTCCGGATCATGACACATCAACATTCACGTTGGAATATTTGTTGTGGAATATGTCGACCCTGCCGTTAGAAAAGGAACTCTTGAAGCTGCTGAGCAGTCTCTTAGACACCTGATTATCCAGCCCGTGGTCTTGGGAGATGATGACTTTCCGTGAGCCGTTCAGGGAGGCACGCATCGCGGGGATATCCGATTTGGGTTCGATAAAATAGCGCATGAGCAGGACTCCCTTTGGCTCAGTGGACTGGGGCGCGTCTAGAGCCGCTGCAGCGTTCATATTGCTCCCATCAACAGCCTCAGGCGAAGCCGATGTAGCTCTGCAACAGTTTAAGGGAATGGGGATATACTGGACGTCAAGCAGGTTAGTCGTGACCAGTGACTACAGTCTGCCACTATACCAGAATAGACCAACGTGGGTGTTTGGTATGCCTGCGAAGTAGACCTACTGAGAGAGTGCGTGACGGTAACAATCGTGCTATTTCCGGGAATGCCTTTGGTTGGTGGGCCTGGCCTGAAATCTTCGAGGACGGCGGAAGTGTTGTTTCTGTAATCATCTTTCATCATTTTGCGCAACTCAACATCTATGCCAGCGGGCCATTGGCAGTCGACAAACCAAATCTGTGTCCTCAAAATGAGACGTGTTTGGGAAAGAGCTTGTGAACCAACCTTGTTTGGGTTCTGCTGGAGAAATGCTAGCGCTTCTTTTACTTCCAAGAACTCAAAGTCCTTATTGGCCTCCCATGCGGCGCCGTTCTTGGTAGTTCTGGGAATAGCCTCCAGTGCATCACCCCGATTGCACCGCTGGGTGTTGTTTCGGTGCGCTAGGAGCGGCACATGCGGAGTTTTGGGCTGATGGCTGAAAAGGCCTTCACCAATGGGAGAAAAAAAAACAGAGAGGGCGTCCATGGGCAGAATATGTCAAGGTGAGCACCCAACATGCTTATATGACACAACGGCGTACCAAGGGTAGTGGTGCACGTAAGAGAGGTTTGTGAGACAAGAGGTATGAATAATAAGTTTTCCGCTGCCATGGACAGTGAGTAAGGGCGACGTGGCCACAAGCAATCTACCACAAGGCGACAGATACCCGCATGCTATTCGGAACTCGGGTGAATTAGGTGATCGGTTTGCTCTCCTTGTCGTGAATTGTGAAGTGCTTTACCTCGCGGTGAATCCACGCTTTCGACAGAAGGGCAGCGGCATCGGATTCTAACCTCTTTCAGTGAGATAGAACAGCTCCATTAGAAAACCCTGGTACGTCAAGATATGTCCTATATGCGAGATGCAACATTACCTTGTGGGAGATGAGAACACAGACAAGGTCATAATCATTTGAATATTCCATTCCATCATAAGAAACAGTCTTAGCCCTATCCAAGGCAGATTTTCAGGCGTAAAGATGTCTAAGAAACGATCTTAGCCCAGTTCGCCGCCATGCCGTGTGAAACTTTGCAGGGGTAGAGATGTCGGCGGCCTTTGCAAATATCAGCGATATACTCAGTGAGACAGTGTAAACCCACGTTTCAGTCTTCGGTCTCACACACATTGAGACAAGGGGCATGACTCCTTGCATCTGATGTCCTGCATGACTCGGCTGACAGGGGTCTGGCCGAACCCCGCATGACCGATGAGCCGTTGACTCAGTGCCATTAGCGAAGGAATTGGTGCCAGGATGGGCATCAGGGTGGTTGACTCCCATGGACAGTGGCGTGGACTGAGAGGGGTTCGAACTCGGTTAGGGTTATGATTGATAGGGGAGGTGCGGAAAAACGTTGACGCGGCAGCAGCAGTGAACGGATGCGTGCGTGAATGAGAGGTCTGCCTAGTATGGCACTAAGACAGCGTTACGCTTATATACCAGAGCGCTAGAGCGAGTCATTGTTGGGAGACAAAAAGTCGCTGCGGCCTCATAGCCGAGGTGATCCAGGTTTAATGCGGCACTTATCAGAAATAATGAATGAACTGTCACTTGACACGTCAAGACAGCATACTTGACTGGGACATTCTTGTATTTTGTAGCCACGAGCCCTTATTCTTGAAGCAGCATCTACATAGGGGGCTGTCACAAGCCCATTAATCATGCTCAGAAGCACGGTGCCCAGAAGCAAGCCTACTGATGCGGAGAGCCTTTCCGCTTCGGTAGGTCGCACGATAAGAAATAGAGATGACCGGACAGCCGCACCGGCTATTGTGTGCCTGATAGTTCTAGGGTCAGGCCCCATTGACGTGGGAGGCATGATCTGATCCTAAGGAGACGGCGTATGAGCGACCTGTCCTGGCTAACGGATGAGCACGCTTACCCTTCCATTTAACGAGAGCGTTCAATCTGTTGGGATCAAACCTCGGGTAGAGGTCGGGTAGAATTGATGTTGATGGATACGGGTAGAATAATCGTAGAATAGTCGTAGAAAGATGGTAGAATTGATGGACATCTCGGGCCGTATGACTGCCATAAGTAGCCGAACCGGTTCGTACTCAAGACGCGTCGCAACTTTCCGGGTCCCCCTCTTGTTGCAATGAGTCTGCAGCAGATTCTGTCCGCTTTTCAGCAGCATCCGTCGCTTTCCGCCGTCAGCCTCCGCGGTCTGACTCTGTTCCTGTGCATGGCCCGCATGGCTCGGCCCCTGATCGAGTTCCAGCAGAAGGATAGAAGAATCCCGCCGGCTTACCTGCATCCAGGTCTTCTCGAACTTCTGGCATGGTCCATCTCCGAAACAGATCTCAATATTGTGCAATTGTGCGGGGTCGCATTCAAGGACATCATTTGGAATCATCCTGATGTGCTTCCGACGGAAGCCAAGTAACACAATATGATGCCGCAGCTCTTTGTCGGGGCACATGTAGGTCCTCTTTAATTCATGGGTTCAATATCCGACACAGCTTGCAGCATTCAACCACATATTCCCTCCAGTTCGAGTCTGCCAGACTTCCGACTGCATGAATCACCGGGAATCCCAAGACATAATGACACTAATGGAACCAATGACACACAAGGCCGCCTTGCATATGCTTCGACACGGTGCACTACCGATTCATATGACCTCACTTTATTGCCGCGGTAAGTCCTGCTTCCTCGCAATTTATGACCTGGCTGAGACCCGGACAAAGCATGTAACCGACGTTATTATCCTAATTACTATGTTCACAAACAGTCGTCTCTGCGCACCTATTACGGGGGTTTCCCCAGACTATATCAATATCAACAGTTCAAAATGGTACCAAGAACTCATGGCTTGGGCTGCTTGTCTGGATTCCAGGAGTGGGCCGGTCACACGTACGGAGGTGGTGACCATTGTAGGTGCAGCCTCCAGCCAGTTTACAGCAGCTGGCACAATGAGGAATGGTGCGGGTGCACAGTACATTAGCTTTGCGTTGCCCATTCTTCGCAGTTGTACAACCATCAGCAGGGCATATGACGGAGCCGTTACCCTCCTCTTTTGCAGATTGTTTGATAGAAATAATTAGAATGGTGTAGCTGAACTTCCTGCGGGATCGCGTCGAGTGGCTTGGGCGGGTTCAGCCTGGTTTGCTTCTGGCACGTCGTGTACTGAGACAAAATTAATCGCAAAACTGACACTGGACAGGGTGCGTCATAGTAGGCATATTGCAGGACAGGCACACGGTATTCCACTGCTGCGGCGCGGGGTTAATGTTGGCGTCAGCGGCATTGGGCATAATGGTGGATTCCATGGAGAAAATTAGAGGTGGTGAAAATGAGTGTGTGGGTTTGAATGAGAGAGATGAGAAGGTAAAAAGAACTGATTTTGTGTGTTTTTGAACGTAGGTTTTATAGCTGGAGTTTGAAGAGGACGGGATATGCCGAGGGAAAGCGATGCTGACAAGCGAGGTGGCTGACACGGTTTCGCATGCAAGAGGCAGTGTTCCATTAGAAATTTCAGAGTATTGGAAGGGAGGAGCCCGTTGGACAGTATAATCAAGTATGAATTAAATTATACATAGCTGATTCTGGTCCATTCAACATTGAATAATTGGTGCTGAATGAGACCCAGGGACTGTAAGCCGACTCGTGTTTAGTGGAACGACGGTGCAATGCGCGCCGTCGGCGCGTCGTGGGAGCCGAGCGTGGACGGCCAGGTGAGCACGGACGGTCAGGAGAGCCAATGCTGTGTTCTGATACGCGGTGGGATTGATGCGGCACAATAGCAGGTCAGCTGAGAGAAACAGTTGGGTTTCCAGGTAAATTACATTATAGGATGCAGGCGGTAGTACCCAAAATAAGAATCGAGCCAAGGGTGCAGGCGGTGAGCTGACAGGAGATGTGATTAGGTTCACTAGTTGTACAACATAGGTAACATCAAAAGCACTGCCTTGTATCCATCAACAATGTCTACGCGAGATTCTACGCGAGATTTTACGCGAATTCTACGCCCCAGCAATGTGGTAGGAGGGATCGGCCAGGGGCGGTGTGGTTGGGTTTGGCAGGGAGATCCAGGGCATAGCCACACAGTAGACATCACGAGAGATCATCCACCTTTCACGCAACGACCACCAGCGGCGACACCATTTTGGTGATTGGAGTAGAATTCTTACCTAGAGAAAACTGGCCCCACGCGCGAAACCAAGACAGAGAACTAGAGACGCTCTAGGCCGCTTCTTGAGCCCGAGCCCAGCTGAAAAAAGCGAAAACTCCGCCCTGGATTTTCTGAGACACTACATGACGCCACCACGAGAATTGTCGACTACCCCGTCAACACCCTCTTCCATAACTCGAGACTCAGACGACGAGCTTCCCACGTACATCGATCACGACCTCGCGCTTGTAGTCCGCACTGCACTACCCCAAACGCAGCCACTTACACACATCTGCCACACAATACCTCGCAGCACAATGGCCGAGAAGATACCTATGTTCTCGGGTGAGCCCGACGACGCAGTCGCACCCGGTACGTTCATAAAAAACTTCTGTTCGCACATGCGGGACTTGGGGACGGACGACACAGCAAACCCAGACACGCGCAAGATCGACGCGCTCCCCGAATATCTCGTGGAGCACTCCCCCGCGGAGAAGTGGTTTAATGCATTGCAGGCTAGCACGACCCCGGCGACCACTTGGCAGGCGCTGGCAGCAGCATTCCACCTGCGCTTTCCGGGCACGGAGAAGGCGGAGCGTACTGCGCAGGAGTGGGAGCGCGAGCTCCTCTCCATGAAGATCACGCTCGATATGCTAGATACCACCGTCGACGTCGGCGGCGCGAAGGTCTACGCCCACGTCAATTATGCCACCAAACTACTTGAGGTCCCAAGGCTCGCGGGGATCGCAGGCACGGTCAGCAGCATATGGCAGTCGCACGACGCGCTGCCCGATGTTCTTGGGGAGAGGGTACCGGCGTCGCAAACGTCGTGGGTGTCGTATACCGCGGCGATCAAGGTGGTCAATCGGGACCACATGCGCGAGGGTATTGTGAAGGCGAGGAAGACGCAGGCGATGGAGCGCACGGTCGCAGAGCTCAAGGCACAGTCACGCACGGCGCCCTTAACCCCCGTCACCAGGATTGCAGGTCAACTCGCGCGCACAGCGCTCGCGACGCCGCGCGCGGCCACGGCCCCTGTTCCCTTGAACGTTTTCGGGGTGGGGGGTGGGCGATGCAACCTGTTTGCGCCACCCGAGATGGACGAGGCTGGCAGAGCGAACTTATGCCGCATCCTCGAAGCGTTGACGTCGCCAATGCTGCCGAATGATGTGACGGGCCGGGCGGTGTACAAAAGGCGTGTCAAGGCGTGGTTTGAGTTCCACGGCAAGAAGAGGCCGATGCCGCTCCTGGAGCACACGGGGTTCCCGCTCATGCCCGGGACGGCTAAGCCGTGCTCGGGGGAATGTTATGGGTGTGGGAAAGTGACAATCCAGCGCATCGACGCGCCGAATGCCCGGGGCCTGCCCTACACACCAAGGAGTCAACCTTCCGCAGCATCTGCACGAAGGCCCTCGGCATGTCGGCCGCCCCGGTCAACGTCATCGACATGGAGGAAGAGGACGACTTCGCGTGGATGAACATCGGGAAGGAGGACGAGGGGGCGGGTTTTGGCGAGGGGCTGTCTGAATAGAGACCCAACGGACGGTCCAAAGCGCGGGGTTAAAGGAAGGCCCCGGCTCCCATAGTGTACAAGCTGCAGATGTTTTCTTCAATGAACAATGCGAGGTAGTTGACCTGTACACGGTGGGAACCGGGGAGGCAGCGAAGTGTGAGCCGTTCGAGCACTGGATCATTATCCAGGGCCCAAGGGGGAGAATGTACGTGTGAAGGCATTGTTCAACGGCGGGGCGATGGTGGAGGCGATGGACAGCAAGGTGTGGGAGGGCGTCAAGCACAGGGCAGGGGTGGAGCAGCCGTCGCGGAAGAAGCTCCGGATGGCAAACGGGGCCATCATGTGCTCTAAGGGGAGATGGGAAGGGACGATCAACGTCGGGGGCGTCTGTGCAGAAGGAGCCTTCGAGATCTTTGATAGCAGCGGCGGGTGGTCATTCCTGTTTGGGAAGCGCCTGCAGACCGTGTTCGGGGCCATCCACGATTATGCCTGCAACGTCGTGGACATCAGGGTCGGGGACATGCACGCATCGCTGCCGAACCAGCGGGGAAGGGCGGGGTGGCTGAGATTGCCGGCTAAGGGGTCCAGCGCGCCTGCAGCCTTCAAGGGGGTGCTTTCGTTCGCAGAGACCCCCATAGGGCAAGTCGATTCAGCAATCGCGCACGAGAACACTGATGCAGCGTTCACACCAGAATACGTGCAGAGCAGCAACAAGGTAGATGGGAATGGCGAAGTGGATGGGATGACAGCAGGGGGACCAGATAGGGTCGTCATTGAGGCGACCATACGCGACGTCGTGCCGGGGGTGAGATCTTGCGAGACTCCCCCCACGAGGCGAGTCCTTTCACAAGATCTCTCAGAGCAGGTCGATCTTGACAAACACCACATCCCAGGGACGGGGATAGCAGCGGCGGTGACCGGGGAAAGGCGAGCGAGGATGGAGGCAGTCGACGACGTGGAGGAGCCACCATCGGCATTACGGGAAGATGTTTATGTGCAGCCGGGGAAACTGCACATGCGCACAAACTCACTGGGGGCCCGCGCGACCCCCGTGAGGGATGTAACAACCGAAGCACTGGGGAATGCAAACCTCGGTACTGATGATGTTGATACAGCAGAAGATGAACCAAGCACGCGGTGGGCACGGGAGTGGGAGGAGTGGGGAGTGGATGGTGGAGCAATGGACGGGACGCCGTCCGAGAGCGCAAAATAATCGGGAGTTAGCGCTACCCCCATGAGGGGAGTACCAAACAGCACTCCCAACCTAGTCGCGAACGTCAGTGCTGACCACGAACCCAGTACATTGTTTGACACGGACCTGTATGACACAGATGCATACGCACCGCGGACTGGGGAGTCGGTGTATACCAGAGCCTCAGATCCGTTTAATCCCGCGCACGTGGCAGAGGTGCTATGCCTAGTCCAGACGGGAACGGACCTCACCGACGCGCAAAGGGTGGAGGTGCGGGCGCTGGTGGAATGCTATGCGGACATCTTCGCACTCGCTGTTAGCGAAGTTTGTCCAGTGGAAGGGTCAACATACGCACCAAAAATCCCGAAGGACCACAAATTTAGCACGAAAGTCCACCAGCGGCTGCTGACGCAACCGCAAGGAGAATACCTACATCAGCAAGTTGACGTGATGAAGAAGGCGGGTGTCATACGCCAGATTCACCCCAGAGACGTGAAGTGCGTATCACCAATAAAGCTCGCACAGAAGGGTCATGACGGAGGGGGGCTGACGCAAGACGAACTCAAACACGTCTTGAACGATGAATGCGTTCGCGCGGGCTTGCTGCCCGTTTACGACCTACTGCCGCGGGAGCCACATTGTACCACACCCGACACGTCGGACACGTCGAAGTGGCAAATTTGCCAAAATGTCCATGAACTTAATGAATTACTCAAAGTGGTCCCGGTGCCGCAGGGCGACATTCGAGACAAGCAACGGAGGCTGTTGGGACATCAATACATTTCCGTGTTCGACTTCACCTCGGGATTCTTCGCCATACCCGTAGCAGAAGAGGTCCAGCCATACATTGTGATGTTCGTGCCCGGGATGGGCTACTTCGCGTACATGCACATGCCGTTTGGGCTGACGGACGCACCAACAGAGTACAGATACATGTGCGCACAGAAGCTACATGATTTGCTCGTCAAAGCGATCATGGAGCTGTTTGTAGATGACAGGGGGACAGCGGCAGATACCTTCGAAGAGATGTTGGGCAAGCTCACCCTCATTTTTGACAGGTTCCGCAAGGCGAAATTGTCGCTTTCGGCGAAGAAGACAAAGCTCTTCATGACGGAGGCTGTCTTCGCGGGAGCGACGGTGGGACCAAAAGGAGTTGTGCCGGATGCGGCGAAGCTCACAGCAATAGTGCAGTGGAAGCAGCCCCAAGACGCACTGAACTTACATGCGTTCTTGGGACTAACGGCGTATTTTCGCGATTTTATCCAGGGTTACGCGAGGGTTGAGAAGGACCTGCGTGCCTTGGTTAGATTAGCAGAAGTCCCCGCAGGTGCGAAGAAGCAGCTGTTTCAAACCACCATGAAAAATTACAAGCTGGCGCCGGTATGGAAAGAGAAGCACTCGAGATGTTTTACCAATCTCAAGCGGATCATGCTCTCGGACCCAGTCTTGCAGGCACCGCGATACGACACGGTGCGCGACTTCCCGTTTATCGTCACAACAGACGGGAGCAAGGACGCGTTCGCAGGGGTCTTATCCCAGAAAATGCGGTCGGTATTACCAGGCGGCAAGGAGGTTTTTCTACGCCACCCGATCGCGTTCGCATAAAAGCGCACATCCCCCGCGGAAGAGCGTTACCAACCACACTTACTGGAGTTCGGAGCACTCAAATACACCCTCGACAAGTTCTCTAACATTATCTGGGGGCAGCCGGTCAAGCTCGAGACCGACTGCCAGGCGTTGCGGGACATCATGGTGAATGACAAACTGAATGTTACGCACACGTGGTGGCGCGACGGCGTAATGGGTTACAACATCGTTGGCACAGAGCATATCAAAGGGACGTCGAACACGGTGGCAGATGCGCTAAGCAGAGAGAACGAAGGGATGCCGAAGGTCCCGGGGGACGGTAGCGAGTGGACAGTGTCGCCGGACTGGGAGTTGCGGTCAGGCATTGTCAACGATCTGTTTACCGTGGAGGAGGCGGGTGACACGTATTTGGTCATAGCCGTGCCGGAGGGCACGGCGGCCTTACGCGAACGCTTCAAGGAGGAACCAATGTACCTTCAAGTCATCGACGCCATCCTCGAACTTGACTTGGGATTGAGCATGAAGCTGCGGAAGCGCGCGCGCCATAACGCAACCCAGTATTTCATCGAAGATGGTAAACTGTGGCGGCTAGGGGGCGGGGTACCAGCGAGGGCGCAGTCGAGGCGGGAGTGCATTCCGCGGGTGGAGGCGCGGGCACGAGCGGCAGAGGTGCACGAGAGCGGGGGTCATTTTCATCGCGACAGCGTGAAGATGGCGATGAAGGACGTATACCACAGCCCGGGGCTGGACGAGTCGATCATCAGCGCGATCGCGGATTGCGCAAAGTGCAAAGGATTCGGGGCCGCTAATTTGCATTCACTCCTAGATCCTATATTGCGACGCCACCCCTTCGAGCTAGTGGTCGGCGATTACCTTTTGTTGCCAGTGGGGAACGGGGGCTTCAAGAACGTATGGCTCTACGTCGACACGTTCATCCACCACGTTTGGGGCTACAAATATACCATCGCAGGGTCAGCAGAAACAACAGAGGGGGCGCTCACCGATATCTGCAATGGATACTTGCCGATGGAAGCATTCCAATCAGACCAGGGCCGCCACTTCAATAACAAACGCATTCAGCAGTTTTGCGATAGGCGCGGTATCAAATTTAATCTGGTGGTGGCATACTCACCTTGGATTAACGACCTAGTCAAGGGTGCCAACAGGATCTTAATCTATATCCTCGCACGGTTGTGCGCACCAGACGTCGGGGAGGATACGTGGCGTTCGGTAACGAAAGACACGCTGCCAGACAATTGGCCGGATCACTTCGACGAGGCGATACAGATAATGAACATGAGGCTGTTGCAAGCCGTAAAGTTCTCGCCGAAAGAACTCATGTTCGGTAGCGTGGTGAATACACCCCCGACACCAATCGCAATAGCGGCGTCGGCCTTGGTAGACGGCGACGTGGAAATCCATATGGCGTACGTCGAGCAGCAGCGGCTCGATGCTTATGCCAATCACGTCGCCTACGCGCTGGCCCGGAAGGCAGCGTTCGATCGCAAGGTGGCAACATCGCGAGCGGGTGTCGTCGAGTTCGAGCGCGGCCAGCTCGTCCAGGTATACCGAAGCGACCTTACTCACACAATGAGCAACGATAGAAAGCTTGCCGTCAAATGGTCCGAGCCGCATCGCGCATTCTCAGTTCCTACAAGCTCGAGACACTGGATGCCATTCCTATGGATGGTAAATTTAGCGCAAGGCGGCTACGGGTATACGTCGCGCGGGCAGGGACACCGTTGGCGTTGTCGCAGGCGGCGTTCGTGGCGAAGATCCAAAAAGAGGCAGGGGGAGAGGCGGAAGCTGAAAAGAAAGCGGTGGCGGATTTGAGAGCGGAGGAGACAGCGAGGGCAGAGCGGGAGCGCGTAGAGGAGGTGGGAAAGGGACTGGAGGGATCAGTGGGGTGGCACGGCGGCGTGGACGCCGCCATGTCGCAGTGGGCAAATGTGGTGGGAGGGATCGGCCAGGGGCGGTTTGGTTGGGTTTGGCAGGGAGATCCAGGGCATAGCCACACAGTAGACATCACGAGAGATCATCCACTTTTCACGCAACGACCACCAGCGGCGACACCAGCGGATTGAAACTTCTGCGTTTAACGGTGTAAAATGTAAGTCGTGAGCGCCATGTGGAGATAGAGAATTCGATTGAACTGGGGTGTGTCGATGACGCGGGAACGCATTCCCGTTTGGTCAGCGAAATCTCGATATTTTATTAAAACGTCCGGAGAACCTGCATATGGGAAGCGTCTCGGTTTGCGCTGAATGTATCGGCGGAAGAGATTAGTTGCCGGTTTCCAATTCGACGTTTCTGTGTGGCGTTGCCACTCATTGTAAGCGTTGGATATGTCGTAACGGGAGCTCCTCGGGTTCACAGTGGTGATACGGGATAGGAACGTGTTTCAATCTCCGATCGCCGCTGTCGCCTCTACGGACACATGTTTATGTATCACAGGGGCGTTTCCAATCTGAATTGTGATACTAGCCCACCGACCATTTGCGGACCTTTTTCCTGCTTTTCGAACGCGGAGCAGGCTTATTCCTGGGATTGGTTTGTTCGTTAAGAGCGCAGCAATCCGGCGACCATAACAACATAAAACTCCTCAGTGTCAATGCAGAGCAGCCGCGTGAGTGGCTGACAGCTCCCACGGACTTGTCCTAAATGTGGGCTCGGTCACGATGGTTGTGGCCTTCTATTCCCTTATGCGGCTTAACCGAATTAAGTTAAGCCATATCAGGCTGAAAGCTAACTGGATTCGGTAATATTCTCACGCTTCGGATTGATCCGGACACTGCCTGGGATTATTGGTAACTTGCGTCGACTCGTTCTTACCCAATATCACATCCTTTCAGGATATTTAACCTGCCACTTTCTCTTGCACATCTTTAGCTTATATTACTGGAGTTTTTCAACCTTAAATATTGATCAGAAGCCCACAAATGAAGAAGAAATCCCATAAGTGTACAACCACAGGAAAACTACATATTTACTGAAAAGAGAGCCCCATTACATTTGGAATTGGGTCGTAAACTGTCCCGCCCTTCACACTTCATATTCCCACAGTCCCCACAAGGATTTTTGCAAAAAATCTATTTTTGAGCACCTTTACAACCCACTTCTCTGCATTCACACCCTACAAAGCAATATCTTGACCTAGGTCAAGATGCTATCCAAAAGTATATAAATCTGTAGTGAAATACAATTTAATGAAATGTTCATATGTTCATTTGGTACACAACTGCTACGAAAGTAGCTACAACCAATACCTGTTTCCAAGGACATCAATTTATTCATTATCCGTGAGCATATGAAAGGACGACTGAAAGAGTATCTTTCAGCAGCCATTTCCAGTGAGAAGGAACTCTATTGGTTGTCAGTTTCTTTGTTGTAACAAAGAAAAATTGGAAAGATCTTCTTTTCTTCTCACTGAAATGGCTGCTGAGAGATACTCTTTCAGTAGTCCTTTTGTACGCTGGGGACAATGAATAAATTGATGTCCTTGGAAACAGATATTGATTGTAGCTGCTTTCATAGCAGTTTTGTACCAAATGAACATATGAACATTTCATTAAATTGTATTTTGCTACAGATTTATATACTGTTGGATAGCATCTTGACCTAGGTCAAGATATTGCTCTGTAGGGTGTGATTTCTGACAGGTCCTCTTTCGATGTTTCGGCTGTTCCTAAGTAGTGAAGAGATGCCCAGAATTGGCAAGCTAGTATTATGCTCACGCATGATCATTAAGGATGCATTGTTGTTAAAAATTACCATTGAGGGCCCCGGAGAGCTGCAGAGGGTATTTCGAACATACGAATCCAGTGTTTGTCCAAGTTTGTACACAAATTGATGGCGGGGGAAACTAGGTCAGGAGCTATGCAGGGAGTGGCACTTGAAGCCTATTAAGTTTGAATTGGAAATTAGAGCAACATCAGGGAAAACCCGAGCCAAATTGACGAAGAGAGTCATGAGATATTCTCAAAATACCCTCTGCCTCATTTTGGCCTTACCTCGGCCAAATATTTGTTACAGGAGCGTCCCCGATGTGGGGACGGGCTCATCAATTCCACGACCAGCTGAAGCCGATTGAACTAATTGGTTCCAAACAGTGTATGGCACAATTTTCTCGATTTTTTTATGACTTCCTGATTTTTTTCTTTCCCAAATTCCTTGTTGTTTGTACAATTATGAAAGTTGGTCTCTTTACAACCACAGATATGTCATTTAAAGCGTGAAGACCGACCTTATCACTGAGCTTTTGACTGATTTTCCGACTTCCTCATTTTTTTCTCCAAAGGAATGTGTGTTTTTGGTGACATTCTGGAAGTATGGCTCTATACTACCAATTGCCAGGTATCTCATCAGTTGTTCACCCCTTGCCGCGGTCAGTCTTGCTGGTTTCTTCGACTATTGCCTTATTTAGAA
Source organism: Mycena rosella (assembly GCA_029378255.1). Lineage (NCBI taxonomy): Eukaryota > Fungi > Basidiomycota > Agaricomycetes > Agaricales > Mycenaceae > Mycena > Mycena rosella. The sequence goes on along the minus strand of JARKIE010000155.1, from coordinate 136,994 downwards.
TCGTGATGGGGTCCAGCGAGCCCTGCGACAAAATTGGAGAACAGGCACCCACAAATATTTGGCTTACCCAATTGGTATAAGCACGCATATGCAACATCTTCAGGTGTGGTATGTGCGCTGCGAGCGCCTCTACAAGCTGAATGCAATCCTTCGTCTCAGTCCCGTTGTCGAACAAGTTGAACGGAACATCAGCGCTTGTCTTGGGCTTGTCATTGCACCCAGCGCAAGAACTGTATTTTCCTTGCACTCTGAGTGAGAGGACGAGCAGAAAAATAAAGTACAATACAATACAATAGATGTTTGCTGCGAATAGATGCCCTGTAATGTAGATGGCGGATGGATAGGAGGAGGACCACCATGATCAACCTCGGCTTGGAAGTTTCCACAGACTGAGTACAGCTTTGCGCCTCAAGTTTGGGCCTAAAACCTTAAAGCAAAAAATTGAGGCATGGCTGACTTTCGACATGCCTTCCATAGGAATTAACGCTGAACACTGGTCAACTCCCGCGCAGTCCATGGGATGGATATAGCTATAAACTGCGGTGGTCCACGGAGGCCTACAGAGCTCCCTGCGTTTCTAGCCCAGTCAATAATTTAGCTTTTGAATAGAACAGTACATCAGATACCCATATGAATGAATGGTACCCAGCGCTCGTAGGGAACACCCAAATCACGTAGCTTCCTCACAGCCAGTTGCAAACCCTTTGCAGCATCTGTGACTTCAGGCGTTTTACCACTGCCAAATAAGTGGTTATAGACAACTTCAGCAACCACTGGGCCATCCTGATCATCCATTGACCACATAGTTCCAATTACGCCACGAAATCCAGCAGCAAGGAATCCTGCTCCCAAGTGAAATGATTCATTGACCAGATTTGAGTCTCCCATGGCAGTCTCGCAAGCAGCAAGGAAAGCAAATTCAGCATGGGGGATTGACATCTGAAGAATGGTCTCCAATTCTAAGCTGCCTTCATACAACTTAAGGCAACTTTTGGGAGGGTGTTGTAGGTTTTGACTTCCGTGGCAAGCAAGATGCATCCAGGAGCAGCTTTGCAGCTGAAGCTTCACAGCTTGCACAGTTGCCTGATCTCCCAAAAGCCTGGTGATGTTCTGTGCACCAACAACCGAAATGATGTTGTCAATTTCCTGCTTGACTCCAGGAAGTACTCCTTTTCCATGAGGTCCATTATGTGTAACTCCAACTACACCCACTGCTGGGGTAGTGTGGGAGCTTCTTTGGGAATTGGCATCAAGCAATGCTCCCAAGGTTGGCGTATAGGACTGGATAAATTGATCTGATGGTGATGCTGCATGCAATGGCAGGCCAGTGAACATGCCCATAGGGCACCACCACAGTCTACCATCCTTGATGGAATTCTGTAAAGGAATAATCCAAGGGATTAGTTTAGCACAAGGGGAACAATTCAATTGTCATACCTGCTCCAGTACATTGTAAACATGGCTCACAATGTTTTGCCAAAGCCACTCCAGTCTATCTTTGAAAACATATTGCTCTTGGCCCTCCATGTACCCTATCAGACGGTTCATTTCCTCTCCTCTGGCTCTGATGTTGCGCCCCAAAATGAAGTCTTTTAGGCCATTCCGTTGTTGAACCAGCTCCTCCAGTTCAAAATCTGGGAATGGGAGATGGATTGGGGCTGCACTCGGATGAAGAAGAATGATGGCGTCGCAGTGATCCTTGTGGGAGTTGAGAATTATGATGGGGCCTCTTTGAGATGCTTGGACCAGAACTTCGTAAGTTTTGGGCAGAAGAAAATTTGCAAAGCCTGGGCGGTCACGAATTTGTTTGATCAAGGCATCTCGCTCAATTGCATCTCCATGAGGATTTTGAGAATGTCCACTGAAGAGCTGAGAAGAAAGCAGCTGCAACCGCTCAGCGTCCCAGCTTGGCAGAGAAGTGTCAGGAGAAGATTTAAGCTCCAGAAGTTGCTGTAATCTCGTTGCTGTCCCTTGTTCAAGGAGCTCAACTGCAGGGGACAGTTTGGAATGATCAAGGCAGGCAGCAACAGCATTAGATAGTGCACCCGCAATGTTCAGTCTCTTGGTGGCATCCTGATGAGCAAGTAGAGAGGTACCAATCCAAAGAACGTTGGGTAAAAAGTGAAATGCAGCTGAATATGCCGGGACACAACGCGATGATCTGATTGCTTGTGTCCAATCTGCCCATTTTAAAGCTGCCTTCCAGGAGTCAAAAAAGTTGGATGTGCTGCTTAGACTCTGGAGGGAGAGCTCATAAGTTGAGAATGTATGTTGAAAGTCATCTGGATTGCCCAGCCTCCTGTATCTCTCGTGTAAAAACACAGCCAGAGTCTGAAGACGGCGAGCATGATCAGGGTGGCCCTTTGGGGTCAGGTCAACAGCTTCTTGTGCATTCCGCAGAGCAGCCTCTAGATCTGCCAAGTCCTCAATCCTGCGATATCTGGCACCATAATCCATCCCTAAGGTGTGAAGATGGCCAGGACGATGAGGGTGGCCCTTTGGGGTCAAGTCAGCACCTTCTTGTGCATTTCGCAGAGCAGCCTCTAGATCTGCCAAATGCCCATTCCGGCCATATCTATCACTAAAAGACACACTTAAATTCTGAAGTCGGTGGGGACGATCAGGATGACCCTTTGGGGTCAGGTCAACAGCTTCTTGTGCATTCCGCAGAGCAGCCTCTAGATCTGCCAAGTCCCCAATCCTGTGATATCTATCACTAAAAGACACACCTAAATTCTGAAGTCGGAAAGGACGATCAGGGTGACTCTCTGGGGTTAGTGCCACTGCTTCTTGATAATTTTTAAGAGCAGCCTCTAGGTCTCCCAAATCGCCCAGCCTGATATATCTGTCACGAAAAAAGCTTGCTAAGCTCTGAAGGCAAGTAGCACGATAAGGGTGGCCCTTTGGAGCCAGTGCCACTGCTTCTTGTTGATTCTGAAAACCAGTCTCTAGGTCCGTCAATTGGCCAAGCCTATAATATCTGTCACTGAGAGACGATCCTAAGTTCTGAAGACGGACTGCATGCTCAGGGTGACCCTCCGGGGTCAGGTCAACAGCTTTTCGTGCATTCCGCAGGCCAGCCTCTAGATCTGTCAAATCCCCAATCCTGCGATATCTGTCAATAAAAGCCACCCCTAAGTTCTGAAGACGGGCTGCATAGCCAGGATGACCCTCTGGGGTCAGAGTCACTGCTTCTTGTATATTCCGCAGAGCAGCCTCCAGGTCTGTCAAGTCCCCAAGTCTGTAATATCTGTCACTCAAACAGACCCCTAATTGTTGGAGACGACCAGCGTGATTAGGGTGGCCATTTGGGCTCAGTGCCACTGCTTCTTGTTGATTCTGCAGTGCAGTCTGGAGGTCGGTCAAATTCCCAAGCCTGAGATATCTCTTGCGCAGGCAAAGCACCAGGTTATGCAGCTGCCGAGGCCGATCTCGGTGATTCTTTGGGATGGACTGGAGATTTCGCTCAAGCTTAGCCTGCTCATCTCAGGCTGTCAGCCTATTTCCAGCTGTTCAGTGACTATACTCACGACCTGTTCATCCAGATCCTCCAAGTGTTGCTCTCCATCCAAGTCTGAACCTGCAAGACCTTTGAGCTACCCTGGCCATAAAAGACAGACTTGGGACTTTGTTACAGATATTTAGACATTGAAGGACCGGTGATAGTATACGGAAAATCTGCGGGTGCATTGATGGTGGGGGATCAGCTGTGTATGCAGCAGTCCTTATATACAGTTTCCAGGGAGATCTAATTCCGATCTGCAGTTGCATGCTGTTGAAGCCTAAGGCAGTGTGTGTCCGATACAGCTTTTGATTGGAACAAGACAGCTGCAGATCATTACCGTATTGTCCATGCTGTACAGACGGTGATAACGGTGATTGGACAGGAAATTGCTGGCAGCTCCGTACTAGGAGGTCCGCCTGACCCCGCGAGCCCAATCTCCCATCTCCCCCCCCGGCTTGATGTGGCCGAAACTGTACCCGGGCGTGCACCTGCCCTCCGGCTCCCCGTCCCCACGACAGCGTTCCGCCTCCTGCTCCCGCTCCCGCTCCCGGTCGGACTCGCGCGATGCCAAGGACTCTGATATCATGGGAGAGATCGAGGAAATCAAATTCCACGCGGAATCCACCCGCAACGATCTCAATGCTCGCCTCCTAGCGCTTGAGCAGCACGAGACGACACTCCCCGTCGCACCGCGCATCACCACAACCGAGCTGCAGCAAGCCACGGTCCAGCGCTTCACGAGCATCAGCACTGATCTCCGTAACCTCGTGGATCATGGCTACGACATCGGCAAAGACCACGCCGAAGCGATGACGACGCTGAAAAGTGGCATTGCCGGACTGGAGGCGAGCATCAAAACACTTCGCGCTGACAATGCCGGGCAACGCAAGGACCTCAGTGCCCTGCAGGCTGTCGTTGCACGCCTAGAGATCGTCTCGGCCCCTCCCCTTATCCTACGCGGACGGTCGCCGCAACCGCCTGCAGACTCGTGTGGGACGGTGCCCGCGCACCGCCCCCTCCACACAGCCCATCATCCCAAGGCCCGGGCCATCATTCGCCCCCGCTCCCACTCACCTAGAGCAGAGCCGGCTGCAAAACGGGCGCGCCCAACAGAGCTAGAACGCGGCTTCGTTTCTTTCGGCCCGCTTGCCGACTCATCCGAAACCACGGTAAAGCACGAACTCCACCTCAGAACCGCCATCCCGAACTTCCGGTTGGAAGCGCCGTACGAGGTGAAATCGGACCCGAACTTCCAATACCACCTGCGTGTAGCCGTGACATCCGCAGCCGCGGCCCGGGCGCTGGTTCAAGCATGGTCGAAAAACACGGTCGCCGGCTACGCCAACATCAAGATGACCGAGATGTTGGCTGCGTTTGGCACGGAACGCGCCAGGACCTTGCCGATCCGTGAACAGCGGGACCAATACGATCGCCGGGACCAAGGCTCGGGGTCGAGGGCGCCGACAACGAGCAACCACTCACGCAACTCGGAATCGAGTCGCCGTTAATTCAATGTTTCTACTACAAGTACAATCTTCTCAATGTGAATTTTGTAACGTGTTCGCGCAATCGGCTCATTATGTGATGTCTAAACTGCAACTGTTTCGTGAACTATGTCCAATTTCCTTTTTTTTCTGCGGCACAATCCCCGTATGATCCGGCAAGATAGAAAGTATGATCCATCAAGATAGAAATCTCTCCCTGCCATCCTATGCTTGATGTTGGGTCGCGCGAGTTGAGCGTCCGCGCGGTCGCTCCTCGCTGCAATATTTGCTTGGGGAGACCTCAGGGTAATCCCCCCTGCATTATTCCCTTGGGAATGGTGCCTACGACCCATGGATTTGTCTCCTCAGAGGCAAATTCGAGCTGTTGTTGCATGCATCCTGCAAAGGGAAGACATACAACAGCTTCTTGTGAGCTGGTGGACACCGGGGATTTAAACCTGGGAGGGGAGAGCCCCGACCAGGTCCCACAGGGTTTTAACCAGTGGTCCTGCCCTTCACGGCCGGCCAGCCCCCAGTTGCTCAGCATCTTGTGTGATCGCCCCCCTGGAATGGATGTTGTGCTCCATCGGCATCTTGTAGGTTTATGTATGGCTAACCACCCATATATTCCTACATGTTTTGTCTTCGGTAGACTCGTTGTTCATGTTGTGGACCTCGTGAGTATAATAAATTCCCCCCCCCCTCCCCCACCTACCTATACAACCTTTTCTCCACGATATCACCACCAACCCCCTATAACATACTCCGCAGATACATTGTGCACACAACAACACTAGAAGTTACATAACAAAAAAAGGGCTTGCATGAGGCCGTTCGAGGTCGCGCGGCATAGGAAGACGTACGCGTGAATGTACTTTGCCGAATCACGAAGCACGCCCCCCAATAAGTTATGAATACCAGATGGATGGCACCGCCGCAGTCTTTGCATACCAGAAGGCACCGCCGCAGTCACAGTATATATGTGCCTGCCTGCCTGCCCAACTCGCGCACACAGATGGGCAGGGTACTTTGTGCCGCAGTGCAGTGGCAGACGTGACGGCGCGCCATATCAACGTACAATGTACACCGAGCGCCGGCGCGCAACAACAAAACATATACGGGACGAGATGAACGCAGGGAGAGGTACACTCACTTCAAGTAGGATCGGGTCCTGGATGAGCCCCTCAAAAAAGAAAAAAGAGTTCACTATTGGGATTGCGTGCGAATGGAGGGAATCAGAAAGCGGCGGAAGAGAGAATACATGTATATGTAAAAGAATGCAGAACGCGGATGTATACGCACACTCGTGTCTTGCGCAGCCCGCGAGCCGAGGAGAGTCCGGCCGACTGGGAAGATTTGAGATGAGACGAGACAAGGCATCCAATGTTTCCCCATGCACACGCCACGCGGGCAATGGTCGCATCGTTAGCTTACGTACGTTGCGGACGACGTGCAAGGGATGCGTATACCACCCAACCCAGCGTGTAGCCAGTGATTGAAGCAAGGTAAAAGTAAAAGTAGAGGATATCGTGAGAGACGCCGCCGGACGGAAGTGCTCAAGACAGCGGCAGGCTGGAGGCCGAGACGAGGGTGTAGCCAGGGCGGTATGACTGCAAGAAAAGAGAAGACGGACGGAGGCAGCACATTAATATTACGAGTATGGGATATTCACTTGAATGAATGTCTCCTCGCGCTCGCTCCACACGGTCTGTCGTAATACGAGTATGATAACTTGATGCAGGTAGACGTTTTTGCGAGATGCTGTGTTGGATACGGAGGATGAGAAAGGCAGGGATCGAGAAGGGAAGGAAGGACGCACCCGTACCGTCGTCCAACGAAATTCCAGTCCAAAAAAAAAAAAAACTGCATCGAGCGCATCGAACGCGGTAACGCCGTTGGCCCAGGCAAGAAGGACGAACGTAAGTAGCCGCGTCGCGTTGTTCGCCTCGCCAGCACTGTCACTAGACTATGTTTCTGCAAGGCTGGGAAGGGAGGTTAGACTGGGTGCAAGAGAGCGAAAGAAGAGACGACGACAAGAGAGGAAATGGGGAAGAAAAAGAAGAGACGAAGGAGACGCGGGACGGGTAGGGCGGTAGCAAGACGGGTCGACAGTGTACGCCCAGACACAGTCTCCGTACTCGATCGAAAAGGCTCATCACGACCCAAGCACCGTCCATCCGCGTTGTCGGGCGAGGAGGGGATGAAGGACGGAATGGTGGTGACAAGAAGGGCGGCGGAGAGGCCAAGCCGGGGAAGGGATAGCTAGGTACGACGTTGGGTTGCCGTACAAAAGGAGAAAGAGAGTAGATAAAAAAATTAAATGAAAATGACTGACCTGCTGAAGACCATCGAGACCCGGTGGTGCAAGCCTCCATGTCCGTTTCTCAGGTTGTGTCACAGGCAGGCGTATGTGGTCGTGGTGGCGCAGGTGTCCATGTGTGGGTGTGGGTGTCCTGGACATGTCCTGTTGTCGATATCGTTGTCGGCGGCATGCTGGTCGAGTCGGTGTCGGTGTCGGTGTCGCTGCCGTGACGGACGACGGTGGAAGAGTCCAAAGCCGACTTGATGCCGCTCTCGTGATGTGATCGGGCGACGCCGGATCAAGTCGGGGATGGAAGGGCCGGGACGGAGATTCTCCGCCAAGTTGTGAGTTCAACCGCGCGGCGAAGTACTGTGGTGTAGCATGTCCGCACTGGATTACATGTAATTCCGTCATGAAAATTTTTGAATACTACTCAAAAGTTTTGACAAGGCTGGAATTCATGCAGCTACTTACTCATTGAAAGCTCACATAGGAAATTTCCCTCTACACTGAGCAAGCAATCCAGAATATGTACACCGTCCTAGCGCAGGCTACAAAAGAGTACATCCCTCTATACGGTATCTGGTTCAGTGGGTTTGATGTGGGTGGCGGTTCGACTCCGCCCAGGGACATAATATATGGTGAAGGCCAATCCATTTTGGGGGGCAGGCGGCGCGGCACTGGCATGTAAGTCCATTTGGATATTTATTGGCGCTTGATTGAATTCAAATGGCCCTCCGGGCATACCTGTAACCTCCCCCTTCACTGCACCTCTTATCCTCATGACCTCATCTGTTTCCGTAATCCATCGATCCCCCCTTCTACTCACCCATATATGCATTTTTTCCTGCCAGTGCCAAGGCCTCCCTATGATATTCATCAGCCCAGACATCTGCTGAGATAGGAATGTCTGTAGAGAGGCCGTCCGAAGTTGCATCGTGAAATTATAAAGAAATGTTGAAATTCGGCGGTACATTGTAACAATTGTGATTTTCCTACCTTGTGAAAGAATGTCAAGGCATCAGAACACCATCAGTTATGCTGGCCGCATATCTTAGGTCAGGCATGGTGGGTATATAGCGGGGCGCATACCACATTAGCTCCATGGTCCTGGGTCCAGACTGCAGGGAGGCCAGTACTTAACATCCATGGCAGAAAAGGGCGAAACACATACATAGTGGTTTGCAGGGTGCTGGAAAATGCTTTTCGGGCCTCCATGAAGGCTATGAATAGCGCTTTTTCGTGCCCTATGAAGGGACAATCTAGTCTATGATGGATGATGTCGGGACATGCCGCTCCCATCAGAGACGAAATGGATAGCGTTTTTCAGGCTCCCAGAAAAGGAAACAGTCCAGGCTGGTCTATGATGTCGGCATATGCCGCTCCCATCAGAGACGAAATAGATAGTGCTTTTCAGGCCCTCAGGAAAGGAAACAGTCCAGGCCTGTCTATGATGGTTGATGTCGGCATATGCCGCTCCCATCAGAGACGAAATGGATAGCGTTTTTCAAGCCTCCAAGAAAGGAAAGAGTCTGGATCGGACTCTCGGATGATCTCGGGTTGCTGGACAGTTATGCCATCATGAAACTATAGTAGTAACCGGTAGCCGCCGAGTATTCTGGGAGATAAACCTGTTTCCCTAGTCGGTTACAGGAACACAGGGAAATTGGGAGTTTTGACTGACGATGGGAATGTTGAGAAGCAGAGAGTCCTGGTAGGGCTCAGGTATATATGCGTCGGTACTTCGATCCTAGATCACACCGAACAAAAGAGTCTGCCTGTACATATACACCACACATCGGGAACGAAGTGGTAGTTCAAGCCATCTTCTTGATTTTTTGTTATTTCCTGTTTCATTTCCTTATAATGCACACAGGCTCGACATGAGGTTACATACAATAAGAGACTCTCATGTTCTGAAGGCTGGAATTCATTGAACCCTTACGTAGTACCAACACGCAATCTATCTATTTTACCCTGGAACTGTGCGCACAGTTCCGCATCTATGGGCCTTTTTTCGGCTTATAGACGTAAAAATCTTGAAAAATGCCCGATTTTCACAAGTGTTTGTGCGCCTGGTTCCATGAAAATAGACCAGTTTCAAAAAAGCTTTGTGCGCCTGGTTCTGTCTGAAATGGCCTTAGACGAGAATAAAATGTCAAATTCCAGGGAAAAGGCCAAATTCGTGGAACCAGGCGCACAAAGGTTTTTGAACGAGGACCTGTTTCAAAAAGCTCTGTGCACCTGGTACCGTCTATAAGGCCATTTTTTGGATTATAGACAAACCAAAATGTCAAATTCCTTGAAAAGGGCCAAAGTCGTTGAAAGGCTGTCGTTCTCTCGACAGACACTAACGGGCGAACCGGGACAATGACACACACACTTTGACAGGACCACAGCATGTTCCTAGAGGTGAGAACACCAGGCTACGAGCAACAGGAGAGATATACAGGTGGGGGATGTCAGGGGGTTTTACATGCGGTACAGAAAGTAAGGTAAATGATGTCTATATCTCCATCGGTTCGAGCTCGCACCGTCCCCCCTCTGCCCTCACTGCGGCGCTCCCGAGTCCGTACCCCACCTCCTTCTCATATGCCCCGCCCACCGCGTTGCCCGCCTACACCTCATGATCCGCGTGAAGACTGCGCGCCTCTCCCTCCGCACACTTCTCTCCTCCAAAAATGACACCGCCCCCGTTCTCGCATTCGTGCGCGCCACGGGCCGCCTCTCACGATACGACCTGTAATCTCCCCTCCGCTCCTCCTCCTCTCTTACATTACCTCTTTCCTCTCTCTCTTACTTTTACTTAGCATCCAACACGAAACGAATTTAGTTACGATATCATCTCTGTTTACACAACCATAACCATACACTCGGCATCTCTCCATCTTTACCCGCCCTGCCCCTTTCCCACGTACTCTACGACGCCAACCATTACCTACATAGACCGCTGTAAAGTGCGACATGGCCCTAAAGGGCCCGCAGCACTATAATGGAACAATGAATGAATGAATGAATGAATATACGTGGATGGGTGGGGCTGTGCATGGAAGGCAGTACAGTGTAAGATGATCATGTAAGATGGGTACCTGATATGCATCGTGTCGACAGATGTTGTAACATAGGTAACTGATGTGTGTCGTGTGAGGATACCATCCTTACAGTCGTGGAACCAGGCGCACAAAGGTTTTTGAAAGAGGACCTGTTTCAAAAAAGCTTTGTGCGCCTGGTGCCGTCTATATCCCAAGAAATGGCCTTATAGAGGAAACGATATGTCAAATTCCTTGAAAAAGGCCAAAGTTGTGGAACCAGGCGCACAAAGGTTTTTGAAAGAGAACCCCTTTCAAAAAGTTATGTGTGCATGGTTCCCTGAGAATGGAACCCTCTGAGAAATATATCTATAAGCCCCAGATCCAGGTAATAGACACAGAAAAGTTGACGAGAGCATCTATAAGACCCCAGAGTGTGCTATAGATGAATTGATTTTCAAGGCCTCACTTTGGATACAAACACCCAGGGGGAAGAAAAATTATAAGAGATGAGGGGATACTATGCATGCAGCTGTGGAGCCAGGGCATGCTATCGCAAGCTTGGACTCAGCACCAGATTCAGGAAGAATGAGCGCACAAAAGATGACATAATACTGGGAAGCTGAGTGGAGGGTGTAGAGTCAGAACTCCTAGAAGCCAGTAGAGGAGCATTAGAGGGGCAAGAATCAAGCAGAGTTCAGAGGAAGAACAAAAGAGGAGAGCGTAGATGGTGGAAGAAAGAAAGAGGGAGACGGTCACATGATGAAAGTCCACCAAATGATCGGCTAAACAGATACTGATGGCGTGAGTAAGAATATAAACAGAATAGTCTTGGGACGTTTGGGACTCATTCAGGCACTCTACACATTATCAGCAGCATAGTTTTTGCATAGTTTAACTTACAAGGAAAAAAAATGCGACATATCTCAACCAAAATAGGGAATTTAATTGGAACACACACTCGGAGGGCTCTGAAACCACGTCCATTCGATACAAACACCTTGATAATGTCAGGAAAAATTTCAGGCCGATCTTCAGCCCATGCCCTGGCTTACAAGAAAAATACATGTGATAAATGTCGGGAAAATAACGAATGAAATTGGAAGACATCCTCGGAGGGCTGTGGAACCATGGCCATTCAATTCCTACACTCTTTTAATGCTAAGAAAAAAATACGGGCTGATCCTGAGCACATAGTTTGGCTTCCCAGGAAAATAAATACCCAAAATCTTGATAAAATCATCGAGATTTATGGGAGCGCTTGCTCGGAGGGCTCTGATTTTGCATCCTATGAATTTATACACTGTCATTATTCCAGGGAAAAATACGCGCTGATCTTCAGCACATAGTTTGGCTTCCCAGGACAATAAATACCAAAATCCTCGATAAAATCATCGAGATTTATGGGAGCTCTTGCTCGGAGGGCTCTGATTTTGCGTCCTATGAATTTCTACACTCTCATTATGCCAGGAAAAAAATACGCGCTGATCTTCAGCACATAGTTTGGCTTCCCAGGAAAATAAATACCAAATCTCGAGAAAATCATCGAAATTTATGGGAACGCTTGCTCGGAGGGCTCTGAAATTGCGTCCGATGGATTCCTACACTCTTAATATGCCAGGAAAAAAATACGCGCTGATACCCAGAACATAGTTTGGCTTCCCAGAAAAATGAATAATAAATCTCGAGAAAATGATGAAACTGAAAGAGAACGCTTGATGGTATGGCTCTGGAACCTCGGCCGTTCGATTCCTACACCATGATTATGGTAGAAAAAAAAAGTTGCTGACAAGCCGGATATAACTTGGCTTACCAGGGAAAAAAATACGATAAATGTCGAGAAAAATAGCGAATTAAATTGGAACGTGTCCTCGGAGGGCTCTGGAACTGTGGCCGTTCAACTCTTACACCATGATGGCAGGGAAAGATACCCCTGACACCATAAAAGCATTCACAGACTATCTCTATAAGCCCCACTCTAGGCTAATAGAGGTTGATGAATTTAACCGCCGCTAATTAGCAGCTAATCTATAATGTCTTGTCTGGCCTTATAGATAATGCGCTTATTCACACAACGCTATATATATATTACTCAATACATGCACAGAAATATATACATACTAAAATTTCAATTCGCTCTGAGTTGTATCTCTGTGGTTTGCGCCCCGCGAAGTAATGCGCATTTTACTTGGTGGGGGAGAAAACCACAGGGATACCACACACATAACATAATAACACGCTCCTGCAACGAGAAAAGATCAGCGTCGAAAGGAAAATAAAAGATACCAACATTATTGAGATACGTTAATACCTAAACTTTCCGAAGAAAGAATATCAGTATGCAAAATTTGAGCCCCCAGAAAACGGTTGGTGTTTTTTGGAACACCGCTGTTCACCGGGTGTTTCTAGGTACGCCCCCGTGCCCGATATTTAAGAACATCACTGTTCGGCTTCCACATCGAAGTCAAAGCCCTAAGGGCTGAGTCCTTGTGGTTACCACCATCGTCTTGCGACAATGTTAGGACAAGATAAGCGGCTGTCTCGAGCCGGGGGAGATAGGGGGAAGCATGGAACGGGGATCGCCGGTGGGCTACCCATTTCGTGGTGAGATGGAGAACCCGCGAAACGGAGGTCCAGTGGATACTCCGTTTCGTGGTGTGGGGGAAGAGCCGTAGGCTCGGCCCGCTCGTCCACCTGCGGCAGGCTGCGGGAGGCGACTGAGGGGTCGCGCTGCGCGCCGCTGCTAGGGGGGGATAGGGGCGAGCTGGGAGCCAGGCTCTGAGCGCCTGGAGAGCCTCCCAGGGGAGACGGCAAAGCGCGCCGAAGGCGCAGAGCCAACTCTACCAACCCGGAGCAAAGCTCACAGCAGTTGGCGACGCGCCGCCGGCTTACCCCACAAGAGCTGGAGCGAAGGGGTGTGGAAGAGGAGGTAAGAAATTTATATTGTCGGTAGTAAGAACAAGAAGGACATAGTCAGGAAAAGGAAGGGCGTAAGGAATGAGACATGTAATAAGGGTAAGGGAAGACTAAAGCTCATTGTCCGCATTGTGCAAGGCGATGCCGTTCGCGACTCGGAAGGCCTCGAAGGCTTTCGCGACGTCCGTCAATTTCTGCTGGTCATAGGCCTTGCCGATGTTCATGGGGACGATGGGCTCGATCTTTCGCCAGTAGAGTAAGAAGGCAAGGGAGGTCCAGCTGCCGAGCACTGCGACAATGTCGCAGGGAACCCCTGCGAGAAGGAGTTCGGTGGAGCCGCCAATGCGGAAACTATGTCCGAAGACGGCCAGCAAGCCTGCCGTCTTCCAGATGGGCAAGCAGCAACACAGGAACCAGTCCTTCGTCATCAGGGACCAGTTTCCGCCGCTGGATTCGAAAGCGAAGAGCGGAGCGTTGGCAGGAACACACTTGTTGACGGTGAGGTGGTTCTTTAGGGCGCCCCAGGTGCAAAGGTTGTCATCGCGGTTGGTAAGGGTGAGCATGCCGCCGCGTTCACGGGTGGACTTGGTCCAGGGAAGCGGGACAGCCGTCGCGGGTGTGGAGGAAGTGGGGTGGATGCACTTGATTAGCGTGCCACAGGAGACATGGAGTTTTGGGTCATATTTGTTGGCAGCGGGGACGGTGAGCTCTCCGAGGCGGCGACAGCCCCAGAAGGCGGCAGTAGCGATGGACCAGACAAAGGCATCGAAGGGGAGAGAAAGGTTGAGGGCAGCCCTGAGTGCGGGCATATGCTCCACAGTCACCGGGCCTCGCTGCGTGCGCATCAATGCCATGCCCTCCTTGTTTGCTGTGCGTTTCGCGAGCTCGACCCAGCGGTCATCTCCTTCCCAAGGCGCGCTGTTGACGTTGTGCCAGGCCTTGATGCCCGACATCCAGGATTTCACAGTACCGCCGCCGACGGTGCCAACGTGGTGGGCGATGAATGCAGCGAGGAGGAAATGGGATGCCGGCATGCGTGCGCCCTCCATGAGGTTGTGTAAGTCGCAGAACTGATGGAAACGAAGGAGCCCAGCTGCGTAGTTGGACTGCGTCGGGCCTGCAAAGGCACCGAAACAGGCGGTGTAAGTCTTCTCAACGACCTCTGCGGGGAGATCACGGCAGAAAGCGGTGTCGCACTCCAGGGCAAAAGGGGATTTCCAGACGCGCAAACGGTCCTCCGCAAGGACGTGCGGCCGCAGGTCGTTGTTCTAGATCTCGCATCCGGTGCGCGGCTTGCGCGGTTTAGGCTTGGAAGAAGACGGTGGGATCTCGCGGGCGCTGGCAGGGGGTGTTGGTCCCGTGGTCGCGGGATGCGTCGGGGGGACGCATGTCGCAGTGCAGGTGGCACCTCTGGTGGCCGGGCAAAACCCCTGGAAAGGCGCGGTTGGGAGCTGTTGTCGGCGGGCTGTGTGGTACCAGGTGTGGGCAGGGAGAGCACACGAGCTCGTGCCACGGACCGAGTCGGCACAGTCGTGGTCGATAAGGAAGGTGTGGGCGCATGTGGTGCGGGCATTGCCGAGTTAGGCGCGTAGGTCGCCGGTCTCACTGGGGCCCCAGGGTAGTTGAATCTGTACATGTAGGGTTAGAAGGTATAAGGGAGGAGACAAATGTTGGTTGTGACCAAGTGCATAACGCCGACGTAAGGAGCTGAATGCTCTTCCATTCTCGAAACCGTTCTCGAGTCAAGAGTAAGGTTTTCACAGTACGTAGTTATACATGATGAAAGTAAGGTATAAGGTCCTGAGGTAAGTCGAATTGCGACTGCACGCGCGATGCCGCGGCGCTCAGGGAGCCGTGCGAAATCGGGTCGGTGGGGTTGTCCGCAGAAGGAATGTAAGCAAGTTTAAGAGTAACATTCCGTGCCGCCAGTACGTAGTGGGAGCGCCGGATGGATAAGTTCATTTCGAAATTACGGCTGCATCCTTTGTCAAAGGCCCCTATCCCACCCTGGTTGTCGGAGTGAACGAGGAGATGGGCGTCGTGAAATCTGGCCTCCTTGATCGCGTAGATGGCAAGTTCAAGGGCGGCGGCCTCGAGCCAGCCTATGTGTCTGGCGCCGGAGTTCCATGATCCGACGCCGTGCCACGTGTTCCAGCCGCCCTTGACCAAGATCCCAATGCCCCAGGCAGTGGAGGCATCAACGAAGATGCAGTGGTCGGCAGGGGGGCCTCGCAGGATGATGGGCCATGAGATGCCGGTCTTCGCGAGCATTGCGTCCCACCATTTGAGGGCGGTTCAGACCGAAGGTGGGCGTGGCGTTTGATGAATGTGTCGCCTTTGAAAGCCGCGGAGAAGGAGGAGAGGGCAGGCAGATGGGAGCGGCCGAGGGGGTAGACAAAGGTGACGTGGCAGAGCAATCCGTGCAGCTTGTCAACGTCTCGGATCTGGCAGGGCCGGGATTTGAACGCTGCAACGAAGTCGCGCACCCTCCGCAGGAACTTGTCTCGCTTTTTGTCTGAGAGCGAGACGAGCTTGCGTGCGATGTCGAAGACGAATTCTATGTAGGGTGCTGTGTCTCCAAAGTCTTGGCCCTTCTTCGAGAGCAGGTGCCACGGTGTGCGAATGGGAGCGATGAGGGCGAGCGCCCACTCACGGTCGTAAGCGTAGGTATAAGAGATTGCCCCGGAGGACGCGTCGACAGCCGAGGCGATGGGGAAACGAAAAGGCAGAAGGTCATCCTCGTATTGATTCTGTGGCTTGACGCCCTCGCGCTCCCAGACGTCGATGATGGCTGTTGCGATGGAGCCGGTGTTGCTGCTGGACAAGGCACAGCCAAAGGGGCAGTTGTGCTCAATGTAGAAGCCTTTCGGGCCCTGCAGCACAAACCAGCATTTGTCCGCAGGGCAAATCAGGCAGGTGCAGTGGAACTTCGCGATGTCAAGGACCATGGCTTGTGCACCCGGCGGAGCGTTCGCGATCTGGAAGTGAGGGAAGGGTAAGTCGCCATGTAAGAGGAAGGGAAGGGAGCGGGTAAGGGCAGTGGGGCTGAAAAAGACGGAGGGGAAACATGTTTCCTCTCTCGGGTAAGTGGCGGGCGGCGGGTAGGGGAAGGGTAACAGAGGGTAAGGAAAGGTAAGGAAAGGTAAGGAAAGGTAGGGGGGATAAGGCCGCATGTAAGGGTAAGGGGCGGAGCCGGTGAAGAAGAAAACGGGGAAGGTAAGAGGTCTACTTACGATCCCAGCCACCTCTGATGCAGTACCCAATTTCATTGGGAATTTTTCCTTCTCGACATAGTGGTTCGTGGAGGGGTGGAGTTTGTCATTTTTAGATAATTGACGGCAGAGGCGGAGTTTGTCGGGCTTGTTGGGACCTTGTGGCTGCACGGCGATGATGATGGGTGAGCACTGGAAGTGGCCCTTCAGTATAGTCTCGGTCTCGGCTTGTGAGAAAGGGCCGCTTATGCGGCGGGCGTCAACCTCTTCATTCAGATAGGTGTCAATGAAGTCGCTGTAGGCGGCGGCAGAAGGGTGATTTTGGAAGATGATGGTTTCGTGTAAGGCTGGGAAATCACCCATTGGGAAGCTGATCTGGAGGTTGCGCACGAGGGAAGGGTAAGTGGAAGACAAGCTGTGTTTGTTCAAGAAAAATTTGATCGCGCCGGCATTGTACGGCATGGTGATTCGGTTCTAGATCTCGTCGTGGATGGGTAAGCGAGCTGTGAAAGGCAAGGATGGCAAGAAAGAAGTGGCCGGGCCCAGCTCGTTAGAGGGGGGGGTTACGGCGACAAGACCAGCTGAAGGCGTGGTGATTGCCGCCGCAGAAGGTGCAGCGGTGTGCGCGCTGGGCGGGCTCATGCATGCAGCTCGCTCCGGCGCCCTTCTTGTTCTAAGCCTGACAAAGTGTCTGGCTGGATCAAAGGCCACAGATGTTGGCGCCACGACCGATGCTGAAAAGGGCCGAGTTGTCTGCGAAGGTGGTGGAGGTGCAGTGGTTCCAGAAATGGCCGTGCCTGGCGCATAGGAGGCAAACAGTGGCCGGTGCGTCGCCACCGTTGCCCTGTTGAGAGGGAGCCGCGGCGCCATGGCGACCGCTGCCGACTCCACTGCCGTGACCTCTGCCGGCTCTGCCGCCACGACCGCTGTGGGCGCCGCCATTCCCCCCTGCCGGAGCTCCTCCACGACCTCCGGTGTTGTGAGAGGTCGATGCGTTGGAGAGCTGCGCCTCCATCTGCTGCATGCGCAGCTCGCCCACAGCCTGGTCGAGCTCGCGCGCGTAGAAGGTAGGGTCAAAGCAGAAGGGGCGCGTCAGGTATTTCATGCGCAGGCGCACATCTGTGGCGAGGATCGCGTGGTAGTGCTCCTGCGCCTTTTCGATGTGCTCAAAGTGGCCGAAGTGCGAATGCCAGCACACGCTCTTCTCATGATCCGGAATGATGACAGTGATATTGCGAAGATCACCTATTGCCTTTCGTACATGAAGGACGGGGCCGCCGCCGCCTGGGCCAACAACGTCGTGCAAGCCATGCGTAAAGGGGACGGCACGGGGGCCTACAAGACCTGGAAGGAGTTCGAAGAAGCTGTCGTTCAGAACTTCAAGGGGGGGGCACAGGTCAAAATCGCGCAGTCCAAGATGGAGTCCTTGCACCAGGAGAAGACCACGGCTACCGCCTACTTCACTGTCCTGGACTCACTCAACAAGACAGCGGGATTTGACGACACCACCCTCATCCATATCCTGAAGCACAGGATTCAACTGCCGCTAGTGGAATCGGTCTACAAACAAGAAGTAATGCCCAAGACCTATGACAACTGGAAGAAGGCCGTCTTAAACGGCCCTACCAGGCCATGCAGTACTTGTTGCGTGACCATGCCACCCACTCCCCGCTGACCACCAATCGTACCCATAATCCTGCTGGTAATACCGGCGGTAACACCGGGACCCCTCGCTGCAGCGAATGGCATGGGAGCTCCGCGGAGGCAACCCCAACACCACAACCAGTAATCCTGGTTCGAGCGCTGTGGCCTCCATCTCCAGCACCGCGACGGTGCCGATGGAGATCTGTTTTTCGGGCTGACGAACTCGCCGGCCACATTTCAATCCATGATGAACGAGATTTTTGAAAGGCAGATCGTGGAGGGAAGGGTCATCATCTATCTTGATGACATCCTCATCTATTCCGAAACCCTGGAGGAACATCACAGCACCGTGTCGGAAGTACTCGCGATCCTTAAATCCCATGACTTGTATCTCAAGCCGGAGAAGTGCGAATTCGAGAAGCAGGAAGTGGAATACTTGGGGGTCATTGTGGGGAACAGGAAGATACAGATGGATCCGGTGAAATAGTGAGTGTGCGGGAATGGGCGACGCCCAAAACGGTCAAGGACATCCAAAGTTTTCTGGGTTTTCTGAACTTCTACCGTCGGTTCATCCAGGACTTCGGACACCACACGAAGCCTCTTAAGCGATTAACTCGAAAGGATACGCGGTGAAGATGGGGAGCCGAGGAGCACGGCGCGTTTCGGAAACTCATCGATCTGGTTACTTTGGAACCAGTCCTGCACTTTCCGACCAACCACGGGGAATGGAGGGTGGAGGCAGATGCCTCGGATCTTTCAACGGGGGGAGTGCTGTCTCAAGAACAAGCCGGTGTTTGGGTTCCCATCGCCTTTTGATCCAAATCCCTCAACGACACGGAACAGAATTACGATATCCACGACAAGGAAATGCTGGCGATCATGCGATGTCTCTACGAGTGGCAACATTATCTCCAAGGCAGCGAAATACCGTTCGAAATCTGGACCGACCACAAGCACCTGGAATATTTCACTACGACCAAGAAATTGAACAGGCGACAAGCACGGTGGTCCTTGGAGCTGGGCGAATACCATTTTTCCCTGCTTCATAAACCCGGAAAAACCCATGCGAAGACGGACACCTTGTCGAGACGACAACGGCATGAACGGGAGGAAAATGATAACGCCAGGATTACCCTGCTGCCAAAATTATTGTTCCAAGGGGATGGAGGAGGGGTATCAAAAGAGGAATTTCTGCAAGCTATGCCCGCTGTCCTCGAAGATACCCCAGGGGATCAATTTATGGAAGAAATCAAGGAGAAGAAAGGGAAATGGGAGGAGAAAGTGACGGGATTATGGGAAGACAGGGAGGAACCGGAAGGGTGGGTCAAACATGACAATTATTTGACCAAGGACGGAACCGTATACGTGCTGGAGGATCAATCCCTGCGCCATAAAATTCTGAGAGCTCACCACAACGACTACTTATCGGGACATCCCGGACAGTATCGAACGGCCGAACTCATATCCCGCGACTATTATTGGCCAACACTTCTACAAGACGCCAAGAAATACGTGGCTGCATGCCCTACTTGCACTGGGGACAATAAGCAATATAATGACCCTGTATATCCTCAGTATATCCTCAGTATTTTACAAAAATCCTCAGAATATACACCCAATATACAGTGTCCGTATATGCTCAGTATTTTACATAAATCCCAAGAAATACCCAGAATATCCTGGGTCTGGATATGCTCAGTGTATTAGCTAATATCCTGGGCATATCCTTACAAAATCCTGAGTCCATATATGGTAGCCATCAGACCTCAGTATTTTGCAAGTATATTGCAACCAAACAACCTAAAAAAAAGATAGGAACAATTGCTTAACTGGGTAATAATAGCTGTCACAACTACAGTTTCTATATGAGGGGTTCTGATTTGTGGCTGTGCCATTGGAGGCTATACATTGGGTTGTATGATATTTGGACCAACACCTCTTCTTCATGTTCCTTCATGTTCTTCTCCTTAATTTGTTTTCCCTTTCCAAGTATCTGCTTTGGCAGCAGAGACATTGGGGTGGCTGGCTTTGGCAGCAGGCTACCGTTTCTCTGATTCTCCTGGTCACCAGCTTTGGCAGCAGGCAATCAGGAGCCAGCTTGCTTTGGCAGCAAGCTGTGTTTTTCTCTCTCTTTATTCTTCAGCTTTGGCAGCAGAATTATGGAGGCAGCCTGCTTTGGCAGCAGGCCACAATTCTGTTTCTGTTTCTTATCACTTCTGGCTACTAAATTCCCCTTCAGCACTTTGTCTTTTCATAAACATTATGAATGGCATCACTCATATTTTGTATATTCAGGAGAGAGGACAAAACTAGTAGTGCAAGGTATGCCCAGAAAGTGGCTGTAATACAAAAGGGCAAGAGGAGAAGGTCAAGTATATATGGGTGGGGAAATTGGAGAATCAAAGTCCCGTGACCATAGAGCAAGCCCTATGGTCATATGATTTATTAATGAATATAGAAATAAAGCACGTGACACCTCAACACAAAAGAATGGTAGTTGAAATCAATACAGTTGACTGGCTCATAATGTATAATGCTCATAACACATAGGATCTGGGATCCACTAAACTACTGATTTACACTGTAGAAATGTGGTCATAATGCATAGGATTTGGCTGAATTTTGGGGGAACAGATCTTATGCGTTATGGGCCAGTCAACTGTAGTGTCTTCAATAATAAGGCCAACACTGTCTAAAAGTCAGAGAAATAAGGATGAATCAGGATGCAGAAAAAAAAGAACTCTATCAGGTTTGAACCCAGGAGCCTGAGGAGCAGTAGCTTATGTCATTGAAGGTCACAAGCTCCCTCAACCAGCCAAACAAACTCATGACCAGGGTCATATGACATATGGTACATGCTCCCTTAGCCTAACTTGTTAGAGAGCATGGACCACAATCATGATGAAGTAAGATTAAGTTTGGTAACCCATGAATAAATTGCAGCATGAAATAAACAAAGTTCTGAGAATTTTTGCACAGTTTAACCCATACCATCCTTGTGCGGTTCTCCCAGGAAAAAAGATTTGGTGGTGTCAGAAATATTGACTTTGTGGATTTACCTTGGAGACAAAAACCTCTACTCACCTGAAAGTACTTGTAAAATGAATATTATCTACATTTTAGTTGTCCCAAATCACTCTGGATTTGAGCTCGAAATGTGGCACTCAAGTCAGTGATTTTTAGCATTTTACACTCGAAATGGTCAAAACTACCCAAATGCTAAACTTGTACGTGCCATTGTGAGCCCAAATCTCTATTGATTCATGTGAACTAAAGTGGTAAGTAAGTCAAATTTACGAGTTCTTTCAAGGTATATAGGCCATTTTTCAATACAGGATGAAACCAGGGAGTCGGTTTTTCAGAAAACACTCAAGTAATTCATTGTGAGAGAAAGACATGGGTGAGGTATGGTTTTAACTGCTCTAAAAATCCTTGAATCACTTGAAATCCATGCCAGCATTTTATTTGAAGCAATTCGGCCCAGAAACAGGCTCAAACAGGTGTGTGCAGAACATTATAGCACCACTGTATATTGCCTTAATAATACCATGATAAATATCAGGTCTTTATATGCATAAATATATGATGTACCACTCTAGATGTGCACCAAAACATCTCTTACTGTAATATTAACAGTGACTAGAAGGTCACATGACCCCAAAAGCACTTTTGGGGTCATGTGATACTTGGAACCAGTGCACAGACCAAGATGAGATAATCAGATCCATTTTGGTCTCAAGTTCAACTTTTATGGTTCTTTATTTAGTATGTGACATGGTCCATGCCATACATGTGAACTGTGGCTTTCCATGGATATTATAATATTGTCCTGTTTAATGGCTTTATATACACCCTACAACATTTCCTTTGATAATTGTGATTTGATTCATATGTATATAAATCCTTCTGGCCCTCAGAGGCCCCAATATGACTTGAAATGAGCCAGATCAGTCCCATCAGAACCACAACAACCAATTGAGGGAATTTCTGCTAAATCCTCTTTGCCCAAGCAGATTTCAGGTGGGTACAACATATAATCATATGTACCAGAGTGTTTATGCATTCGCCAGGATTCATTCCACTCTGTTATGTCATAGTTCTCACCGAATTTCATCAAACTGGCAATAATCACCCAGATGACCATTTATTGGGTGAGAGCTGGAAGTGCAGCCAAAATCAGGTTGAAACATAGCTAGGATTATGTACCATTAGTTGGACAGCCTACATACACACCATGACAATGCATAGTACCACATCTGACACTATAGTTCTTATTGTTTTTTAGTTGCACCCACTCGAGAGAAGGAATGAGAACAGGCTCTTGCAATTTGACCTCTATTATGTAGGCTGAAGTTCAGAATCTGGTAAGCAATCCCCTCCATTAATCTAATCATGATCAGATAATTGACTTCTGGTGTGACGACTATTATTACTCAGTTAAGTAATTGTTCCTATCTTTTTTTAGGTTGTTTGGTTGCAATATACTTGCAAAATACTGAGGTCTGATGGCTACCATATATGGACTCAGGATTTTGTAAGGATATGCCCAGGATATTCTGGGTATTTCCTTGGGATTTATGTAAAATACTGAGCATATACGGACACTGTATATTGGGTGTATATTCTGAGGATTTTTGTAAAATACTGAGGATATACTGAGGATATACAGGGTCGTTATATTGCTTATTGTCCCCAGTATTGTCAACACACAAAGACTTTCCTGCAAAACCTAGAGGATCTTTACATCCAATGCGGTGCCAGAACGAATCTGGCAAAATATCTCCATTGATCTTATCACCAAACTTCCCCCCTCCAATGGTTTTGATTCTATCGTCGTGGTGGTCGACTGACTAGGCAAAGGCATCCGCGTGTTGCCCTGCACAGAGCACATTAGCGGTGAAGGCATTGCTCGGATTTATTGCGATCACGTGTGGAAGGACTACGAAATACCCGAAGTGGTTATCAGCGACTGTGGAACGCAATTTGTGGGGAACTTCATGCGAGACCTGTTCAAACTCCTCGGGATTGAATCCAACGTGTCCACGGCCTATCACCCACAGACCGACGGACAAACCGAGCGGGTTAATCAGGAAGTGGAGCAATACCTGCGTGTGTTTACCAACTTCCTCCAAGATGACTGGTCCGAGTGGTTATCCCTGGCAGATTTCAGCTACAACGACAAAGTTCACTCCATCACCGGATTCAGCCCGTTCTACACCATACTCGGGTTTCACCCTCGTAAGGGCACTGAACCACGAATGGAAGTCCCTACAGAGGCCGCTATGGACTTCGCCTCGCGAATTTCCAAAGTACGGACAGAGGTGGCTGCATCCATGCGACACACGCAGGCCGTTATGAAGCGGTACTACGATCGAGGACAACAGGCAGATCCCGACTACGCTGTGGGGGATAAGGTTTACCTTATGGGAAAAAACCTTACAACCCATCGACCTACCAAGAAACTGGAGGACAAACACTATGGCCCGTTCGCAGTAGTCCGAAAAGTTGGTGCGATCTCCTACAAACTGGCCCTGCCCAAGAGTTGGAAGGTCCATCCAGTTTTCAACACGGTGTTTCTGCGGAAGTGGGTGCCGCCGGAGTGTAAGTCTTCACATGATACCATCGATAACTCATCAAGCAGTATGTATTCAACACCCTGAAGACGTTCGTTTATGGCCGCTATAGATGTGCCATCGTTTGGAATGCCGTCCAGGTCGTCTCGGTTTCTGCTTTTTCTTTCCCGGGGGATTCGAAATACTGAATGATATGTTGACCCGTTCAATAGTGCCGCGGTGGAACCTGTTGGTTCAAGAACCATAAATCGGTATTCTTCCTTCCTTGCCACGAAGAACTCTATAATTGCGTTGAAGATAGCTGATTTTCCAGATCCACCCATTCCTCCCATGTACATTTTCAGCGGAGTGGGCTGCGGGTTGGAGGCATGCTCTGCAACGATTCTGAAGGCTCGTTCTTGCTCCTGATTCAACACCATTCCTGGACGCTTACATATCTCATTTATCAGAGTGTTGTTGGCATCTTTAGTCAAGTGAGATGTCGGATTCAAGTAATTGTAGTGGACAATTTCAACTTTGTTCATTGTGCGTGGCCCATTGTCGCAATTGTTTTCCGGTGGAGGCATCCCCGCAAGCTTATTGGCCGTGTACAACTTTCGTTCAGATTTCAATATGTCAGCCCAGGTCCGTCGGGCCTTATAGGGGGCAACAAATCATGTGGTATCTATGTCCAATAGGCCATCTGTGGGTGCATTTAACCATTTGGAAGCCTGTAACACATCTCAGATTGAGTCTCGGGACTTGTCCAAAGCATCTGTTTTTCTACCGACTGTCATGTCCTCATCACAGGCCATGTCGCCGTCTCCAAAGTCCCCTAGTTCAGGGTCATTCGCAAATTCGTCGTGGTTACCGAGGAAAGAGCTAGAAGCATATTCCCCATTCTCTGCCATTTTCTTCCTCATAATTGGGTAGTGATCGTCACGGGCATCGTTGCACTCATAACGAATGTTGAAGTAGCTGATCAATTGCTGCTGTCTCTCTGTGAAAGTGTGTTCCAATAAAATCTGATCTCAGGTCGACATGTTGTCTTTCAAATCTGCCGGCGACCGCCATGGCTTGAACAAGGTCATCACGGACATACTATAATATTCTCGGTCACCTTTATCGGCTCGCGGCATTGCTCCACCCATGAAATTAGGTATGAAATTAGTCAGCTTTTGGAAGTCACAATGCACTGCATGTGTCTTGAAGGCAGCCTCATGCGCGGGCAAGAATGGATGCCACACTGTCCGCCGATCCTTTTTCTTCTGGTTCTCTTTCTCCACGATCTTTGCATCCTCATCATCTGACTTCCAGTCACTTTCATCGCCCGACTCGGAGTTTTCATCGCTGGAACTTTCTGCGCTCATGTCGTCTTCAATGAAATCGGCCAAGGCACTATCTGAGTCATTCTCTGGCTCAATCTCCTTGTCAAAATCATAATTTCGACTGCCCTCTTCGGTAATATTAATGTTGGACTCTATTCCGTTGAGTTCGTTGCTGAGGTCCAACTGCTCTTGGAATTCTTTGTGTTCTTTGCGTGACCTGACTTTCTTTTCAGAGCATTGTATCCATTCATACAGGTTCACATTCTCGTAGGCCAGCGGTCTGTATCTGTAATCGTATGCAACATAGGATCCATTCAGGTTTCGAACTGTGAGCAGGTCTTCCCCGACATCGTCGTCTTCATCAGATGCACTAACATCAACGGGCGCTGACTTGTACCAGTAACCTTTGACAAATGTTACATAGGATCGCCACGCAAAATTCACGTATGTGTGACTGCGGTAATGGTCTGGATTTCCAAGAACGTACATCGCAGCCATCGGACTGCCAATCTCCATCTTCGTGGACATGGAATTGATCATCTGTCTCATAAGTGTCCTAGCAGTTTCTACGCCGTCAGCACCGGTAGCTAGATTTTCGGAATTCCGTTCAAAAACATCGAAAACCGAAGCAAATGCCTGGTAGGTCTTCAAGCCTAGCTTTGAGACATAATCTGACACATATGAAACCACAGCCTTCACCGCGGTTCCAGACAAAAGACTCGTAACATCGGTATTTGACCGAGAGAAATATGTCAAGATCCGAGAAAAAGTATTCATCTGAGGTTCCAGCTTCCTGATATTAATGTGGCCATCATCGCCCACATGTGTTGTTTTAAAGATTTGTCTTGGGAAACGGGCCTTACATATTCCGGTCTTGGATAGGCATCCACGGCGTTCATAGTAAGTGCGTTTTCGAGGCTTTTGTTTCAGTTTCCTCCAGTCCTTTTTAGCTGCTTCGTCTTCCTTGTCTTGGACCGATTCTCTACACTTGTGCATGTTGGATCGCAACAGCAAATCATCCACTTCGTGCTCATATCGTAGCCACCATTCAGCCACTATTTGGCATTGCTCACAGGCGCTGGCAGCGGCGTCACCACGGCGATGTGTATCACACAAGGGCGGAGGAACCGACGGCAAAATCTGGGTCGGAACATTATATGTAGGGCCTGACTGCAGATCTTGTTCTTCAGGACTGGCATCTGGGTCCGCATTGACACATTTTCGCATATCATCCACCGAGCCATGGATAAATTCTCCTTGGTGAGCCGATTCCAAATAGGCTAGTAATTTGTGCTGAAAGATAGAATCTCCGCCCATTATTTTATCACGAATTTCTTGGGGAGTAGCGGCATTCTTAACCCACAACAAATTATGCAGATGGAGTGTAAGCCGTCCTTGCTGTTATACGGTTGCGTAATAACCCTCAGTATGTCCACAAAGCCCCGGGAGTTCAGATTCCCAGCAGAGGACTTCTTTAAAAACAGCTTCAACCATGCACACTGACTCGGAAAAAGTATTGGATCACGTGCAACATATAAAATATTGGATTTCTGTGCGACTCCCAGCCGATTTCAGGTAGGTCTAAAATGCTGTAAGGGTAGCCATATAAGTGTAGATAACACATGTAAAAACTCGAGACTGTAAGTGAAGAACTGGGGCTTGTGTGTAGAATTTACGAGGCAAGGGTGATCCAATTATTAATCTGTTTATAGGCAGCGGACAGAATTCAAGTCAGAAGAGTCGTTTGACGACCAAATAAAATGCAGAAAGCTTACGAGGTGTTAATAGTCAGTCGAACCACCATTTCCCTTCAACAAGTCCCGGACTCGGTTGGGCATACTGTCGTATAACGTTGCAATAACCTCCGGATCAATGTTTTCCCACTCCTCCTTCAAAGCAAGCCAAAGCTCCTCCCGATTCTTCGGCAATGGATTGCGAGCACGCACCATGCGGTCGAGGTGATCCCAAAAATTCTCTATGGGGTTCATATCGGGTGAATTCGGGCACCAGGGGAGGACATTGATGCCTTCCAGATCAAGCCAACCCATCGCGTGACCTGATGTGTGCTTCGGATCGCCGTCCTGCTGGAAATAAATGGTCGCGCGGTCCAGATCGTGCTTGTCGAGAGTGCTGAGGAGGGATTGGGAAAGGATATCGGTGTAAACAAAGCGATCCATGATGCCCTCGATGCGGTGGAGTTCGCCGACACCATGCCGGGTGGTGCACCCCCACACCATAACACTCCCGCCACCGTGCTTGACCTTCTTTTTGGTGTATCTGGTGTCATTAGCTTCCCCTGGCTTCCTCCAACACCACTCCCGGCCATCAGAACCCAAAATGTTGAATTTGGACTCATCAGAAAATATGACCGCCCGCCAATCCTCCACTGTCCAATAACAATGGCGCTCCCCCCAGTCAACTCGCTTCCTACGGTGACGAGCGGTGAGAAGGGGCTTCGACTGTCGAATGTAGGCCTTAAGCCCCTGTTTTCGGAGTGCTGTGCAGATGGTATCGACATGAATTCCGGGGAAAAACTTCCGTTTCAGGTTGGATGCATTCTTGGCACGCCCAGAAGAGAGCATCCGGAGGGCTTGTCGGATGTCCCGTTCGTCCAATTTGGGGGGACGACCCTTCTTGGCCCCTTTGGACTCGAAATTATGTGTCGAACCATAACACCTGTTGATCCTGGACACCGTGGAGGGGGCGACATTCTCTTTGTCCGCAACGGCCCTATTGGACATTCCTGTGTCCTTCAGTGCGACTATGGCAGCCTTTTGAGCAGCAGTGGTGTCAGACATGATGAGGAAGAAGGTGTATGTGAAGTTAGAGTGTTGTACGACGTGTCGTTGTGGTGGTTCGGATTGAAAACGTGATGTTGCCCAAATGCGGAAAAAGAATTGGATCACATGTGCGCGATGTTGACATCATTCCTCCCCGACGGCGTCGTCTTTGACCCCCTCTCTGCAGGGGTCACTAGGGTCCCCCAATATGTTTCCAATGCACCATGGAAAATATTTGTTATATGTACTCTAGTGGTTCAGCAAAGGCATGAAGCTTTGAACCTCGGTGATCCAATACTTTTTCCGAGTCAGTGTAGTGGAAAAATCTCGCCGCGGCCACGGGATTCTTGGACATCAAGAGATTTCGTTCCTTGGATGTTCGAAGGGCTGGGCGATAAACAGTGTCCTCTTGTGCGTAGTATAAAGCTAGAGGATGGCTGACATCATCCCAGGCCATTGTAATGAACCACGTCGGTGCGCCTAGGAAGGCAATTGTTGACCAAATTTCGTTTCTCATGTGCTTTTTAGTTGTTGCAGACCCCATTACGTGTGCGCCCACCCCATCCAAGTCACTGAGTAATGCAAAACACTGCTTTCTCGGCATCCGTTGAGGGTTTAACATTTTCGCCTGCTGCCATCCTGTCTGCTATGTTGGCCACGACCTCGGGATTCATTGCCAATAACCTCCGAGAAATTTCCGCAAATTTTGAGCGCTTGACAATACTGCTACTCCCTTCTGCGGAGCCTTTAAGTTGCTCGTGATTGAACGCGACCATGGGAAAATATGTATCGGTCTGAAATCGCTTATCGTGGTACAGTAACAGATTTCTCTTGTGTGTCATGTCCCCGAGTTTGGATTTGTGAGCAGCATGGCCAATCCCACCCTTGCCGTATGGAAATAGCCACGGGAACATCCCGGGATACGCTTTGACATTTTGGTACATCGATTCAGGTACGTCACTCCTGCCTACCGCTAGCATGTCCCCTTTATGAGTTAAATGCTGCAGCGCCGCAGCTTTGATAGCAGACATCGAAGCAGTGGAATACTCGGCACCGGTCAGACCGTGGCGTCGAACTAACATGGGAGTTCGATCGAAATCCTCCTGGGTAGGAGCAGACGAACCTGTAAATATGAAGGCCAGTACCTCACTGAGCTCATCTCTGCTCGGGGGTAGCTTCATGTATACTTTTAGCGCTGGTTGCGCAAACATGATCGCGTTCGCGTGCATTCGGACTCTTCCCGAATTAACCCTCATGACACATCTATTGTGTCAGACCCTCGCAATAAGAACACCTTCAGCATAGGTTAATCCTTGCAGCTGTGGCGGAACTTTCCCAACCCAATTGTAATTTGCCAAAGCATGCCGAGGTATTTTTTTCTTCAATATGAGTGCCTCGCACTCAATGCAGACATGTGTACACCCGTCAGCCAATACAGCCCCCGGAAGTTCCTCAATGGGTTCGGCCGAGTGGAATCTCTCCTTTCTGGTAACACCTTGGCCTTGACATTTCAAAATGTCCAGAGTTGAATCTGGGAACTGCTCCAGTGGCGTCAATTCAACTTGTTGAGTCAATCGACCACAAACGGCGCATCCGGCCTCCAAAAATCTATGAGGTTGCACACTTTCGGAAGAGCCTGTTAGAATTCGATGTAGAGTCTCAGTCGAACACGGCCTGGGTGGAAATTCAGCTCCCTGAAGGCGCGATTGGCAAAGCTTTCGAATAAATCTAAATCTCTTGGCCTGGGGCTTCACATCATCTTGCATTTTCCGTCTGTGCGTCAGAGAGAGTTGTGGTTTTCCCTTTTTTTTCTTGTAGGCCTTCGCGTTTGCTAGGCCAATCTTATCTTTACTTTGGACTGCTCGGGATTTGGGCTTTGGCTCCCATCTCACCACACACATTATGGACACAATATCAGGACAGTGGTCACAGTTATGTGTAGACATGAGTTCTTTTGCATCATGGACCTTGAGCTTGGAATACATTCCTACCCCGTGTACTCTTGCGACAGTGGTTAATTCGGAACGCGTGAGAAGGGGAATTAGATCACCCATCGGAAGACGAACGGATATGAACAAATCACTTTTAAGGCGTGCCGCGTCGACCTCCTCCACTGTGCACTGATATTCAAACATGAACGAAGCTGCGGCCACATTTTGCAAGCCATGCGCATTGTGAATATGTTTTTCTATAAGTTTCCCGGCGAACTTTCCGTTTCTTATTCCTCCGCCGATTAGAAGTTGTATCTTGCGATAGTTCGGATGTATTTCGACGACAACCGTCTACACCATTGCGAAGGAAGAATGGGAGGGCAGCAAGAGCAGCAGTTATGGTACATTGATGGATAGGGATCGAAACGGCGGCATGCATGCGCACTAGATTTTCAACAACATACGCCGCATGACAGAACATACGGAAGGCCATCGGGCATATAAAATAGGCCATGCGGCCGCTCATCGGGCATACAAAATAGGCCATGTGGCCGCCCATCGGGCAATTAGGATAGATACGAGCGTTAAGCATTGTATCAAGTACCGCGAGACCCCGTCGGGCACCCGTTAGGCACAAATTATAATAGACACGCTTTGCATCAAGTGCTAAGGAGGTGCGCATCCACCCCCATGCCGTGGGATCGACGGAGCCCTGTCGGGCACCAGTCGGGCATAGATTTATGGTGTGCCGCGCAGTGGCTGCGTAGTTGCACACCAATCCCATCTGCGGACAGGACTCGAGCAACGATGTGCTCAAATCGAGCTGCGGACACGATCGAGACAGCGGAGCGGCTGAACCCGTCCATGCCGCACAAGATTCAGATGCTTCCGCATCTGAGCCTACTGGATGAGCATCATATTAGTAACAGTTTCGCGCAAGAGATTTGTCGCTCACCTGAGCACGCATGACAGAAAAACACGGTGCAATAGAGCAACTGGAAAAAAGGGAATGATATTTGGCGCGAGCGTATATATATAAAGGCCAGACGTACCCCCGCCGAGGGATCCGATCAACATTCCCCACATCGATGGTGCAGGCGTCAGACCACAGCGAGAAACACACAAAGGGGGGGACTGCAGATATAATGAGAATCTACAGATATTATCGCGGTCACCACAGTACCGGTGCACTAGGCCGTGAGTTAGGATTTTCGGTGTCGCCAGAAGAGAGAATATCCGAAATATCGAGGGGAAGAACAGACGGTGCTCCAAAGACAGACGAATCAGGGGATCTTTCCAGGGAGAGAAATTCCATGAGGATCGGACCGTCAAGAGGCAGCGGAGGACATGGACGACGCTCTGCGCTCGATGACTGAGCACGCGGCTTCAAAGCTAAAAGATTACACACCGGGAGGTTCTTCCTCAGTGTGAATTGTTACACGCATGACTGAGAATTCGAGAGATGGAAATGTGGCCGTAGCTGCAGCAGAAAGTAGAGGGAGGAAGGAGGCAAAAGTCGAAAGACGAGACGAAGCCGGAGGCAGCCGAGCCAAACATCGCATTGTCGATCAATCATCTGAATTTGATCATCTTTCAGCGTGGCAACGACGGGACCTCAACGGAATCTACAACTTCAAGCTTCAAGCTTCCAGGAAGATATTTGAATCACTGGAGCTGAAGACTGAGTTAAAAAAACAGATATGCGTGGTGCGATTCTGAGGCTTTCCTTCAGAGTATGTCGGAAAAAACAAATTAGCCTTATAATCTTGGGACATTATATGGCCTTATAACTACATTACAAGGCAATTGTAAGTGGGTGACTTTCCATAAGCATAGAAAAAGCTTCTAGAATATTTCTGCTCTTGCCGTCGCCGCTGCCGAGGCAGCTGTCAGGACCCCATCAACGGGCAACCCAAAAGCGGACAAGAAATATTCCAGATTTACGAAAATCTGTAGAGGGGTACCCTCCCCCCTCTACAGATTATTATTATTGGAATAAACTGTTTTGGGTGGCCAACGGCTACTCCTCGCCCACTTGTGAAACCATCGAGTCTCTAATTCACGTTAGAAAAATTCAACAACCTTCTGTTACCCATCGGAGTTCATTCCGGCCCTTGCTCAAGCATGAAGACCAACTCATGTTTTTTATTCTTTCTTATGGGAACGCAAGCCGTTATCACACGATCCGAATTTTCTCTACCTTGATGCCATCACTGGCACTCTCAACTAAGCTCAGAAATACCTCGGGATTAATTTATGCTTATGGAAAGTCAACCAGTGCCTCATCAGATTCGTATGTAAATGTAGAATGCCTTATAAGGCCTTATAAGGCCTTATTTGGAATGCCTAAATAATAAGGACATTCACTGCATTCAGCACCGTCATAGATCAATCATTGTCTAGTTGTGCCGAGCTGCCGGCTAGGTCCGTCGAGGTGTGGCTATGTGTTGCCACGCGGCTCGCACAGCCCGGTGACGGTCGCCTAGTCACCGCCCGGTCTATTTTTGTCGAGGCCTGTGACGCCCGGCTAGACTGGGCTGGTGGAGGTGGCTAGGACCGCCAGGACCACCTCGACGCCTTCGCGCGAGGCCATCTCATCTCTTGCTCTGTTTAGTTATTTGCACTCATGTCAACCCAAATAAATTGAGACCTAAGCGTCCTGTCTCCGGCATCCTTTTCAGTTAAGTTCTTCCATCTATTTTAAACTTTGTGCATCACGATGGCCTCGCCACAACTAGTCACACATGTGGCGAGCCGGCTCCACGTGCCTCGCCGGCACACTTCGGCTAGCTCTCGGCTAGGTCGCTCCCACATCTCTGGGCTACCCGGGGCCTGAATGCAGTGCCTGGCGGCCCTGGCGGTAGCTGAGCGGCTCCCCGCTTCTTGGACCGGGACACAGAGAAGAGAACGGCGGCGACTGCTGCCAATGCGGCGAGATAGTAAAGTGGGAGGAGCATGGCGATTGAAGCGGGGTTACGCGGACAGATGATCAAGAAATAAGCAGAGTTATTTAAGGATTCGCCGGTGGTCAAGTTAATCTGTCGGAAACCGGGAGCAGAAGGACGAGTTTAGATACCTTCTTTGGGTTAGGGCGCCACAAATTCAAGGTGACCCAAATTGACCCCCCAAAAAGAACTCGTGAGAGTCAAGTGATTAACTGCAATCGCACCAGAACCGGTGATAATGCCTTTGTAGGTCGGATCCGGAATTTGGTCATTTTCAAAATTTTGTCCGGACTTTTGACTTGGGATGGCGCAAAAATTATGTCCGGATTCTGGGTATGACCTCAGTCGAACAAAGATTTGTCCGGACTTGAGCTCAGACCTCAAAATCCTCCAGAAAATGCCGGAAATTACTCATATTATAAGCAGATGCCTCGAATCAGATTGCACCTGTTTGCGCTGTTCCGAGATGCCCCCATTGGTTCTTTCCTTCCGAAATGCGCATCAAATCGACCCGGCACAGCGCGAGGTTGATTCTTTCCACACAGTTCATGTCCGATGGCGACCTACCATGAATTGCGGTCAATGTACTGAACATGAATATATTTCGTCCCTGCTCGTCTGGCGCTCCCTAAGGTGCCTTGGTCCCCTGCGCACACCGTTTACTCACCTGTTCAATTTCGCATTCCCTTTCCCATACACGTTGCTCACTGCCGCCCACCAAACTCCATCAAGGCTGGCTTCTGGGCTACACACATCAGAGATTAACTCAGGATCCGCCCGCTTGGCTCACTGTGAGCTCGCCGATCAACCGTTCAAACTCCCCTCAAAAGACCTAGAGCTGTGTCATCCTTATTCGCTCTTTCCCACTCCCCCACTACTATCACCTCACTCTCCATTCGCTGGATGCGTAGCCCTCTACTCTCCGTGACATCGCACCTGCAATGAATGTTTTACAGATCACGGTGCTCATCCATACTCAATGTACGTCTTCGTTACGCCCCCACTGTCGGTCCCACGATAACCACATCCGACAAAAGCCTGCGTCAGTCCACGGGCTTCCAAGCCCCTCCCTGGCCTCCGTACTCAACTCCAGTCGCCGGTGGATCTCCCGATAATTGAGGTATGTATCCTCCCCTGTCTCTTCACGTTACCGTGCCGGCTAAGCGCGAACCCGTCGCATGCCAGCTCCTTCGACGCTTCTCACCTGCTTCATTGCGCTCTGACGTCCCACACTCCGTATGTAAGTAGCAAGCTCAATATTTCAATACGCGGTGAGGATCGAGCAGTCTTCCGTACTGTGTATTCAGGCGCCCCATTCAGCGCGAATTAAACTTCTTCTCTACTCACTCCGCCGCCGTTTACTCAGCCGGACAGGCGGTATGTTTCCTGGACTATTCATGGCGTGGTACTGACTGCACTGCAGCTGATTTTTTAGAAACGATGTGTCCTCCGCAAGCCCGCAGTCGTTCGTACACGTACGTGGTTCGCTCATACATT
This sequence comes from Mycena rosella, assembly GCA_029378255.1. Taxonomy (NCBI): domain Eukaryota; kingdom Fungi; phylum Basidiomycota; class Agaricomycetes; order Agaricales; family Mycenaceae; genus Mycena; species Mycena rosella. The sequence goes on along the minus strand of JARKIE010000155.1, from coordinate 102,869 downwards.
CCGCCACCACGATCTGATCCTGATCCTCGCTTAACACCAACAGCCACGGCGGCTTGCGCACCCGGTCCGTACTTCAACACTCTCTCTTCGGAGATCAGGCGCGACCTTCAGCGCATCGGTGAGGCCTGGCGTGAACACGTTGACGTCGCGTCCCCCGTTCTCCTGGGCTCGGTGCGTCCCCACACTACCATCTCACCAGTAGGTTGACGCCAGACCACGCAACCGCGCACAAAGTAAACTTGATTGCGGCCAGGGTGGGTGTACTCGCATGTTATACACCTCCCTCTTCCGCAAATGATAGCTTATCCGGCTTGCGCACAGCTCGTGATGCGTCGAAATCTCACCAGGCTCATCATTATGACGGTGCCTTTTCCTTCCTCCGTTTCCTCCTTCCGCGTCTCCCCTCTTTAGCTCCACGTCGCCCACCTCAATTCGTTCTATCCATACTGATGTGTCCGCAGGTTCAAACCACTTCGTGTTCGTCGCAGCCGACTGACGCCACCACCACATCTTCTGAATTGGATCTACTTTGTGTATATACCAGATCACCCGCTCGACTACCGCTCATAATTTATGGCGCAGATTCATGGTCATAAAGCACACCATCGGGGCTTGAGTGGTACGTTCTCCTCTATTTTTCCCTAGCTCGTCCCTCAGCCCATTCTCTTCTCGTAGCTACGTACTTCCTTATTGAATTCGATTTCTTATTACCCCGAGCCTTGATCGAATTCGAGCCGCAACACCGATTGGCCCCTTTGCAGATATCCGATGCACACCCATGCTGTTTATCTAACGAGGCATGTCTGTTCATAAATATTCAACTGCGTACTCACGTCGACGCACAAGGTTCTCTTGGATATGCCACGGACTTCACCACCACGACCTAGGGCCGCGTGCGACGGCAGTTTTAATCAATGAGCATGGTGACTGTGTCATTTTTCATTTGCGGACGTTCAATTCGCCAGGCTGCGGTGATCTATTGGAGCCATCCTGGTCGGAAAATGTCTGTAGGTATCCACTGTCCTACTTATCCATTCTCGAGCACGAAACTCTTGAACCAGATAGAGAAATCAGGCTATGTGTGCATCTGTGCGGGTAAGATGCAATAATCTGAACCTCATCAGTAATTGTAACGCCGGAGCGTAGCTCCGGCATATCTTGTTTTCCATAAAAATTAGTCTTGTACTACTCACATGGCAATTTGAGTGGTTTCGGGGGGCCCTGAAACATTCCCGAAATTATTAGTTCAAGGACCAGTTACTTGAGTCTTGAAAATGCACCTGAAATGTTAATTATCTGCACGCCCGAAGCTGGAGCCGAAACTACCTGATTTGGGTATATTTTCGGCACCTCTGATTTGTTTAATTTCAGATGCAGTTTTAGCCCACCTGAAGCTGCTCCTGAAACCAATAGTTTCAGGAGCACTTCCAGCATGCCCCAAGCTTATTGTTTCAGCAGCCCCGGAGCCAGCGCCGAGAACAATAAGTTTCGGATCCGGGTTTCCGGCGTGCCGAAACTGATTCTAGGCCGGCCTAGAGCGCTCTAGGCCTAGTTTGCGCAGCGCCGAATCAGGTGCCGAAGCTTATTGTTTCGGAAGCTGGTCCCGGGCTTGCCGAAACAATAGGTTTAGGGCAGGCTAAAGCTGCTCCTGAAACCAATAGTTTCAGGAGCAGCTTCAGATGGCCCTAAATCACTTCTGAAATCAGAAATTTCAGACATGCTGAAAACATACCCGAATCAGGTAGTTTCGGCCTCAGCTTCAGGCTTATGGAAACTTTATATTTCAGTTATGTTTTCAGGTCTATGTATCTGGAGACCTAAACTAAAGAGTTCAGGAACGTTTCAGGGTGCCCCGAAACATCCCAATTTATTGTGTGACTAGCCCAGAATCATCGTCTTTCGTCCACCTCTAGAATGTGAATGTTTGTCTTTCCCTTCCGTCGCACTGTATTCAGACTGGAAACTGCCTTCCCCAGCACTTCTCCATCAACTCGTCGAAAATCTTGTACTCACGAATTCCGATCTCAACGCGATTTTGGAAGACTTTGCTGATCCAATGGGACGGAATCTAGTCGGCAAGGTTCTGGTCGTTATCTTCGACTATTATCGTGTCTTCCATACTGTGCAAAGTCAATGAACGTTGAGCTTCCAGTTGAGTGGGGAGCCGTACTTACTCAAATGTTCTGGAGTCCAAAATGTGCAGCACTGTATTTGCTTCAAGTTGTTTGTCTACATAACACTGAACAGCCTTTCAAAATCATTCTGAGAAAAAATACAAGCGGAAGGGATGTAAAAATTTAGACAGATGACAAATGTCCGGAGCATTCGACCAAGATAGTGCTGGCCAAAAATACAATACGAAAAAATATTTTTTGAATATATTCAAATACGCATGGACACGATACGGCCCTCGAAGGTCTCATTGAATATGAGTACGGAAGGATATGAATACAATATGATACGGATAAATACGATACGCCTTGGGTCGTATTCAAATATACTCGAATACGGCAAGGGGTGCCATTCGCTGCCCAGACCACCAATCGGCAACACTCGGAGCATCAAGTATGTCTCCCGAACATTGACAGCAGATCTGATTTGCCTAAGCCGCCCAACGGCACCAGATCGGTGATCCGTCGGACATTGAACCACTTCGGCCTTGGATCAAAATGTTGTGATGCCAATGTTCGGATGTGCCAAACCCCCCGATTTGGTGATTTCCTGGCCACCAGTGGGATCTGAAGGCTCAAGGTTAACATTGGGCCCCACTAAAAAGGAACAGGAGCCTGTGGTAGGCTGATTTGGGTGAGGGTTCTTTGACCAGTTAATGACCAAAATATATTCAAATATATTCATATTGTATTCATATTCAGTGGCAGAATATGAATACAATACACTACAAATATGATACAGCATCCTGGAGGTGAATACGATACAGATATGAGTACGATACGCCAAATGGCGTATTGTATCTGTATTTGGCCAGCACTAGACCAAGACATTTTTGAAACCACCTTGTCCGGATTACGGAGTTGACCATTTCCGCTCCTGGGACCCATTTGTCCGGATTCTGGCAGTGACCTCCGAACCTGGGATTTTTTCCGGATTCCGGATCCGACCTACAAAGGCATTATCACCGGTCCTATTGCACCCCTCCCAAAAACAGATCACGTGCTTTCTCAATCACGTGTATTAGCTAAGCTTTTATTGTCGAGCACTCAGTTGAGCCTCAGTGAAAACATCTTACACAGGGGAGACAAGCAATTTATGTGACTTTAGAAATTATCTTGGGGGACCCCGCGGATCCCTTTCCGCACGCCAGGCAGCCTCTGTCCCTCATTTGTACTGATTTATGTATATCTTTTCTTCTGATTTTCTCAAACAATTTATGTGAATCTGGCGGGATAGACCAAACCCGGCCAACACACACATTGGGGAGGGCAGCACATTGCGATCATCCACAACACATTTGCCCAAAAGGCGGCACATCTGTCGGTGCATGTGCCATCCTTGGTTAGGTTTGGGTGGTTCGAGGTTAGGGTTAGGGTTAGAGGTCAGTGGTTAGTGGTTAGAGTTAGAGGTTAGTAGTTAGTGGTTAGAGTTAGAGGTTAGTGGTTAGTGTTAGCAGTTAGGGTCAGAGTTAGAGTTAGTTCCCAGGTATATTGTAATGCTGTTGCGGGAGGACTTGTGCCGGCCTTGGGCAAAGTTGATGGCCGATCAAATTCTGATGCACGTTCAAGTGCGGCACATGTGCCGCATCAGAGCATGGTGTGCCTGGTGCCAGTGGGAGTAGGGAAGAGAGAAAAAAGGCAGCGGCACATGGTGCCACGTGATCAGGTAATAAGCCGTGCAAGATTTTGCCCAGGGCAGCAGATTCCGAGAAAGGAATGTGCTGCCTCTCGTTCAAAAACAGCACATTGATGTGAATGTGCTGTGGATGATCGCAATGTGCTGCCTTCCCCAATGTGTGTGTTGGCCGGGTTTGGTATATCCTCGTTTGGATGTTATCTTGGGGAACCCCGCGGAGTCCTTTCCGCTCGCGGGGCAGTTCTGTACCTCATTTGTACTGATTTGTGTATATCTGAGGAAAACTGAAAAAAAAGGAATTGCGCGCTACAATGCCAAAGTGCCCGCACGTGGAGTACGGCTGGAGCGGCCATGTGTCAGACATGCATGCTGAAAACTGGGTACTACCTAGAGGCCAGCTGGTATCCAGCTGAACACCTCAGCTGAATCTCCAACTGTCAGGAAGCTGTCCAGCCATTCATCAGCCATTTCACCTGCCACACCTGGACCCAGCTGTAATTATACATTATATTTTAATGGCTCCCTTCAGCTCCCTCCAATGTTCCTTGAATAAATTTTTGAATTAACCAAATTTTCTATGATGCACATGCACACAGGTATGTGGTTCAACGTCGAAGTAGGACTACACCAAGACTGCACTCGGCTCGAGCCTGGGGGTGACAATTGAACCTAAGTATGGGTGCCACCGTAACTAGCTAGTGAATGGAAAAATTGAACAGGAAATAATATGTAGTGTTCACCAGGAAGAGAAGTTGGCTCCGCGTGTGGGTCCGTGCGTAATGTTTGTCAGTGTATGTCATCACGTGCATGTTGATGGGTTTCGTCGTCGCCTCTTTCCTCCTTCCTCCATGTCGCTCGCTTGGAGAACCTTGTCCGCCTTCATCTCATTCTCCTCAATGCTTCTGATATCGATGATTCGTGGACTCGCACTCAACGTTACACCCCCGCGGCCAGTTGTCGAAGTCAAAACGGCAGCTTGAAAAAGGCAGCCTCGGGCTCGAGGTGCAGCACAAGCACCCAAGCACACCAAATCTTCCGAGCTCAAACTACCATCAATCTTGCGCCCAATGTATGTCAATATTCAGAGGATGATTGTTTCAAGTCCCTGCCATCATTCTAATTGTCCACTCAAGATGCTCTCAAATCCTCAGGTCGACCTCAAACATCCAAGACTGCCAGAGGCTATTCCAAGGCCGTATATCATCCAACCCCTCCGTCAACATCTTCAAGATGTACTCTCTCACTGACACTGCGGATCACGCTTATTTAATATTGGCTGAAGATTCAATTATGTTATACATCCTTCCTCCCATACCTTCCGTACATTGTTCCTCGCTGGCCACAAGAGACCAAATGAACCTCCTCCATAGAAGCACCGTCTCGGATCTCTACTGCCTGCCTGCCAGCAAAACGATGACGATTTGCGCTTTCGGCATTTATCTTTTGTCCACGAGAATGGGGAATTCGTAATTAAATGAGCGCCATATGCATCTTCTCTGCAGACCTTCCTCTTCACTTATTCTTAATTCACAGGCTGACACGAGTCGGTCGGAGCTCTCGAGCTCAGGCCGCCACATATCGTTTGCGCCGGTGGACGTGTCCAGCTTTCGTGTGTGACCTCCTTCTTGGCGATGGGTGACCAACACATCTACACCAGCACGCCGTGGGGAAGGCACCATGATTATTGTTCGATACCATGCTAGCTACCATATCAATGCAAACCTTTTTTATATCGTGCAAAATAAGTGGTGGGAATTGTTAGTCCTGGATAAATACTGGGCACTAAGATGTAGGCCAGTTTGCTGCCCAGCTGGAACCCACTTCAAGCTGGGTCCAGCATGGCCCCATTGCATATTCAGCTGGATACCAGCTTTCAGGCAGCTGGATCCAGCTGGCACGTGCATGTATCAGACAGTTCTCACCCAGCTGGCCACCACCTGGGCGCCCGTTGGCGGTGTACGAGAATCGATCGACCTACGGCAAAAGGAGGAGATTTATCTAATATCACCATTGTCACCGACAATGGGTGGCATAAGTAACTGCTCAGCAAGAGGTCAATTAGGTCTACTTTGCATGGCTAGCTGCGTATCTGTGCCAGTGGTGCCTGGGAGACGTGTATCAGCGACAATATGCTGTAGGTCAGTCGCATGCGTACCTTGTTCGCGGCTCACTGCCCACAGCTCAAACAAAGTGGCAACGTCCGTGGGGTCCTTCTTCAAAACCTCGCGAAAGAAGTCCAGCGCACCCCACGACTGGATTGATACGGGGACGGTCGTGTCGTGGATATGCCCACGTGAAAACATTGCGAAACCCACCATTCCCGCGCGCTCTGCGAGGCCCGTAATCTAGGACTGTGCTCAGTACAAAACATGGGCGCCAGTGGATACAGACCCTCCAGCATCAACCGCTCTACCGTGCGCTTTTGCATCCGTGCTGGCGGCGAGGTTGTTCGCGCGCTTCCTGTAGCGCTTACGGGTGCGCTTGGCTTCTAGATTGGCGACCATCGCCTTCTCATCCTCCGGTGTAAATCCAGCGAGCATCGAGGGGTCGGCTGCCACCATACGCTTAACATTGGGGATTGTGTACCTCTCGCCCAGACCACGCCCTTCAAAATTGCGAAGACAAATGAGCCATGACAACAGAGCAAAAAGACGAATGCACCCTCATTCAATTTGCACATAATGTGCGACATCTTTGCGTTGTACAAGCTGACTGTGTGTTGGGTCTTGAAGCTAGAGGCTGACAGCATCCGACGGCGGACCTCCTTGATCTTCATGCCGTGCTTGTCCGACAAGGCCTGCGCGTGGTCCTCGCGCTCCACCTCCAGCTTGTCCAGGTCCGCTGCAAGCAGCTTCATCTTGTTGAGGGTCTCTACCCCACGCTTTGCTGAGGTCGCACGCCTATTCACACCAGGCTCGACGTGCCGATGCTTCCGCACGGGGATGACAGCAGCGCCACGGTTGCGACTTCGATGGGTTGTTGTCCCGAGGCCCTCCAGCCGCGCATCCTTGTCCTCCCACTCTTTGTCGCCATTATCCACTTCAAAATCAACGACACGATGCAGGGGCTTGTCTAGGGTGGGAGCATCACATTGCTCAGATGGAGCTCGAGGAGACTGCGGGGGTTCGGACGTGTTGGTCAGGGAGACATTGCAGCCGGTCGTAGCACACAAAACTGCCAAGTTTGGCCTGTTTGTGCCCCAGAGTGACTTGGATAAGTCACACCAACCGGGATTTTAGCAGAAAACATTGCGCAGATGAAGCCAGCCAGAACACGTGCTGAGACAGATGAAGAGCGGGAGCACAAGGCATTTTTTTGCACACATTCTTTTGCCCGACAATCTCATGTCAATTACTTTTCATTCAATATTTCACACTATTTCATTTAGCACTCGGAGAACTTGCCCTCCTCCAGCATTCCCCCAACCTACTTACAACATAGAAAAAAAATGTGCAAGATCAATACATATCGGCAAAAAAGACCTTCACCCACGGTGACCACCCCCGCATTTTCTCGTTGCCTGTGCAGTAGCCCACCACGTCCTCACAATCCACAACCTGCACAGTCTCCTCCATCGCCATCTCCTGAACTGCTTTCTTTTTGCGAAAAGGTTATGTTAAGTAAGCATACACAGAAGGATCAGGAAGACTCACGTGTCTTTGTACAACCTCCGCGTCGAGACGTTATAGAGGAGGTGCGCAGAACCGGCCCCGGTTGATGCGCTCGAGCCACGTGCCATCGAGGTGCTCGAGCCATGCACCCTCGAGGCGCTCAAGACGGAGGTGCCCAGGGTGCAGAAGATATGGGTGCCCGATGAGCCGGATGACGACGTCGAGATCGACGACACCGAGCTCACGCTTGGTGCGGGTGACGCTGGGGGTGAGAGGGGTGCACAGGCGCGCTTGGTGATGCCCGGAGTGTGCGTAGCTGAAGCTGCGTGCCCAACACGCGTGCGGGATTGCGAGGGCAGTGACAAAGGTGGCGAGTCATCCCGGAAAAGTGGGAGCATAACCTCCTGCTTCACCGGGGGATTCCCTCGTTTGTCGGCAGCCGATTTGGATTTCGCAGATGCCACACGCGATGCTGGCTGGACGTAGAGTGGGCGTGGTGCCAAGGGCTTCGATGCTGGCTTAGAGAGTGGGCACGGTGCTGAGGGCTTGACCAAAGCCGTGCGTGAGGCGGGAGAAGCGTGGTGCGCAGGTTTGCATTCGGCACGATCCTTGGGCTCGTAGTCGGCGGTGACATCCTCACTGTGCTTGTGCCGCAAGTTTCTTCCCGCTCTCCTGCTTTGGGACCTTGGCTCCCTCAATCTTGCCCCACCCAAAGCGCAGCCCAGGTAAATGCTTGCCGCTGTGTAAATCATAGAGAGGGAGGTAGCAGTCAGTCAGATTTCCGGCACTGAACCAGGCTGAAAATCTCCTGGGCGCGGTGAGGATCTCTCTTTCTCTCCAATCTGCCTTCGAGCTCACCTTCTGCGGAGCCTGTTTACAGCATTCAGTGTGTCTTCAAACCCTCGAAGTGCTCACTCACACTTCACGGTAGTCAGCGTCGGCTTCACGCCGTTTCTCAGCCACCTCCTCCTTCTCCATGTGCGTCTGAGGTTTGGCACGCAGTCTGGTCGTACAACCTGTAGTAGAATCGCGAGAGGGCATTTAATGAATAAATAACATACCTTTGCATGCGTTCTCGAGCTTTGGCTCGCATGGCTGCGAGGTTTCTACGGCTTTTATGAGTTCTCGAAGAGGGACACCATTCCATAAGATAGCTGGATTGCATACAGAGCCCTTACCTTTCGCGGTAATTGTTTTGTGCTTCAGCATGCCGCCGTCGTTTGTCTTCATCAGGAGGAGCCGGTGTGGACAGAGCAGGTAGGGAATCGATGGAGGACATGGTAATTGCGACCAAGATGGGATATCAATACAGCCAAATTTGCACAGCACTGTGCCCATTTCACTTGCGACATTTAATCAATTTCCTGTGGTGGCAAAGTTGACCCAAAAAAAAACAGACGAAGAGAAGGATGCTCACCAATTACTCCACAAAATCCCGCAAGGCAGGAAGGCTCTATGAACGATGATACAAAATGTTTTTTGGCTAGGTCGGCAGCGGGTTTGTGATATCGGCTTCATCGGCTGACCAGCAAATGTTCCTTTGGACAAGGCAATTGCACTCCCAAAAAAAAAGATAAAAACACCAGTTAATATTCTGGGACATAGAGGCTGGCTACAGATTCAAACAGCTGCATTCCCTGCTGCTAAGGGCCTTGGATGTATCGTAATCTGAGTAGTTGTATATTGGTAGGGAATGAATGGAAGAGCACGGATGGGAAACATTGTGTATTTGAGGAGTTGTATATCAGAAAGTGAATGGAATAGGGCGGACAGGAAACCATGTGGAGAAGATGATATTGGTAGGGAATGAATGGAATGGGGTCTCTCCGCGCATAGTGTGAGTGTGCGCCTGCGCCTGCGTGTGTGTGTGTGTGTGCATCACCAAATGAGTGGTGACAGGGCACTTGCAGCCCAGGTGACGGCCTTCCATCCTCGTGTCCTCGTCCTGCACCTCGCACCCCTGCTCGCGTCTGACAACAAGAGTCATATGGCCTGAATGTGTGCACTGCTGGCATCATTTCTTGCGGCACGGCGGTGGTCTCCGTGAGCACAACAGCGGTGGTCCGAGAAGGAGGGGGCATGCATGTGGCATGGCAGTGGTTTTCGTGAGCACAATGGCGGCGGTGAGCACAACGGTGGCGGTAGTCAGAGAAAGAGGAGGCGCACGGCAGTGGTCTTCATTAGCACAATGGCGGTGGTGGTTGTCATGGTAACAGAGGAGCAGTAATGGGGTAGCCGGTGTGCAGCGCTGCGCAATAAATATCTGGACTTCAGCATTAGTATCAGACAGTGCAGAAGGCAGTATGGCTGTGGCTTACCAGATGCAGGTGGCGACGTAGCTGAGAGGATGAATGGCGGGATGTCGGATGGCGCAGGAGATCGATGTGGAAGTCGATACTGCCCAGCCATGAATGCCTCAGAGCGGTGTACCCCATCCTGCAACCTCTTGGGTGTAGCGAGGATAGGGGTGTTTGGGACGAGAGATGGTTACTTCAGCATTACAGCCACGTGGTGATGGCAGGCAAGACCTTCCCATTTTAAGCGCCCAGAGCTGATGGCGATCACGTGGTAAACGCGTACACGGCCAAAAGCGGCTAAACCTCTGATTTCAATCATGCATCGTCGTCCAGGTGGAATACGCAGGACGGGAGCCAGCTCCAGCAAGATGCGCATTCTTGGGACCGAGCGCAAGTCGGCTGGTCAGCCGGGTTGCCTGTCTGTGCAGAAGTTGACCCAAGGCCAGCAAGGAATCCACAACTATCAGCGGACAGCTGAGCAATCTCTGCACTTTCGACTACAGAATATAGACAATGAGCACCGTGAGGGCTTAGAGCAACTGCAGACACTCACCGAGGATAACGACTTTAACCTGAGCCACCTGCCCAACGCTCCTGGCATAGTGGATATAGCGGATATCTTGGATGGTTCCACATGGACAGAAATCAATCATGCTGGTGGAGAGTTTGGAACATTGGAAGATGATATTGAGCGGGACTTGGGGGAGGAGGCTACGGAGGCAAAGGCCAAGTGCATGATGTTTTTTTTAATATTCATTAATGTTTAGCTGACAGAAATTATTTGGTAGGCAGGCCGAGTCCACAGGCGTGACTGCACCTCTGGGTGTGTGTCATGCAGGATATCGAAGTCTGCGAGGAACGCATACTCGACTACTTGGTCCCATGTGAGGGGCGCCATGGGAGGTTCAAGGGCACTGGCGGCGGCGTTGTAGCCATCGATTGCATTCGGGACTGCCTTCAATCTCGCTTGAAGGGCCTTCGCGATGTGCTTCTGCATCTTGTAGCCTATTAGCAGAAGTCAGTGTCAATAAAATATTGTTGCATTCATGACTTACCGGTCTGCGACTGATTCATTTTCGTGAGTTCAAAGATACGCTCCACGATCAGGAGCTCAAGAGCATCCAGCGCGAGCTGGTACTTGCGCTTCTTGATCTCCACCATAGTCTCAACCCACTTCGGAGACGCCACTGTCCAGCGTTCAACAATGTCGAGGACCCTCTCGAGCTCCTGCATGCTCTCGAGATCTTTGTCGACCTTCTCCTTTGCGTGCCGCCTAGCTAACTCCGTCTTCAGGACACCTGGTGTGTATGCCGCATCGTCGCTGCTTGCCTGCCTTGCCTCTGCAGTGACAACCGCATACTTTGCCCTAGAGATGATAAGACTCCAGTATAGCAAGAGGAGGGGAAAAACCCACTGGCTTGCGCTCAAATTCACCAGCTTTTGCACGTACTCCATCTCGAGGGTTTCCACATTTGTTTTTGCTGCCTGCTTGAGACCAATGAAACGCTGACTATTGAACCACTGGTGAAATAAAGCGTGGAAGTGAGCACAAAAGTGAACAACCAACAACACCAACACACAGCAACTCAAACTATCAAACGCGCAAGTTTGGGGTTCCTACCAGGTATTAGGCAGTGGCAATTTGGGACTTTACAACACAAAAGCGGTTTTTAGCTAAAGGTGATTTTTGGGACAACCAGACCGTTCTAGGCGCTTGACGCGACCTCAGAGGGTAAGGAAAGTAGGGTTGGGGCAACAGGGGTTTGGAATTACTTCCAAGGTGATCTTAAGATCAATAGGATTTTGTCTGGCACTTATATTCTGGTAACAGGCTTGATAAACTTATGGCAAAGTAACGACGAAGGTTACAGCTCCACAGAAATCCGATGTTCAACTTGTTCGCGCGTACTGGTAACTTGTAACTTGCACTTGATTAGCTCTTTCAAACTTCTCAACTTGTCTCGTGTTCAAATATCAATTGAAATCAAATTTATTCCCACAATGTAAGCTAATTGAAAGAACTAAAAGTTCCTAGAGTTGTGCCGAATAGAGTCTAGACGTTCCCACACAGGACCTAGCTGGTAGCCTTGGTCTCTGGGTAAAAAAGGGTAGAATCCACTGGCTTCCTCCTAGGGAACTACGGGTATTTATACAAACGAGAGATCTAAATAAGGAAATCACAGTGTCTGGTCACAAAATAATACAAACGGGTATTCAGAACTCGTCGGATAAACGCTCCGAGCTCATTTAGCTGCGAAACTGGTCCTGTTGAAAGTTAGTTCGCGAGAAAATGATATATTTATTATTTTAATGGTGGCTGAGACCCTCGTCCTCAGTCACACCAGGAACGAGCCGCATGGTGTGCTCCATTCTGACTCGAATCTGCAGCTGCTGCACTGCAGATCCCATGTGTTTAATGACAGCTCCATATGGTTTCTAGGCTTTTAGATAAAGCGAGTGCCTAGACCAGGTGATCTCTATTTAGCCGTGCGGAGTTGTTGTTCCGCTGGCCCGATCATCGGTCCGGTTAAACCGTTGACACTTCCTGTCAAAAGCTTGATCGGCTTTATCGGGAAGTGTCGGACTTGCCGCCGCGCGAGGTTGCTTTGACCGCCGCGACGTTGTGCAAACTCTAATCGTGTCCCCAGTGTATTGCCCATTGTCTAGATGGCGTGCAGTAACTATGCCCTTGGTAGGATCGTGCAGGCAAGTCCCAGTTCCTCACAGAACGGATGGATGACCTTTAGCTAAAGGTAGTATAGCTGCTTGGGAATCTGGCCCATAGTGGTACCGTCATCACAACCGAGCGCCCACAGATAGCACACATAGTATATCCTTAGCTAGATGTTCGGACCTCACACTAGCTCTCTGGAGCGTGATCTATTGGCTTATATGGCCCTAGTGAGTAACAACAGACACAAAATTGAAAGATTTTACGCCTGGTCACAGGGCCGGCCTATCACCGAGATAAGCCTTCTTTTCCTCCAGCCAGTCGTGGAACTGCTCGTAGTTATGAATATCTTCTTGGAGCATCCAATTGACCATTTCGTACACAGGAATTTGCCTAGATAGAGTGCCGTCAACCAGGCCCCGCAATGTTCCATAGCGAACAACACACCCAGATTTGCATACATCTCGAAGCTGTCAAACTGCTTCGCATACGTTGTTATTTTCTGTTGACGATGGAATCTGCTTGCATAGCGACAGGACTTGGCGAGGCCGTTGGAGCGTGAGAAATAGTGCTCGCACCCCTCGAGGTCCTCGAGGCCCATTCCTTCGACGTATGTTGCAAGGAACCGCAGCTGGCAAAGGCGGTTGTGGGCGTGTCTGTGGAAGGAGCCTACAAGACACTTGAGATTATTCTCCCTCGCGAGGTCCCCGAGCTCGCTGTTGTCCACTGTGGCCTCTAAATGGCACCCAACGTCGTAGCCAGCACCCAGATCCATCCCAAAGGCGTCGAGCAACTCCTTGACGATCGCCAGCGGATACTTCGCCCTGTTTCCTCAAGAGTTGGTTTCGGTAGCAGAATGCGAGTGCTCAACTCACAGTTCGCCACTCCTGATCATGTCCACAAGAACCAACACGAACCCATGCCGACAGAGGGCGAGGAAGATGCCCGTCTCGTCGAAGATCCCCCACATCTTCGACGTCACGTCATTGATCATGTTTTTCCACCTATCTGCACAGGGATTATCATTGCTCTGCACAATTGAGCATCAGTAACTGCCTTGCTACTGAAAGAAATCCGACGCACTGAATGCATAGGCAACATCTCGGCGAGCCGACCCTTCGCCCACTTGTTCACGTTCTCACGTGAGATGTAATACCCGTCACCAGCGTCCCTGTTGTCCACCCACTCCTCCGACTTCACGAGTGTTGGCTCGCCGGCCTCGGCCTCAGTCATAGTCGCTTTCTTATGCCGCAAGACTCGCTTCAATGAGTCGTTGCCGTCCATGGTGGTGAGCATGTCAAATATCAGCTTGTCTTCGCCCTCTAGTTTGTACATGCAGGCAGGGCATGCATGCTTCAGACGCCAGCTGGAATCGCGGCCAAGGGCATTCATGACGCACTCATCCACTCGGCGCCGAATATCGAGATAGAGATCGTATGCAATTGAGAATTGCTGGCAGAGGTATGGCCTATACACAACCTGAATTCAAGGATCAGCTCGAGCGTATTTGACCTAAAGAAGAAGACACATACACCATGTAGATCACAAAGAGACTTGACGAAAGGCTGGATGGCGAGCTGCGGGCAACGGATGTGGGTGATGTGATATGCTTCAAGCACACAAAGCTTTATAACAATGGTGGGCTCCCAGGGCGCGCACGGCATCAACCCTTGCTGAACGAGCGTGGCCGCAACCCCACTTCCGTGCGGATCAAGCTTGACTTCCGTGCGGGTAGTATCTGAGAAGATGTTAGTTCAATGCACAAGTCAAAAACAAGCCAGAGAAAGTTACCAAACATATCTACAACTTCCACGACATAGATCTCCTCTGTCACCGCCTGTTGCGCTCCCTCCTCGCTCCACGGCCTCAGCACAGTAGCGCATATATGCTGACACCATGTCGGGCATCTGGCTAAGGAACGCGCGGTTCCGTGTCTCGGTACGATCTCGGCGCGTTCGCCAGTCTTCTGCCTTCCTACCGCCTGGCAATGGACCGATACTTCTGAATTTTGCGCGCAAGGGAGGAAATCCAGCAGCTGAATGTCGAAATCCCACGTGTGGTCACCTGGATTCGCGACAAAGAACGCTTCCTGCGTAGAGCGGAACAGCAGCTGAGGGAGACAGAGGGCAAGTCAGAGGAGGAGATCGAGGTGGACGTGCAGATGGCAGTGCAGGTGGCACTGTATCGGCAGCGCCGCGGGCGCTTCGATGATGGGCACATGCGCAGGTTCTAAGCGTTGGCGAAGAAGCCCGGATTTACCGCGTCTCTGGCACCTGGGATGTCGTTGGAGCGACGCGCTGCACAAAGGGCACGGGAAGCGGCACACAAGGCTGCTCGAAGCAAGGGCGAGATGGACGTCAATGGCCCGATGGGCACAGAGCAGGAGCCTGAAGTGGACTGGGAAGACATGGAGGAGCATACAGGATGTTCGGTGTCAATGGTGGAGTCAGGTGACGAGGAGGGAGATGACGCCAAGGAGGAGGCGGTATCAGGGTTGCTGTACCGCATCGTGATGCTTGTGATTGATGGTGAGGGGCAGGGGAGTGGAGACGAAGCTTGACCCTTTCCTGTTGGCACCTAATAATACCATATATCGGCACTAGTTAGAGGGGGCATGCCGGTGTGTGTTATTTTATTTTTATTTTACTTATATTGTAGGGTTTTTTCTGATAGTACTGCGTCTTTTTTTTTCTCCCTTTTTGGGAACGGGCCGAGGCCCGGGCTTATATAATACACCAACGAGAAAAATCACCAAGTCTGCTGGCTCAGTATGCTGCAACATATCTGCAGCATATATGTAGCATAGCTGCAGCATATATGTAGCATATCTGCAGCATAAATTGCAGCATGGGGGAAGTAGCCTGAAATACCTCTAACTAGAGGGGGCACACACACCGGCATGCCCCCTCTAACTAGTGCCGATATATGGTATTATTAGGTGATATCCATGGGGGCCCTGATGGGGTGTGGTCTCGCATCCTTCAAGGATGAACATGGTAAGCCTCTAGATGGACATGAGAAGCTGTATAAAATTCTCATCTCCGAGTCCATGCACTAAAATTTTAGGCTGCCGGGACATGTTCTCGGCATGCTAGATGGCTTTCGGGAATCAGTGCGAGAACAGCCCGGAACTAGAAAATACCCAATACATAATATTTTCACAAATTCCTTTCTATCCCTAATTTCACGTGAATTAGCGGAGTAGAGCTATCTAGTTTTTATGTGAATCGGTGAAGAACCGACTGAGATATCAGGAATTCTTTGAAAATATCCCAAAACAGAATTTTTTGGTTCGCGCCTTCGGTACTGCAATTAGTTGTAAAATCTGACCTGAGCAGAAATTGGGCAAATATATGGATGACTTGAAACTAATATTCAGAACCATTTCAACCAAGTTCGACGGTTTTTGCAACCCGGATTCTGGACTGCAAAAGGAGAGCAGACTCGCAAGACCGGTGAAAAGTCAGCTATCGCTTAGACAATGCTGACGATCAACTGGATTTTCGAACACCTGCAGATCCGCGTTGGGCATCTTCCAGAGCGCATTAATATTCATCCTCATGTTGCCTGCCCCTCGTTCCAATTCGGAAAATAAAGTGGATTGGGCCGTTTTTCGACAAAAAGGTTTGGCATGTACAGATGCGATAGTTCGATGGAATCGTCACAGCTCTTATACAGCGGTTCTCGCTCCGCATGATGACACTGATGCAACGAGCTTAACCAGACCCTTCCAGGATAAGCGCCCTGGCCGCTGGGGACCGGGGGGAAATGACACATCGGATGTCGACCGGGTGACTCCACAATATCAGTCCGTTTGACACCGATTTGGAACATGGGACTTACCTTACAAGTCCGTCGCTCAGGACGTTTTCTGGCACAATAATCTCCCCGTGTTCATCTACTGCATTGGTGATTGTGCACGATGCTAGAATGGTTGCGATGGCGATCCATACGCTGTTTTCCGCGAGATACCGGCCAGTGCAGACTCTAGTGAGTTAGGATTTGGTTAGGATACGCAAGAAAATCGGAGTGGGACGTGATGGGGCACACCTGCGGCCAAAACCAAATGCGATGTTGATGAAGTGGGGCTCCCCGTTCCCCGCCGGTTTGGGGAGATAACGTTCAGGGTAGAAGACTGTCGGCTGAGAATACACGCGTGCATCAAGGGCCATTGCTCTGTGGTATGTGCGTAAGAAACCGTGACCTGAATATTGAAAGATTTACTTGATGTTAGGGAAGACTAAGGCGCCTTTCGGAATGAGCATTCCGCGGTACAGGTCGTCCTCCATCGTCCGATGCGGCACACCTTGAGAGAATAGTTTCGTTAGCTAACGCTGGGCTCGGCGTATTTCGGAAAAGACCTAAGGGTATCGCTGGATTCCACCTCGATTCGGGTTCAAAGGTCAAGCGAAACTCAACCAGGGAATCCTTGACTCACCGGAGAATCTCCTGCAGGATACACTCCACGAACGGGAGGTTATCCCGATCCCCAAAGTCAGGCAGGCGCAGATCTCCGACGACGGAATCGATTTCCTTCTGGGCCGTGACTTGGCATTCTGGATGGAGGATCATCGCGAGAATGAACACGGCCACTGTGCTCCAAGTCTAGCACGGGGTTAATTTCCTGCCGTAGATTGAAAGCAAATCCAACCGTAGCTTCCCCCGCTCCAAACATCGTTGCTGGCAGCGCCTTTCAGATCAGTGTCATCTTCTTCGTCTTCCATTTCTTCCAGTTGCGCCAATATAAATGACGGGCTGGCAGTCCCCATTTCCTGGCACGGTGTTGATGAGGGGCCGATTGAGCGTAGATTGAACTCGCCTTTTCCTTCTTCACTGTGTGCACAGAGTAATCGTGCAGATACCGGAGTGTTGGTCTCCACCGCTTTGCGATGGCCACATGACTTGTCCCTGGAAACCAGCTAGGAAGGTGCTGCACTGATATAGCCATAACCATCGGAAAAAGATACATCTTTAATCCTCGAGTGATTCACTCACAGGCCGGGAAAAAGTCAATTGGGCTACTCCCAGGGGGTCCCGTCCGTGTCATGGTCTCGTAGATTATTTTAGAGGTGTGAAGATACGAGTCATCGTCCGAGGTGATTCGATGGCCCGCGACGATCTGGGAAATCACCGCCATTGCAAACCTGCAATGAATTAAAGTTCAGCGTGTATCTAGGTGGCCAGCGCGAGCTCAATACCTGCTCAGATAGCTATCGTATTTATGTGCTGCGCAATGCACCAAATTTTGCGCCAGCGTGCGAGCCTCCTGAGTCTGTATCGTCTTGAAGTTGTCGGTGTTCTGGTGGTTCAAATAGGAGTGGTGCATCTGTCTGTGTTTTATCCACTGCTTCCCGTATTGCATGAACGTAAGCGATGGAGTCCATCCAAGCCTGTCAATTTTCTCGCTCCATCCCTTTTGCCGCAGACCACAAATTGGACTCACAGGTCGTAAAGAGTGAACACGGGCCTGTCGCTGTAGTTCGCGCTTCTCTTCTCCAGCAAATCTACGGCAGCTTGGTGGGTGTCCAGAATTACGAGGGATCTTCCTAGAACTTCGAAATACATCACTTCGCCTGTATTCAGAGCTGTGAAAGGCGACCCTTAAGGAGAGGAAGCGGGCCGAACCGTATTTCTTCGACCATTCATGGAATACCAGAGCGGACTGGTCTGAGGGCATATACCGTAGATTGCCTAGCACAGGATCCCCCGGCGGCCCCGGGGGCAGGATAGCGGCTCTCTGTATTCTTGGGAGTAGTACCCACCAGAAGAGGGGGACCGCTGCACCCAGCGCGGCGAGGGAATACAGAAGGAGGGACATGGTTTTTGAGCGATGGTAGGCGGTCGGAGGACGTCAGAGTCAGACGATAAGACCCCAGCCTCTAGATAAGAGACAGCCTAGCCGAGCAACGTGCACAAGGCGCTCTTCCACCGTTTGGTCCCTCGGACTTCTTTGTACGTGATAGGAATTCGCATTCAATTGGCCGGCGAGATTCGGGACAACTACTGTAGAACTGCTGGGGAGGTAAATAGAGAGCTCAGATTTATTTCCACGAATATTTGACGAACTAGCCTGGAGACGGTGAGCGCGGCCCGCGAAAACTTGGAAACTTAAAGGGAGATGCCGTCAATGCCAAGTTAATGCCGGCGTGCCGTACGGGTCGTGTGATCTCGGAACATTACCTACGCACATTCCTCCTTCTTCGCTCTCGGTTGCACGCCGGCTCAGCGCCACGCCGGATGAACTCGATGGTTAAGAAGTGCATCTTGCTACTTTCTTTGGCTCGGCTTAGGGCTCCGCTCTTGCAATGCTCGTACGACGCTTGAAGGCCTCGGGTCTTTACCCGTACTTCGTCCCTCGAGCGCCAGGAGGCCAGCAGCGCCGGGTCCGTCGCCGTCGACTCGTGCAAGGTATGTACATGCGTACGATCTACTCCCTCGCCATCGCCTGGCTTACCCCGCCACGTCGTCGCCGCTTCGCCCGCTCCTGGCTGACCGGCGTTCGCGCCGCCGCCCTACGTGCACCAACGACACCGTCTGCACGGGGCACAACAGCGCTCCAAGGTGAAGCCGCGTGTGCATAGCGGGCGCGAATCCGTGCTCCGCCCTGCGCGCGCGGCTATGGTGGTGGTCTGCGGCCCCGACGCGACAGCGCCGCCACGTCCCCACGCACATGCATGTGCGTGGCAAGGACGTGCCCCGCGCCGCCGCCCTCGCCCGCCGCACCCAATGCGGTCCGCACAGCAGCGCGCACAAGCAGTTTGGTATAGGCGGCAAGCCACGGGGTTTCTTGACTGCGCACCGTGCGTGCCCTCTTCTTCCTATTCCGCAGTCACCGCTTAGTTAAGTTTCGCAATAGTCATCGAGTAATTTCCCGACATATTTACGGCCGCAGTCATTCGCAACCCCATCAGCTCGAAGGACCCGTCATCCCCGACCGACCACGCTCCGTTCCATTTATCCTTCTGCATGCATCTGACTTGCTCACTCTTAGTGCTTCAACGAGTGGGACATCGAGTACCCTATCTACTCGATTCCCAGATAACAGACTCTGCGCGTTCCACGCTCCCCAGCGGAGTCGCAGCGCGTCTGGAAGATGCCCGATGCTACGGGAGCGGGGCGCGGGCAGCGAGATTGGTCTGGACTCGGGTCCAGTGCACATCCTCCCGCAGGGCCGACCGCCCAACTCGCGCGAGTCGAAGAATGCGCCGCTCGAACGTTGCGCCCCGCGCCAGCTCACCAACTCATCCGGCGTCGCGCCGAGCTCAGAGTCCTCGGACGACGGCGCGCCGGCAGTTGCGCGGAAGCAGAATCGAGAATCATACGGCCGATGAACTCCATGATGTTCGGAGAAACGCACCTCCCTATGTACTTTCTTTCGCTCGGCTCAGGGCTCCAGGATCCGGGCCGCTGCCCGGCTCCTCGACGGCGGCGAGTCGGACTCTCTCTTGCAATGCTCGTAGCTTTCAGTTCAAGTAAACGCCGTGGAGGATTGATGGGCCTCTCGAATCGTGGTTCGCTAAGTTCTATTCCGCATCTTCGGACTCGCAATCGCTTCCTCTGACACTGTCTGATACAGCACTTGTCGACCAAAGCAAGGGGCTGTCGGGTTTCGACATAAGGATATCGGGTCGAAAGTTTTTTCCGACCCTCCCTGAGACCCCTCCCTCTGCTCTCCTGCCATATATCCTGTGATTTACGTTCTGCGAGCGTCAAATGTGTCTCCGGTGCTGAATATAATATCTTAGGCCTCACTTCTGAGCATTACATGTTGATTTCTGGAATGATATTCCCTGTTGTAAGCTCTGAAGGCCCGGGTGGAGGACCTCCAAAGCTCCGTTTCCAACCACTAGACCTTTCCCACCTTACCGATAATGTTTCTGGAGTGGTTGGATCTGTTCAAATTGTAGGGTAAAAAAGGTTTTTTTCAGCCCTTTGGGGAGACCCGACAGCCCTTTGGACCAAAGCTCCCTCCGATCTTTTTGTGGCCGCTTCGTCCTTGCGTTCGGATTAGTAGCCCGTGCACGTTTTATGAAGGTTGGCGCGCTACTCCCACCCCAGTTCCGGCCACGCACAGGAATGCATGCGATTCGTCGTTCCGTAGAATCTGTCGCCGTAAAGTTGGCCGTACTCAGCTGGACTTCTCTTCTCTCTTGACGGCTAGGATGTGCCAAAGACCTGCTACTGCACGTGGTGCGTTTTCAGCTTGTGGCGTATATCCCCCCATCTATCAGTGGGCCTATCCTTGGCCTATCCAGAGGCGCCCTCGTCCCACTTCCGTTTCCGGTCTGGCGCAAAATACTCATCCTTTGAGAAATTACGCACTCTCCAACTCAAGATCAGCTGTGACAAGGTGTCCAGCTCGGAGTCTTACAGAAAAGTACGCAAATGCTTCGTCAAGCGCTATCGAATGCCCACAAATTCTGGGTTTGAATTCTGGATCTGAGGCTCCGATATCAACGGTTAACTTACTGTAAATATACTTACCCGTCGGGCATCTCTGCGTTTCTCCACCGGGCGGGTCTTGGCGCCTCTTCGCACACACGTGGGGTGCTTCCCGGGAACTAAAGGGTGCTAAGCCTAAAGGCGTTTAAACGGCTGTATAACGCTCACCCCTTGCTTTGGAACCGGGCGGTGCATGCGCAGTCGCCGGCGTGCGTTTATGCTTTCCAGTGTCCACGCCCTGTGCTCGCTGGTGCCCTTGCATCCAATAGCCGATACGATATATATGTTTGAATAATTTCTATGAATTGAAGTCTTTCGTCTGTACCTTTTGAAGTCCACCATCAACGGTTCCTATTATAACTTGCATATGGCTTCATTAAGGTTATTACGACAAGTCTTCAAATCCCCTTATTAAAGGCAGGCTCCCCCAACCGTCCTCGCAAGCGCTCCCCGTCGCTATATGGTAGTCAGCAGGTGGCTAGATTAATCGCAGCACAGAACTTACAGCATGATCCACAACACGGGCAAGAAAAAGATCATGGAGACGGATGCGTATGTGATCCCGCTGACCTGAAATCCGACCTTATCGCCTGGAAGATGTTAGTGATCAGTTGACAACTGCAAGAAAATAATGTGCCATATTGGATCGACCAGAACCCGACAGTGAAGGATGTTTCTATAGGTAAGGAACGCAACACGATATAACAGAACGGCGACCTTGACGGGCAAAGTTCACCAGTTGAACGACCTCGGCTGCTTACGGCTCGTAGCAATCAACACAGTCTAAGTAGATCAATGGACATTCGTGATGCCCACATTGGAACAAACAATATCTCACAGGCTACAATAGGCGTCGTGATCATCTGAACCGCGAAGCCTGCATCCCTGGTGAGCTCCAGATATTCGGCCGGATGGAGGACTCACAGGTCACCGCCATCACGACGGCGGCGCCGATGTACGAACGGTTCAAGTCGTGGTTTTCGATGCAGAAACCGAACATGAGGAGGCCCGCGGGGAGGAGGAAGATCGCTGGCCACATGCCGTGCAATCTATACGTCCTCAGCGTCCATTAAGAACCCTCAATCTGCACCGAGCGTACCTCGACTCTGGCCGCACGCGCCCCTCCCGTTTCCGTGAGCGCTCCATCAGCTTATCCTGCCTGCCAATCAGTACAGGAACATTACTAGGAGATGAAGCGTACGATGACTGGCCCGGAGACCACCTCGCCGAGGACTCCGCCGATGGTGGTGCTAACGCTGAGCGCGACCCCAGTGCGGGCAGAATTCCACTTGTAGCAGGTCCTGAACAATGCCGAGACGGTTTTCGAGGGCATTACGCTGTTCACAGTGCCAACAACTCGGAGGCAGGTAGGTAAAAATCAGGTTACCTCCCAAGGGTCAGTGCGACAGCTGATCTCGGGGTAAGTATTGAGTTCAAATCAAACCAGGATTAACTTACCTGCGTACCAAGCAAGTATCCCGACTGGGAAGTACTTGAGCCTGCGGAAATGATGTGAGTCTCGTCTCGCAGAGAGAAGTGATGCAGACCCACATTCGGAACGGTCGCGCAAGGTCAAGGAGTTGCAGATTTCGGCCCACCGCCTTGCTTATGGCGGTCACCTTGCACATTTAATAAATTGCTGTATAAACACCTATTTTTAGTAGAAACTTAGCTCAGTTTTGGTGGAAAGTAAACATTTTCTGGGTCTCCTCTTGAATAAACCTTGAGATGAAAAAAATTGTTTGTGAACTTTCTCTTTTTTTATGAACTTTCTTTGTTTGTGAACTTTCTTTCTTTAGGGTGTATGTATTTTCTTGAGCCGCAAAAAAATGAATATTTTCTGCCTAACCTTAACCTTCATCTAGGGTTGAGCCGGGCCGGCTGCCAAGAATCCCCGCCAAGTCAATCTCATGGCATGCTTAGTGCCCAGATTTACAAGAAGTAAATTAGGTTAAAGAACGGTAAGTAAGGCAGTCTCCTACCCAACCGCGGTTTCGAGGTTCATCAATCTCAGTAGTGGTATTTTAAGCTAATTCTGAGACACTGGCTCACGGGGAAATTCGGACCGTTGTGATGTGACAAATGATGGGACTCAAGTTGGGGATGCGGTGGCTGGAATAAAACATGGGTAAACAGCATAGCCACAATTTCCGGCAACTTCTGGAAGTCATCTCTAAAATGTCTCTTTGGCTCTCTCCTATGGAATAAAAATACTCTGGGTCCCCTAGGTCTTTCACACTGCTCACCCCAACAGCCCAGGGCACATTTCTGATCTTTATTGGGGTCACGATCCAAGTTATTCATGGAAAAGGACACTTTCACCAAGTGTTTACCCCACTTGCTACTCATATTTGTGCCTTGGAGCACAAAACTTTTCAGGGAGGTCTGAAGAGATATAAAGAAAGTTGGGACCTCCAAACCTATTTTATTTCGGATAAATGAGCCCTCCCACTGATTTTCTACTGAATTTCGGGAAGTTGTTTACCTATGTTTTATGGCAGCCGCCGTGGACACTGGAGAGGTTCATCCCCCAAGTTAGGTCACACATCAGTCACATCACTGTGTCATTGGTAAGCCATTTTCTGTATCCAATAAAAATACCGCTACTGAGACTGATGAACCTTGAACCACGGTTGGGTAGGAGACTGCCTTACTTACCGTTCTTTAACCTAATTTACTTCTTGTAAATCTGGGCACTAAGCATGCCATGAGATCGACTTGGCGGGGATTCTTGGCAGCCGGCCTGGCTCAACCCTAGATGAAGGTTAAGGTTAGGCAGAAAATATTCATTTTTTGCGGCTCAAGAAAATACATACACCCTAAAGAAAGAAAGTTCACAAACAAAGAAAGTTCATAAAAAAAGAGAAAGTTCACAAACAATTTTTTTCATCTCAAGGTTTTTTCAAGAGGAGACCCAGAAAATGTTTACTTTCCACCAAAACTGAGTTAAGTTTCTACTAAAAATAGGTGTTTATACAGCAATTTATTAAATGTGCAAGGTGACCGCCATACTTGCTGTCGGTTCCGGTGATACACTGCATTCCCTGACCACCTACTACACTTAATTTGTTTAGGTGTGTGTATATCCAGCCTAGATGAGCATAGCTCAGCGTAACTCTCTCGGGTTGAACTACACAGGGTCTATGTAGGCACCTATGCTCACCCATAGCCATCTAGGCCGGATATACATAGATACATCAAACCAAGTGTAGGTGGTCAGGGAATGCAGTGATATTTTTCCCAGTCGATTCGATATGCGAGAGACCGCGCAGATAAAGCGTCTCTGGCAGGCCAACCAAAATCAAAACCCAGCACGCAGACGTCAAAATCGACGGCAGTATCAGCGTCCATCGCCAGTCAACATCCTGTGCGATGAATCGCCGGGGAGCGATGCCAGGTGGGGCTACATTGAATTCCTGTAAGCATATGACCGACTGAGATGAAGGCCAATCACACACCCACACACCCCAGTCACTACGGTACTGCTTGACGGCGCGGGGTGTCCGTTACTTGATCTCTTGAACTCCCGGTTCACAAGGACCGAGAAAAATGCTATGTAATAGCCATCTATTCCTGCTGCATTCTGTTACCGCGGCCGTAAACAAATATATCTGAGCGAAGGACTGGCTGAATCTGTGCTGAGAGGACGCAAGTTACTCGCTTACCACGCTGATCATGCAGTGCACGCTGCACGCTGAAGCTCTCGGGGTCGTACTTCTCATGATCAATTATACTCACTGCATTCAGCACCGTCATAGATCAATCATTGTCTAGTTGTGCCGAGCTGCCGGCTAGGTCCGTCGAGGTGTGGCTATCTGTTGCCACGCGGCTCGCACAGCCCGGTGACGGTCGCCTAGTCACCGCCCGGTCTATTTTTGTCGAGGCCTGTGACGCCCGGCTAGACTGGGCTGGTGGAGGTGGCTAGGACCGCCAGGACCACCTCGACGCCTTCGCGCGAGGCCATCTCATCTCTTGCTCTGTTTAGTTATTTGCACTCATGTCAACCCAAATAAATTGAGACCTAAGCGTCCTGTCTCCGGCATCCTTTTCAGTTAAGTTCTTCCATCTATTTTAAACTTTGCGCATCACGATGGCCTCGCCACAACTAGTCACACATGTGGCGAGCCGGCTCCACGTGCCTCGCCGGCACACTTCGGCTAGCTCTCGGCTAGGTCGCTCCCACATCTCTGGGCTACCCGGGGCCTGAATGCAGTGACTCGTATGCCGCAACACATCTTCGTGGGAACCAGTGCCGTCCACGGTGTTTAGGCCGTTGGGGTGACTCGACTTGCTTCCACCATGTCTGCCCACAAAGGAGGGAAACCCAAACCTCGGTCTGCTGCTAGTCAATGCTCGACGCTCTTGGAAGACGAAACTCGCTGCGCCGAGGTTCCGACCCATGGCTACCCAATCGAGCGCTGTCGTGTCCATCATGAGCAGTACCGGACTATGACGAAACGCTACAAGGAGGCCCAAAAATTCGTCGACGACACACTCGCCGGCGCGTTGATTCCCTCGAAAGAGGATGTCCTGACCTACACGTCCATCCCTACCATCATGGAGAAGGCTCGTTTGCTCAAGAAATACGTGATTGCGATCCGAGAGGAACGCACCGGGAGGGAGATCCACCATAATCGGTTCTTTCTAAAGGGTGCGCAATCTTTCGGGGGACTAAATCGTCAAGCAGTCGATGACGGCCACAAGATGCGCATAAAGGTCCTGGCCAAACAGATGATATACGCAGTGGAAATCAGGGACGCTCTGGAAGCACGGGCGCTACGCCTTCACATGGGAAATCATCCAGCCAAGGAATGGATGGAAGATTTCCAAACGACGCCCCTCGAAGACGAAGCAGACGAGGGCCCCCAGCCAGAGATGGATATATTCGCTTACATCCGTGCCCAACACGATAAGCTGCAGGAGCAGGCCGCGTTGAACGAAGGCGATGACCTGATCAGTTTGAGGTTACGATTGTGAGTATTGTAGTGCTTCGTTGCAACTGGGCGGATTTGGCTAACGCGGGCGAAGCGAACGCGAGAAGATTCTCAGAGTTTTCCAACACATCACCGAGCCTGAAATATTCTGGGCCGACTATTTTCAAGAAACCGGCAAGACTCCGCCACCCGATACTCCCAAAGAGCAAAACAGAGAAAGATACTCACGAACGCATGGTTGCAATACACTCGTCGGATCATATTTCATGATCCCCATCTCTGTGCAAAGTCACTGGACAAAGTCTCCGTGAAAGACTTCGTGATGGACGATGATTTCGGCGCAGACGATGTTCTTCGGGTCATGGAAATGTATAAAAGGCGCCTTTACATTGGGTTGAAGTGGTGGAAAGATTCGCTGACCGAGGCGATCGCAATGCGGGATAGTGCGGAAGCCAGTGCTCATATGGGAAACCTTGGTGAGCAGAAGCGCACTAAATCCAAGTCGCAAATAGCAAACTTAGTTGCAATGGGATTGTAGAGAACCGTTTCAAGATCTTGGGTGGTTGGATTTACAACAACACACGGAATACACCCGCACCTAATAAGGTGTGGTGGGTGAGTTAACGTTGACCTCCATAATCAAAAACAACACTGACGGAATGAATTGTGCAGACTATGTTCACTACAGAACCGCCCGAGTGAGACACAGAAAATGCTATGTCCGCCTGTGCTGCAATTTCGACGAGCTGCATACATTCCTTACGTTCAGCGCACTGATGCTGGGCAGCAACGCTCCGTCATTTTGCACGGACTCTCTCAACTTCGATCCTCCGATGGACTCCACGGCGTTTAGAAACCATTTGAGTCTTTGCGGAGTGATCGTCACAGACATGGTCAACGGTTATCAGAAGCTCAAAATTCCGGGCCCAGTTCCCAGCATCCTCCCGGCCAAGACACCAGGGTGCATAACCTGGGTCGAAGTACAATCGCGCGTGTACATCTTCGGTGCCATCCGAAACGAACCAGATGACTTCACGACGGCCTTTCTACGGGAACTCCGCGCACGCCCCGATCTCTTCACTGTCGTCACTCGCTCCGATACCGATCCTCCACTCAAGGTCGAGTCTTTTGGAGAGGTAACGGACCAGATGCGGACCCGGCAGTTCGAAGCGCCCCCCCAGCCTCCTTGGAATGCACCGGCGGGGAGAGG
The DNA here is from genome assembly GCA_029378255.1 of Mycena rosella. Taxonomy (NCBI): domain Eukaryota; kingdom Fungi; phylum Basidiomycota; class Agaricomycetes; order Agaricales; family Mycenaceae; genus Mycena; species Mycena rosella. The sequence goes on along the minus strand of JARKIE010000155.1, from coordinate 75,897 downwards.
CCCATGGAATGTCATGCGGACCGCCGTCGATGTTCTATACGGCGGTGGCCAAGGCCCATACGAAACACATGCCGGATACCTCTCGCCCGGATTCAACAATACGAAGGGTGCAAGGGGGCGGACGGAAACCTCATTCTTCTATCACAAGCACTTCCCCGTCAAATATTTCCTGATCCTCGATGCCTCACCCACTGGGAATGTCCATGATCTCGCGATCCAAGTTGCGTGGGCGGCCTTCCGGGCGAAAGGCCTTGTGCAGGGGAATTATGACAAGCGGAGATATGAAAAGGCCTCTGACGTGTTGTTCACCCAGCATGCCAGGGAGCGCTTGTCTTTCCTGCCGGACGGTGACTATACGGTGGCGAATCTGATGTACCGTGATTAGTTTCGTCTGGTAAATGTGACCCATAAATTCCTACCACTTGTATATGTAGTCTCCGAGTCCTGAAGAATATTTTTCCTACGCGGCCCTTTTAGTCGTCGTCTCGTCCACGACAGTAGCCGCTGTTAAATCAGGGTCGGATTGTCGATAGCTTCGTCGTGTCCAAACTTATAATCGACTACAAGTTTGAACGTACTCTCGATGATTTAGAATTCCTTCCAGTGCGTGTTGGTGAAAGCCAGAAATCCGAAAGGGGCAGAATTTGTTTGGCATCAAATTCCGGGGGAATACCTTCTTCCGTCTTTCTCTGACTCGCAACCGAACCCCTGGGCTGGCCGCTAATATCTACTTACCTCCCTCACGGAGCAAACCAGGCTCAGAGTCTTCTGTGCATCACCTTTTTCATCACCAAGGACCGCGTACCAAGCCGCGCAGTCCGTTCAACTTGACCTTGGCCGTCTTTCGACGTTCACCCATCATCATGCCGGTGAATTTTAGTAAACGATACTCACGGGTGGTGATACAACCTTTCCCGAGCTATTCTGTGAAATATTTGGCCTCATCACTGGCTACCTCGGCCGCCAAACAGCTCTCATGCGGCAGCTATCTGGCCGTTATCCTGGAGCCCTGGCGAGGCAGCAATGGGCGTGCTGCTGGTTACCTGGTTCAACCGGCGTCCCACCGTCCACTCCCAGATACCTATCTCCCCATCTCACCCTGCACACTAGGGCCGCGCGACCCACTGGTCCCGGACTTCGACTGGCAGTTCGGGGAATGTGTCCTGAACACCGGGAAAATATTTGTGTTCCGAGTTATCCGAGCCAAATCCGGCGGGGACGCAGTACGGTACTCCTTGTCCGAGGAGGCAGCGCTTATGCTTTCCGCTGTTTGCACCAAGGACGTCGAAGAACAGTGCGAGGTGAATCACGAGAGACGGATTGCCTGCACAAAAGCTGCGCGGGAGGCCGATGGTTTCCTTGATGAGGTTTCACTGTGGACGACCTTCAGCGTTAAGAGCACAGACGTTCCAGCACCCCCAGGCGAATTCTTCCCTCCGAATGGCGTGGACGCCCTCGTCAGCTATGACATCAAGAATTTTAAGGGCGTCCTCCCGGCCAGCCTCTGTTTTGAAGATGAGAAAGCAATCGCACGGTGCTTCCACTCGTTTTGGCAGGACAACAGTGACAACTCACCATTAAATTAGGCTAAGAAGACGATTCTCTGACCCAGCGACGGAGAGGACGATAGTTTGGAGCATGGACCAGGTAAACCTTATCAACTGTTTGTGGCTGCCAAAATCTCATTCAAGCGTACTGTATAATCACACTGACGATTATCATTTTTAGGGCCCACCCAGGTGCAATTTGAACACCTAAGTGTCGAATTGCACATAGGTGGATCTGAAATTTAATTTACTTCTAGTACTTTTGGTCCCACTGATTTTGTAACCTAAAATAATAGAATAAAATTATGATTTGGCTGCCCTGAAACCCATTCGAAAGCCTACGATTTAGATGACACGAAAGTCCAACTGAAATTGAAAACCAAAATCACACCAACAATTATCATATTTTGGGTGAGCTGAAACTTTATTCAAAACTAATCCGAGATATGTCCCATTGGTTCGGCATTTCCCGGACCAATGGGAAAATTTGCGGACTCGTTTCGAATAAAGTTTCAGCTCACCCAAAATATGATAATTGTTGGTGTGATTTTGGTTTTCAATTTCAGTTGGACTTTCATGTCATCTAAATCGTAGGCTTTCGAATGGGTTTCAGGGCAGCCAAATCATAATTTTATTCTATTACTTTAGGTTACAAAATCAGTGGGACCAAAAGTACTAGAAGTAAATTAAATTTCAGGTCCACCTATGTCCAATTCGACACTTGGGTGTTCAAATTGCATCTGGGTGGGCCCTAAATATGATAATCGCTGGTGTGAATACATTCATTCGACCGTCACGTGTCACGCACCCCTGGTCGATGGGAATGTTGGTTTTTGGTCACGCGTAACCCACCCCTTGGTCGAATGCAATTTTCGTCACGCAGGCGGCAAATCACCTCCGCAACACGTAAATTTGAAAATTTTCGTTCCGGTGGTTGAAATTTTTGGTTCTGTCACGCGAAATTTGGGCCGTGGTCGAATGGTCGAACTGGTAATTTGGGTCACGTGTCACACCCCCGTTCGAATGTAATTATACAGTAGGCTGTTGAAACATCTATATATCATCCCATCGAGGAGGATTCCCGAAATTTCACCTCGCCACAATCGAATTCTCTGCGAAAATAGAAAGGCCTCTCAGCCCTGATCGGGTCGACGAGTTCCCGGAGCCGCTTGGTGACGACGACTGGAGCTACGACGGGTGGGGGATGGGAGGTTATGGCTCGTCGGAGAAACCATCTCCACCACCGCCCTCGTTTGATCCTGCCGCGCTCCAAGTCATCTATTTCGACGTCTATGGGACTCTCATCGTATGTTGTAGATCTTAGGATATCAAGCACATACGATTAATGACAACTCTAGGACAGCGAAATGGGCATATTTGACGCCCTGCAGCCCTTCTAGAACACTGTCCGTCTCGATTCGATCGACGCGAAGCCCGCACACTCTACTTCGAAGTAGAGATGGAGGCGAAGCAGCGCATTCCACAAGCACGATACTCGCAAATTCTCGCCCACGCCCACGCCGACGTGGCCACGCGTCTCGGTCTCTCAGTAGACGAGCGCTCATCGTCCCTGTTCGCCGCCTCGCTCTCCAGCTGGCCCCTGTTTGACGACGCAGTCGGGTGTCTTCGAACCCTGGCGTCCGTGATACCCAACATGGTTGGGCTCTGCGACGTTGACAACCCCCACGCTCCCTCCTTCGCCGCGCTCGAGCCGTACTTCTCTGAGGTATTCACCTGGACGCGTCGCACACGTACAGGCCCTATCCCCGCGCCTTTGACACGTCGTTGAAGTACCACGACGCGCTCGACGTCCCGCGGGAGCAACGGTGCATTGTGTCGAACGGCCTCCTCCGCGATCTGGAACCCTCGCGCGAGCTGGGCGTCCCGGCGGTTTGGATGCGTTACCCCGGGAGCCTCGCGGTAGGTGTCCCGTCAGTGGAGCGTTCCCCTCCCGTGAAGGTTTGCGTGGATTTCGCAGACTTGGTATCGAACATTCACGAGAGTAAAACCGCTGTCTCAGCCGCTGCGTAGATAGTCGTACTAGTGCTTCCTATCATTGGGTTCTGATCGGCGGCTAATTCCGCTTCTGGAGTATATTCCCTGTCTAATTTACACGCTGGATTTTGAATCTCCGCACAACGTCGCGGTTGAACTTCTTGACAACGGAAGATGCCGACAGCTCGCGTGATGTCGGAACGGAACGTGATGGCGGAACATTCCGGCTAACTTGACGGCGTGGATCATCATCTTCTTGAATCTTCCTTCGTTCTTAAACTTTGCTAATTGCTTTCTTTCTTTTTTGACGTTGCGACCCATCGGCAATGAACCCATCGACGCTGAGCAGTTTACCGCTCAGTTCGCTCGAGCTCAGAGCCTCGGAACGCGTTGCATTACACCTATGTCAGGGCGCAAACGCGACTCCGACTCGCCCTGATTCAGACCGAGTAGAATGGCCGCTATTCTACTCGTTCTGAGATCTCAGCTCTCATTTCGATTTCGCGCTGAGCTTCAAGTTCAACTTATTTCTCGCAGCAAGCGCGAGGTCGGTCCTTCGTATCCCGGGCCTGAAACTCAAGTTACAAGTCCTCGGTACCTGGTTCCGTCGACACGCGCGGTCGCGCTGGATCCAGGAGCTCCTGAACGCTGGCTATAGTCTTCTACACAGTCCACGCCTACCTCGGTAATCCCGCCCGCGCGCCTCGGTTTTTGAACCGCCTTTACGTGCACGTTGGCCATGGACGCGCAATGCTCCCGACTATGCGGCCACCAAATTCTGCTGCCTCACTTCCAACGCTGTCAATGCGCACTTAAGCGGAAATGAACCCTTACATGTGCACGGAAATGCACCTATCGGCCCCTGGCGCTATACTCCCGAATCTGAATCCGAATCGCGACTTCTCTTCTCTTCTGCCGCTGGCGCTGCTGGCACTTCCTGTCCAGCCATATCCGGGTTCCGAGAGCTGTTGACACTTGTGGCGTCGGCTGCTGTGTATATCTCCTGTCTTGGAATTCGTTGACTCTGGCGCATCATACCTGGACCTCGCTCTATCGTAGCCGCCGACTGTGCTCCCGTTCGGCGCGTCGGCCTATGGGTTCCAACTGGAGCCTTGAGATCGATCAATGTCGATTCGGACTATTATAGTAGGCAATGCTTCTTCCCCCGGTTCCCCTTGCCCTTCTCATCTTGAAGGCCCCGCTTCATCTTGAAGCCTCGTCCTCTCGCCGCTTACCTAATGCCTTCAAACGCCGAGCGGGCCCCTATACGCTTAAACCTGAAGTAGGTTTTTAAAGTCGCTGCAAATATATCTTCGGCGCGTTCCAACTTCTCTCGGCATCGGCCCTGGTAGCCGTGAAAGAGATACTTACAACGGACTCGATTTCTGCATCGGGCATCTCTTGGCGTCTGTCTATTCAATCTTCTTCGCACACCCGCGGGTTCCAGGTATCCCTATCTCTCCAGGCTTTGCTGGCAACATACCTGAGGGCGTTTGAAGGGCACGGGTATACTGGCTTGCGGTTATGCTTTCCGCGCTGGGCCCGATGCTTACAGGGTTACCGCTACACCCCGAGATTGCACGCCGATGAGTATGCTTTCTTACACTACACCCGATACTTACCTCTTACAGCAACTTGATGCCGATGCTCCTCAGCCCGATATTCTCCAGGCCGATGCTGGCGCCAGTTTCTGCCCTCGCCGATGATCTTACACCCCGAAATAATCGCCCGCCCGATGGCTACGCTAGCTTACGCCCGATGCTGACCCACCGGGCCTCCCGCAATCACCGTGCAAATCCCGTCCCTGGCGTTTATTAATTGCGTGCCGAGGTCCGTACACGTTTCCTGCGACGAAACAGCTCGAGGGGAACGTTTCCGCGAGTATTGAATTTTACGCGAAGGAGAGGGGTTAGTGGTGCGTTGCCATGGTCCCCCTTCCTTTCGCTCGTCGTACGCATCATGACGCTGCCCCACAGCAGAAAATCACAGTCGCGAGGCAGACGGGGATACTTGCATCATCGAAAGCATGAGGCCCGCGTCATATGTTTCCGTACGGCGTTTTTTCCGGCTTCTCGGCTTCCCTTCCCTTCTCGCACAGGAGTCCGCGAAGGGAAAAATTGGGGGCGAGACGGACGGCTTGCCTGCGGTGCTAGAAGGCTTCTGGTATTTTCATAGGGCGCAATGAAGCCATAAAATAAATAGATGAATTTTCTTAGTACATCACGGGATTAATGACGGGCTTACATACACATCCCAAAAGGGGAGCTTGCCCTTTCAGCACCACCACCACCAGCACGCACTATGGACTACCGCGGGGACCGCCCCCCGCGCCAGACGCGCCCTCGCCCGTCGTCGCAGTCACCGGGGCCCACAGCGTTCGACCGTCCGCAGCCTTTCCTCCCCAACGACGGCTCCCGCGGGAATGTGTCCTTCAGGAACACGGAGCAGGGCGACCGCACGGCGCCGCTCGATACACCAAGAAGCGGACGAGGAAACACGTTCCAGTCGGCGTACCAGCAGGCCGGCGACCCCGAGACGGCCGATCCCGAAAGGGTGCTGAGGAAGAAGAGCCTTGTGCGGCCTGACCGCGAGAAGATCGAGCCGGGGCATCGGCAGTGGCATTATCGCAGTACGGTTGCCAATTTGGAGGAGGAGGGGCGGGGACGAGTTGGGGTGCAGCCTTCGAGTGCGTGGAATTTCGTTTTTTATTTTTTATTTTTATTTTCTTGGCGCGGGGCGACGCCTGTCTGCAGGCTGTCACCCCGTGTCCAGCGGAGATATCCGCGGTGCTTTTTATTCTCGGGGCGTCATCCTGCCGTCGGCCTACAAGTTGCGACCCCAGTTTCCACCCGAGATATCCGCGGTGTTTCTATTTCATTTTTCTGGGGCGTCATCCCAGCGTCGCGGGGAGCGAGGGGGGCGTAGGGGGAGGTCCCAGATGTCTTTGGAGCCATCTACTCTGCGTTTGCCTGCAGCCTGCGACTCTAGTTCCAGGCTGTGCTCGCCGGCCTCGTATTTTATTTTCGGGCGTCATTCGGGGGCGATGGAGACGCAAGGACGCTTCGGGAGTGCGGCGACGAGACTCCCCTTGTCCTCCACTGTTTGTTTCTCTTTCGTTTTATTTTCCGAGCGCATCCGGGAGCGATAGACGCAGGGGCGCTTAGGGAGAGCGGCGAGGAGCCCCGTCCTGTGTCCCACTCTACGCTTGCCAGCAGGCTGCGACCCCATTTTATTCTAGGGGCATAATCCCATCGTTGCGGGAAGCGGGGGACGCTTTGGGGAGGTCTCGGGTGTGCTTGGCGGGCTGACGCGAGTCGTCTGATCGCTCGGGCGTCTGCATGGCCCGTTGCTCTTGCTCTTTGTTTTTTGGGATGTTGCTGGACGGCAGCGATTCCGACGGAGGCGCTCTCTGTCGCTGGAGATATTTGCATCTTTGGCACGTCGTCGGATGTTTCGCCGATGCTGCTGGGCTGGGAGACTTCCTGCTGCATGGCCCCCCACTCCGTGTCGGAAGGGCCGTTTCTTATGTCGCTTCTATTTCGTTTTGGGCTTCGACGGTGACGCGCGAGCTTTTGGCCATCGTTGTAGGCGAGAGCAGCGTTTTGGAGGGATGACGTGCGTCCACTGTACGCTCGCTCGCTGCGAGGTCTGATGGCCCGTTGCTGCTTATTGTATCCCCGAGATGCTTCCGGCGCCACGTCGAGGGCGGACTTTGCAGCAGCGAGGAGTTGAGTCGGGGGTCATTTCCTGCCCACGCTACCTTCGCTTGCAGGCGGCGAGAGCTCTGGGAAGACTTAGTCTCTCAAGTCTCTCCACTGTGCGATCGGGCCCCTGTTTCTTCCTCTGCTTTCTATTTATTTTATATTTATTTTCGTGACCTCGAGTACACTTTCCCTTCTTTCTATATACCTCCAAGCCTTGTTCTTACCCAATTCTCAGCCACCGGAAACTATCCTCAACGCGAAGCCCTCCGACGAGGACGATCACTATTGGCCCGCGAAGAAGACGTCCACGAGTCCGGCCTTGCTCTCTTCAAGCGCGGCGCCACCCTGCGCCGCAAACGCTCCTCCGCCGCCGCCCCCCTCAACCCCACCCCAGAGCCCCCCGCCAAACGCAGCGGCTGCCTCGGCGACTACGCGCCGGGGCCCAAAGGCCCCTGGATGCTCTACTGCTACCTCATCACCGCGTGTATCCCCACCCCCATGATGCGCGGCTGCGGCCTGCGCTCGGCCGAGCAGCAGCGCGCGTGGCGCGAGAAGATCGGGCTCATGAGCATCATCGGGATGCTCATGGCGGTCGTGGGGTTCATCACCTTCGGCTTCACGCAGGCCGTGTGCGGGACGCCGCCGAACCGCTTCCACGGGGGCGCGGTGGGGACGGATAACATCGGGAACGGGTCCGTCGTCATCAACGGATACGACTACGACTTTGGGGCGTTCCACCACCCACAGGCGGGGAGCACGTTCCCCGACGGGAAGACGAATCCGCTGTTTGTGGGCGGGTGGGGGCTTGCGGGGAACGACGCGAGCTTTTTGTTCCAGAAGACGAACCAGAATTGCTTGGGGATCGTGAGCAAGTCGAACGGGTCTGCGATTACGGGGACGAACGCGGAGATGGACTGGTACTTTCCGTGCAATGTACGGCCACAGACGGGGACGACGTCGCCGAATGTGACGGCGTATACGGCGGCGACGAACTGCCACGTCACGGTCAAGGGGCAGCTGAATACCATGAAGCCGCAGGGGCAGGTCTACTTTACGTGGGACGACGTGCGCAATACCAAGCGCAATCTCGCTGTCTTTGAGAGGTACGTCGCGCTTATCATGTCATGACTTTGCAGCTAACTCGTTATGCACAGTTCCGTGCTCGACCTCGAGCTGCTCGCGTGGCTCGACCCGGCGCAGGTCACCTTCCCCGCCGTCTTCAACGAAATGAAGGCCGCTGGCTCGACGTGGAGCAACGTCGACCTCACGATGCACCTCATGCGACGGGACCAGATGCAGCTCGGACACTGCCTGCAGGACATGATCACCGTCGGCTTCATCGACACCAACTCGATCGGCTGCGTCGCGTCGCAGGTGCTGCTCTACATTTCGCTCATCTTCATCGTCGGCGTCGTCATCATCCGCTTCGCCATGGCCGTCATGTTCCAGTGGTTCTTCTCGCAGAAGCTCGGCAATTTCCCCAAGGAGACGTACGAGCAGCGCATGACAAGGAGCGCGGAGATCGAGGCGTGGACCAACGATATTTACCTGCCGGCGCCGAGCGGGTATCGCCCGAATGTGGGCAAGGGCGGGGTGGGCCTGAAGAGCAAGCAGGAGAAGAGGCGGACGTTTTTGCCGAGTCATTCGAGGTTCACGCCGGCGGAGGGCATGGCGGGGAAGGGCGGGCGGCCGACCACGGCGTACGGGCCGCTCGACTCGTCGTCGTCGTCGAACTACAAGCGCTCGACGGTGTACGCGGGGTCGATCGCGACGGGCAGCGGCAAGGGCACGCCGTCGGACGAGCGGCGCCCGCGGAGCCTCATGTCGTGGGGCGGGGACGGGCGCATGTCGATGCGCGGGACGTTCGCGGAGAACCCTTGCCCGTTCCCGCTGCACAACGTCGTGCCGCAGCCGCCCGCGGATTACGAACCGTTCAACTTCCCGCTCGCGCACACGATCTGCCTCGTCACGGCGTACTCGGAGAGCGTCGAGGGCCTGCGCACGACGCTCGACTCGCTCGCGACGACGGACTACCCGAACAGCCACAAGGTCATTCTGATCATCGCGGACGGGATGGTCAAGGGCGCGGGGAACGACCTGACCACGCCGGAGATTTGCCTGACGATGATGAAAGAGTTTGTGGTGCCGCCGAGCGAGGTGGAGGCGCACTCGTACGTCGCCATCGCGGACGGGCACAAACGGCACAATATGGCACGCGTGTACGCGGGGTTCTATGCGTACGATGACGCAACGACGGAGCGGTCGAAGCAGCAGCGCGTGCCGATTCTCCTCGTCGCCAAGTGCGGTAACCCGCTCGAGGCGGACGACGGCAAGCCGGGAAACCGCGGGAAGCGCGACTCGCAGATTGTGCTCATGGCGTTCCTCCAGAAGGTCATGTTCGACGAGCGCATGACGACGTTCGAGTACGAGTTCTTCAACGCGCTGTGGCGGGTGACGGGTGTGAGCCCGGATCGGTACGAGCTCGTGCTATGCGTCGACGCCGACACGAAGGTGTTCCCCGACTCCCTGACGCGGATGGTGAGCTGCATGGTGCATGATGGGGAGATCATGGGGCTGTGTGGGGAGACGAAGATTGCGAACAAGGCGGAGACGTTTGTGACGATGATTCAGGGTGCGTTCTTGTCTTTTTGTCTTCGTTTCCGTCGTTCTTATGACCTTCGCAGTGTTCGAGTACTATATCTCGCATCATATGACGAAGGCGTTCGAGAGCATGTTCGGCGGCGTCACCTGTTTGCCCGGGTGCTTCAGCATGTACCGCATCAAGGCGCCGAAGGGCGACTCAGGCTTCTGGGTGCCCATCCTCGCGAACCCGGACATCGTCGAGCACTACTCGGAGAACGTCGTCGACACGCTGCACAAGAAGAACCTGCTCCTACTCGGCGAGGATCGCTATCTCACGACGCTCATGCTCAAAACATTCCCGAAGCGGAAGAACATGTTCTGCCCACAGGCGGTGTGCAAGACGGTTGTGCCCGATACGTTCCGCGTGCTGCTCTCGCAGCGGCGGCGGTGGATCAACTCGACGATCCACAACCTCGCGGAACTCATTCTCGTGCGCGACCTGTGCGGGACGTTCTGCTTCTCGATGCAGTTCGTCGTGGGCATGGAGCTCGCGGGGACGCTCGTTCTACCCGCGGCCATCTCGTTCACGCTGTACCTCATCATCTACTCGGTTATCCCCGGCCACACGAACACGACCGTCCCGCTCGTGCTGCTCGCGTTCGTGCTCGGGCTGCCGCTCGTACTCATCATCGTCACGACGCGCAAGATCGCATACATCGGGTGGATGCTCATCTACCTGCTCAGTCTCCCGATCTGGAACGGCATCCTGCCCGCGTATGCGTTTTGGCACTTTGACGACTTTTCGTGGGGGCAGACGCGCAAGGTCGCGGGGGACAAGACGCATACGGGGGACAAGGAGGGCGAGTTTGACTCGACGGATATTGTGATGAAGCGGTGGGCGGAGTTCGAGCGGGAGAGGCGGTGGAAGAGCGGGACGGGCTCGAGGGACGAGGAGGGCATGTATTATGACCGGAAGTGAGTGCTCCTTGCGTATCTTTTGCAGCCGCTGACGGTGAAGAACCCAGGACGGATCCCAGCAACCGCAACTCGCTGACGACGTCGTCGGACAACGTACACCCGCCGTCGGGCGGGTTCGACGCATCGACGGTCGACTCGACGAACTACAACGCGGTGCCGCGCCAGAGGCACGACAGCAACACGTTGCTGATGCTCCCCACGCCGCTCGCCGTGTCGCGCCACACCACCGCGAGCGCGAGCAGCAGCGGGAATCCGATGTCGTCGTCGTCGTCCGTCGCCATGGCGCGCTCGAGCGACGGCGGCGACGAGGGCTTCGACCCGAGCGCGTCGGCGCACCGGCTCATTTCCAGCCCGCAGAGCGCTGTCATAGACCACTGGAACGACGCGTACGAGCCGCCGGCGTCGCCACCGGTGCGCCCGCCTCGGGAGAGCTACCCCCGCCCGAGCATGGAGACGCCGCCCGGGAGCGCGAACCCGTTCATGCGCGGCGTCATCGGGAGCGGGAGCCCCGGGGGCAGCGGGAGCGGGAGCCCGGTGATGTACGACGAGCCGGAGGAGAGGCCTGCGTCGCCGCCGTCGCGGTATGGCAGTTCGGGGAGCCCTGCGCGGGGCGTGCGTCTAACGGACAGCGGGCCCGTACCTGGGCCCGAGGGCGGCGTGCGACGGGTGGCACGGCCCAGCGCGCGGCGGCCTACGTCTCAAGCACCCGTCGGCGCGGGCGGCCAGGGCCCGCAGCAACCGCCGCCACAGCAAAACCGGTACTCGCGCAACTCGATGGGCTTCAGCCTTCCGCCTGGTGCGGCGCCGCCGCAGGGGTATGGAAACTAGTTCCCAGGGTATTCGTTCGGACACTTCCTTCTTGTTTCGGAGGACTGTGCAGCGTGTCTGGTGCGGAGGGGATGAGGAGTATATATATAAGATAATACCTTGGCCCGTTTCTTTTTCCTTTTTCCTCTTTTCTTCGTTACGCACCGGACTAACTTCGATGATACCTAACGAACACCGTTTACCGCACTCTATGACCTGCTTATACCTACACTGTAATGAACTGCATTCATGAATAAACTACTGGCTTTTTGGATGACCGAAAACCAAGGAGACCCGTCGACGTCTCCTTGGTTTTTGATGTCTTCTTGATGTGTATCCACATACTCTGTGAGCTTGCTACTTATGGGCAAGTTGTACGACTTGCTTCATTCCTTCCTCGCGAACCTCACCTTCCGCTACAGAATGCCTCGGTGGATACTAGCTCGCAAATAATCTCCCAGCAGCACGGATTTTCAGTGTGCTTTCCGTGCGCGGGCCGACCTCGCGCTCCTGCATCGTAGGATCTCCGAGTACTACTTCTACGAGATACGCCGCCTGACGCGCGAGCGCGAGGAGCTTAATACACACCTCAGCCTGTACTACGCCAGATTCTTTCGCCCCTCCGCATGCTCCCGGAGCTGCTCGCCAAAATCTTCGCCTTGGTCGTGCTGTCCGGCCCCGTTGACAGGGAGCCATGAACCCTATCTCCGTCTCAGGCGACGTGGGGTTCGGGGCATGTGTGTCGGCGATGGCGCGCGATCGCTCCCCAGGCTGTGGACAAACATCGGCATCGATTTCTGCATGGACCACGGGAGCGCCACTAGGTATCCTGTGTCAAGTCCAGCTCGACAAGTCTGCGCGGTTACCGCTGAACGTAACTTTCGATTGCGATATTAGCCCGAGGCTGAAATCTCCGCGTGGCGAGCACCAACTACGCCTTTTACGACTGCTCGTCGACCACTGCCCGCACTGGTCGACGTTCATGATCAGAAGGTGCGATTCGCTGCTCGCCGAGCTCGTTGATGTTAAGGGGCGCGCTTCGCTCCTGGAGGAACTCAGGGTAAATCATCGGCGCCTCCCCCTCTTTGGTTATATGGCCAGGTGTTAGTCCTCGCGCCGAGTCTGCGCGCAGTGTTCGCCAACCAGAACCTGCCCATGGGGTCCGTGACGCACGACGTCGCGCGCTTCACTCTCGCCTGGAACTGTACACAGGGGTGGAATATCTGGACGTGTCATATCAACGTACTGCGCCGGTGCGCGCCGTCCCTCATCGAGTCGAGTGTTCATTAGACACACTCGGGTCTCGTCCCTTTGTCATGTTTCTGAACCTGCGCCGCCACTGCGCGCGCTGCGCCTGCTGCCTCGAATTCCTCTCGGCGGCCGCGTTCGAACTGATACTCTGTGGAGGCGTCTCCGCCTTCGTCTGCCGGTCTGCCTGCCGTCTCAAGAAGCTCGCTTTATACCGCCCACGCTCGCCCGTTGCCCCCATCCTCGCCGAGACGCCGTTGCTCGAACACCTGCTCGTCTCGCGCCTCCACGACACCCCCGATTTTCTGCCCCGCCTGTGTACGCTCGTTGTAAATGCAGGCCCAGGCCCCGAGTTCAGCGCCCCCGCCTTTCTGGACGCGGTGGAGGCACGGTGGGCAACCTCGAGGCGGTCGTTCTCTTTGCGATCCGCCTGACTGCTGCAACGCTCTGTGGGTCTAAAGTCTGCGCTTCGCGGGGCTGCAGTTCCATCCGTCCGCACAGGGAGCTTCGACTGGTAGAGTGGTTCCCAAGAGATCTTTATATGAAGACGTTCACGTGGAACCGCTGATTCTGTCGGTAGGGCTTGTGATATTCGACGGCTGCCAATCCCGTGTGCAGGTACTCCAGTAAAAAGCACGCGCAGCGGCGGGTGCTTTGTACTGGAGCGCCTGCAGCGTAAAGGTATGGAGGCTAGCCTATGCATTCGTGTTGGACTTCATTGCCGATTATAGGCCCTGTTGTAATTATAGTGTGTTACACAGTAGGGATTTCGTCCTGATTTCGAGCTCTGGACTGTCTGAATCTCTGATTTTGGAACCAGCATGCAGGGCCCAGATGATGCTCCTCACGCTTTTGTTTACATTTCCCTCCGAACCTGGGACTGGTTAACTGGGCCTAGATAAAGTCAAAAACTATTAAAATGTGACCCGATAGCGTAAAATTGCAGCACATATATCGATTTTCGGTGTCCTTTTCCGATGTATCCGCATGGAACATCCTTTGACCTAGCTTTACTCACCCACCATATCTTATTGGGCGCTGGTTTATTTCGCGAGGTGCTGTAAAGCCAACCACCCAAGATCTGAACACAGAGTGACTCAGACCATCTGTGCGTGTCATCAAGTCTCACGTAGACCGCCGATGTCAACACTGGCTTGCGAGTGGTCGTTGACGAAAAGCGCTTTCGTCGTCGACTCTTCCACTACGGAAGTCCGACCGTTAGTCACTGTGATGATTCTGAGAATGTCGTCGGAACCGAATTTTAAATTATCCTCCTTCACCAAGTCTTTGAGTGAAATGACTCGGCGAACAGATCTGGATGGTGAAAGATTATTCGACGGAAATATTGCGCGAACACTTTGAGGATTACTATTGGAGATCACCTATCTGGCCACCCTAGTTAGTTATATAGGTGTCCTGCCCTATGGGTGTCCTCCCCGGACTAAAATAAACCGGTTTGGTCCGGCCGTTTTCAGACCATCTCGTTTGATGTGATCTTGTTTTTGGACCATGATTCATGAACATGATGATTCATCGTGAACACGGCTGGAAATGTCTTTTGCCCTCTCTTTTCAAGATCTAAAACCTGTATACCAAACATTAATGGACTACAGCAAGAAAACTTTAAAACTTTGGCAAAAACGAGAAAAAAACACCTAGAAATCTCATTTACACTTTCGCAGATCTTGATTTGCTTTTCTCAATTACTGTTTTGGAGTTTGCCGGTCTTGATTTGCTTTTCTCAATTACCGTTTTGTAGTTTGCCGGTCTTGATTTGGCTTTTCCCGATTTTAATCTCACCTGGTCGACTTTCAATCTTGCTGTTGCTCTGTTCTTGATTTCCTAGCGACACTTCTCATTCCAAATGCCTGTAAAACCATTTCACACTGGCAGGTTTCTTTCCATGCTGACCTTATCTGGAGTCTTATCCCAGTTTCACATCGCCAATTTAAAATGTGCACTACCTACCCGCATCACATCAAGTCTGTGGTTTTCTAAGTCGGGCTTTTGGCAGCGGAAGCAAAAATAAGCGAGGAGGTCAAAAAAGGTCCGTGGGTGCTGATGTAAGTGAGTGGCTGTGCGGATTCGAGGGGGACGCGGTGTGACGAAATGGGTGGGCAGTCACTCTGGAGTGATGACTCCAGAATGAGCACGATGTGTTTGTGTAGAACGTGTCATGAGAGGGGATTTATCATAGGAAATGAGAGGGTATACATAATTGCACACCTGTTGGATGGCTTCTTGCAACCGCAAAACTTCTCCATGCTGCTCTTGAAGCCTTAGGCAGTCCCCAATTTGTGTGCGGAGGACTGCATTGACCCGGTCGCCCAGCTGAGAGAATACAATATGAATAGTTTCTAGAGGCAGAGGCACAAGCTCTTGGTTGTCCATGAGCAACAGCAGAGACTGTGTCTTGGGGCAGCAGTGATGGGAATATGTTGATGGCCCACGGTGGAGAACCAGGATCAAAAAAGCCAAGGTTGAAAGGAGAAAGTTAGCCACATTGAGAGGTACAGCTGCTGAGTGAAAACGAGATGGCTTAATACGAGAAGGGAATGGGTGAAATAAGAATGAGATCACCAAAACAAATCCGAATCAGAAAATTGTGATCTCGTTTTCGTTTTGATTGATCTTGATTTCATTCTCGGCCATCTTGATTTCATTCTCGGCCATCTTAATTTCATTCTCGGCAACCTTGATTTCATTTTGGGTGATTTCATTTTCGGGGAGGCACATCTCACTATTGTAGGTGTTTCCCGCGCTTAAGATCCCGTCTGGGAACCTTTGCTTTTTGAACCGTGTTATAGGTGTCCTGCCCGGACTAAATCAATGATCTTGTCTCACGACCGTCAATCTCATTTAGCCGCCCAAAATATCTCGTTTTCAACCGTGATCATCATGCACACAGTGCAAAAGCAAAGGTTCCCAGATGGGATCTTAAACACGGGAGACACCTACAATGCCTCCCCGAAAATGAAATCACCCGAAATGAAATCAAGGTTGCCGAGAATGAAATCAAGATCAATTGTGAAAGTATGGGTTTTGGGAAAACCGGGATTAAAACCAGGATCAATGACCGGTGGCATTGCCGGCAGGTAAGCGGAGTTTAAGTCCATCAAACTGCACTTGCCGCAAACCTGCCGCCCCCCTAAGGCCTTTGCAGTGTCATACTTTCAGACGATAAACATCAGACTGAAGGTCTATCTGAAGAACATTGCACTTAGTTTTGTAGATATGGGTACGAAAGTACCTCGTGCGGCACTGCCGGCAAGCTCTATGTAATTTCAAAGTTTATGCTACTCACCCACAGGCCAAATACACATACATGAAGTGCTCCTACACATTTATGGTATGTATGGTGGCCATAGATGTCGGGTTCCAGGCGGAATGTGCGAGAGGTTGCGGTTAGGGGCATTGCTTCGAGGTAGTGCCGGCATATCGTTTGATCACTGATCACATCATCCCCGGTCGTGATCCCGGTCTTGATCCCGGTCTTGATCCCGGTTTTCCCATTTCCCATTTGTTCTCAATCAATCAAACGAAAACGAGATCACAATTTTCTGATTTGGATTTCGTTCTCCATCATTTCAATCTCGTTTTTGGTGAGTTCATTATTGTTTTGGTGATCTCATTCTCGTTTCACTGATTCCGTTCTCGCATTACAGCAGGAAGTTCGGGAATTGGCCACACCGGCAAACTTACCGGCGGCACAGCTTCGGCATATTTCGGAGTTTGAAATGTGGCCACCATCACATTTGGTGCTTATTTTTGCCTTTTACTTTCTTTTGGCTTGACCGGGTACTGATAAAATGAGAGAACAAACCCCGGAATACACCTACCTACCTACCTACCTACCACTGGGTATATCCATGTTGCTACCAAGAATATATATGAATCTGCCTTGATCACATTTGTCTGAGACTCTGAGCAGTGAGTCTGCCCGTTTCACAGACTTGTTGGGGATACATGTCAGCACAGCGGCTCATCGGGTTCTCGAAACGCGACTGAGGCAACTGGACAAGGGAAAAGCAGAGTTGGAGGGGACAAGAAAACAAGCAGCTGGAGTATAACCAGAATAGTATAGAGAATAGTAGAATAGTACAGGGTTTATATACAAGCGCCAAGGGATTTATAGGGGACTAGGGGGTTTGGTGTCTGTGGTAACAAGACACATAGGGTTAATGCACAATATTAATACCGATCGGGATGTGGAGAGGTTGAGTCCGGAATAACGGAGTTGAACCCCGGGATATCGGAAAAGAATTCCGGATCATGACAATACAGGAACAGAACCATCTTGAGTACTGACGTTGACAGAGTCCAGCGATCATGAATGCATGGACCATAGCCCACACAAATAACATTCATAAGGCCCTCCGGGCAGTCCTGTAACCTCCATGTTTCAGAAACTGTGTATATATCCTGTCCTGCGCCTGACATGTACCGTCCTAGTACTCCCCTGTCGTAAGTAAATGGTACCTGGTCAGCCCCACTCTGTCTCCGCTCTTTTAGCAACTGGCCCTGAAACATCCTCTGCATCCGCTGCCTCTGTTGTGCGCCGGCCGCTCTGTTGCAAGGGAGGACACGTCGGCTGTGGGGATTGCAGAAGTTCTGGAGATGCCCGCAGACGCTTCAAGGGCAGAGGGGTCGAGCCTGAGGACAGGGTTTTTTCATCTGTTCAAACTGCGTCACAGCGAACGAAACGTAGGTGGCAGGCTTAAATCTCGTAAGTCTAAGAGTCGTTAAAACCCAGACCGGAAAAGGACGCAACCACTCACACGGGTGATGTCGGACTGTTCATTGGTCAGAATGGATTCGTAATTAAAGGTGTCGGATATGAAAGCACTTATCGTTAGAGTAAATCATTGGCTACGACACTGCGAAGGTTTCAGAGGATGTGCGGACCAAGAAGCGTGCACTCACCATCTCGCCGAGCTCTCGGCCTGGAGATAATCGGCCTGGACGCAAGGCAGGAGGGACCCCGTCTGTGTGTCGACCTTGAGGACCACCACATTGCCTACCCATTTCTGCACGGATGTTTTGCATAGCTCGGCAGCCCAGGTGTTACCAGGGTGACCCGTGCTTGTGTGCTGGTCCCCACAGTAAATGATCATAACGGAGGCAGGGCTGCCAAAGGTGCTGATAGCCACAGACATCGACTTGCAATCGAAATCACGGGCCGAGCAGAAGCCTGCCAGGTATTCGTCGACGTTGATGAACGTGTAGTCATAACAGACGCACCAAAAAATGGACGCTGACCGCCCGCTGAGGCTACCAGTCAGGAAGACAAAGCTGTAGGAGGTGTGAATCTGTCAATCGCGTAAGTTGCTGAAGACCAAGAAATGAGTACCAACACGGGGGCACAGTGCTACTGCAACCTCGTGATTGACTAGGTGATAGTCTGTCGTGGTGGGAATGCACAAACGATCCATGGTGTGCGTTCAGGGGTGCAGAACGGGTTTAATAACTTGACGTATTGTGCCAATCAAATTGACATGCGTTTCCGATCATTTGTTAGCCGACAATCGAGGCGTAAGGACAGTCGCGAACGTCCGAATAGCTGAGTGTTGGGCTGCGGATTTTCCTGCGTGCCAGTACACCCAAAAAAGAGTCTCGGATAGGTGGGAATTTGCCGCTGCAAGATGAGACAAGGACGTGGGAGAAAAGCTGGTTTCGAAAGGCCGTAAAACAAAGGAGTCTAGACTCAGGCCGGGAGGTGCAGCGGCAATGAGAAAAGTAATGCACTTTTTAGAGGCCGAGTCTAGATTCAGTTCGGCAGTTGCCGTGGCAAGATGAGAAAAGGAAAGCCGTTTGTGAAAGATTGTAAAAGGAAGGAGTCTAGACTCAGGTCGGGAGTTGCCGGGCCAAGATGAGAAAAGGCTCTGAGAAGCAAAGCTGTTTTTAGGAGGCTAGAAAAGGAAAGAGTCTAGGCTCAGCTCGGGAGTTGCCGGGGCAAAATGAGAAAAGCAAAGCAGTTTTTAGAAGGCCGGAACGGGAAGGAGTCTAGACTCGGACCTTGCCAGATGTGATGTGAGAATTACAGAAAGGGAAATCCGGAAGATGCCGGGATGATCGGAGATTGGATTAGCTGATTGTAGACCTGTTTCCCTAAATCGGTTACAGGAAAATGCATGATTAAATTATATGGATGGCTCGCCAATTGGTCGCGGCCCCTAAGTGAAAAATAGGTGGTGATCGCGGGCCGGATCTTGGCCCTGTGTCAAACAAGGCACTAACACAACCCAAGCCAGCGCCTTGCACACACTGCTAACCATGCCATCTCCATCCTGAGTAGGATGGTTCGTGCATATCCCTAGATTGCATACCAATTGGTCGCACCCCGAGAAACAAATTGAGGGTGCTCCGCGGGCCCGGTTCCGAAAGTGTGTCAAACACGGCACAAACTCAACTCAAGCCAGCACCCTGCGCACACCGATCACCATTTCATCTCAAGATTGAGTAGGGAGTTTCGTACACAAACCTTTATGGCACGCTAATTGGTCGCACCCCCAAAAAACAAATTGGGCGTACTCCGCGGGCCGGGTTCCGAACATGTGTCAAACAGGGCATATATTCTCAACCTGGCGCCCCGCGCACACCGCTCACCATTTTGTCTCGAAATTGAGTAGGGAGGCTTGCAGATATGACTAGATGGCACGGTAATTGGTCGCACACCCCAAAAAGAAATTGGGCGTGCTTCGCAGGCCAGGATCCGAACGTGTGTCAAACATGTTTTGGGTATGGAAGATCGGACATTTATTTAGATACCATATGGTCGTTCCTTCTGCAGAAAGTTGGGCCTAATGTACGGGGTTCGGAATATGTCCCATATTCAACCATCTATGTATAAAACTGCCAACGAGTGCTGGGGCGGAGCAGAAACAATTTTGGGGCCCCTATCCAAGAATGCGCGCCGTGCGGTCCCGTGGAAAATACGCAATGTCCCAAAAGTCACCACGAAAAATGTCCGCGACACGGAAATATGGCCCGTTGGTGAGCTACTCAAGGAATGAAGGAGCACTGAAATTAAAGGGAACGGGTATGGCAGACAGTGCTGATAAAGACGGGATACCTTTTCCCCACGGATTACCCAGATCGGTACTCATTGCCATTGCAATTCCTCACGAATCTCCGGCAGAAATTGGTCGATTGTTGTGTGGATTTAGGATCAAACGGGACGCATTGGTTCAAAACACGGAACAGACCATCCAATTGCGGGCTACGTTCACGATGGAGAAGGGGAACTGTCTAGTGGATATGACATGATTCACAGGTGGGTTTTGCTCAAGATTGAGAACCTCACCAACGACCGATACATAATCTGCGGCGAGTGTCGATTTGGACTCAGGTGCAGAAGGAGGCAGCCAAACGGCAGAAAACTAAATTGCCTGAGGAGCGGATTGAACACACGCTGCTAGAGGTGAAGATTACACTATCAAAACACAGCCACTATTAAGCCACACCGTTTGAAGGAAATTTAGGGCACAGCCACTAATGAGCATTCAACGCCGCCACTAATAGTATCAGCACTGCCACTAAATCCGTTACATGCTTAAACGGGGGACATTTTTCAACTAGCGTGCAAAAAGCTCATGTCGATTGATCAAAAACGATTACATAAGTACTCGTAATTATAAAAATTTCTTGTAGGAGAATCTGGTAGCTCACATATTCTATGATCGGCCGGGTGGTTGCTGCGATCATTAATCTGGGCCGATTTCGGGGCTCAATCCAAACTTTACGGGTCTTTCCTGATTGTATTGCTACAACTTGGCGCATCCGCTGCCATGACGGCCGAAGTGTGTAAAATTTTGTTCAGGGAATTCTTCCACTGATGAATCCTGTAGTACGTGATTGTCGCCAGGGAGACCTCCAAGCTTGGACAGTTATCTGTGGTAGCTGACGCAAGTACAATTTTTCGAGTCTCCATGATCATCGTGGTACGTCCATTTATCACAGTTGTTCAACCCCTCAAAATGCCCGCAGTTTCACTGTGCAAAGACTCAGTCTTCATTCACACGGACTGAATCATTGTTGAATCGCTTGCTTATTGCCACCAGTGAAACTGGTGTTGTTACAGCAAGCTTCCCGCTTTTGACCCTTGTGCTGTTCAAAGTATTTCCAAATTCGTACTATTTCCTTACGACGTCAGTCCTCTCTCTTACTGTTCTAATCGTCTCTTCAACATCTCTTAGCGAGTTTGTAATGGGTAAAATGTGAGAGTTTCGGTTGGTCCAACCTACCGATTGACTCATAGCTTTATCCAGGTATGCCACCGTGCTTTTCGCCGCACTGAACGGACGTAATCGCCGAAATAACACTGCGGTCATCTCAATCAAAAGATAATTTCGGTACCGAGATGGACGCGATTACCACGCAGAACATGGGTACCTCGAGGATCGCCGGGGATTCCATCATGAGGGTCTTTATCTCAACCACAGTGGAAACGGAGAAGGTAAAACTCGATTATTGCTTCTTTAGCCCGGCTGACGGCTTGGTCAGAGGGCTGTCATGTATGCTAAGGGAGAAATTGTCTGAATACATGTCTGGCTGATTCACCGGTGGTGGTTAGTGACCTTAGAGTATAACTAGCTTGGTATGCAAGTATGAACCAACAAAAATGGTGTAGTTGAGCGAGTCAGACGCGGGGAATCAAAATTCGGACTTTAATTTCACTCCCGATTTAACGCGTAATTACTGCACGAAGGACAGAATATAATAAATAACTAGCAGGTAAATTCGGCGTCAACAGCGCCAACGAAGCGACATCAAGTCTTCCATGTACCACTTCCTGATCCCCACTACTAGGTCGTCCGGCGGGCAATTTTGGGAATATAACTGGATAGACGACAGCCCAGCTCGGGCACGGGATTTGACCATGGCAAGGAAGGAGCACGCACCGCCATCGAAGGAACTAGCCGATCTGGATGCGATTCCTAACGAGAACGACGCAAGCCTTGGGCAGAGAGTAGAATCGGTCATGACATCGAAGAAGTGTTTGAGTGTCGCTCTATCACAGATGTAGCTCCCGTGGAGTAAAATGCTCCACGGAAGCGTCATCAAAAGTGTCGCACAAGTTGCATGTAACTCCGGCGGGACGCGACAGTGACGGACAGGCGAAATGATGCCCTTCACGATCTCGTTTCGCTGCTGTACAGTGTACGAGCTGAGTCGCATGCAGGCGGCGGATTTGCGCATCCAACGTATCCACCCGCTCATGCCCATCTGCGACAAGTTGGTGAATGATAGTAGCCTCGCATTCAAATGGGGCGTCATTGCTTGTGGGCAGGTAGGTAAAATCTGCCGAGGACTTGCGGAGGACGGCAGCGTGAGTGGGTGGTAGCCGATATTGTTTCAGACAGTGGTAAGATGCTTCTAGTACCTAAACCGTAGCATGTACCTGAAGATAGAAGCGCAAGCCTTCGGAGGTACAGTCTTTAACAGGGAAGCGCAATGATCAAACTGTTTCATGGATATTTGTGCCAAATCCCATGCAAATTACTTGGTCCAAATTATATTCTGGATCGAATTGATATCTAGTCCATGGCACAATTACCTTTGGGGGCAACATTGAATAGGTGTCCAGAACGAAGCAAATTTTTCTGGAACCCCCAATATGCCCAAATAACGTAGAAGCGCCACACTTCGACATGATCATTGTAGTTCTGGGGGTAGGCTTTTTGGTGGTTTAACCTACATATCTGTAACTTGGGGGTGATGGCCGTGGCATGGCCCGGCAAACTCGCACTTATGTACTTTTTTTTTTCGGGCCTTGCAAATTTTTTGCCTTTCACTCTTCACACTTCAGTGATTAGCCAAGGTACGCACACAAATAATAAACTCATCTTGGTGGGAGGATACTTCATCTGGCGCTGGTGCAATGACATTGTGTGGTCGGGTGGTTGAGTAGACACCGGGAGGGGGAAAGAAGTACAGAGTCGCGCGAGCAACATATATTTCTCACGGTGATTGATACCTGATCGCACATCCCAATCGGGATCGGCACGGTGAAGAGACTGTACTTTTGGATCTATAGTGCATTGAAAGCTCCCCTGATGCATAATTTCTAGTCTAGACCAGTTATTATACTCTCCTGGACTTTTTGAGAAGTATTTACACATGTTGCTATTTACACAGGGTGCTTACAGCTACTATTGCCGACTGGGTAGTTGACCACACTAGGAGTTGACCACTTGGACAATGGCTGGATATACATGGAGAACTGACAGTGGATTGACCTCGGGGGAGGGAATAGGATGTCTGACGAAGGTTTGGACCAAATTTGGAGGCGAAGTGATGGGTGGATCGGCAGCGGTGCCGCGTTTGATCACGATACGATGCGTGAGAACATCATTTCTTGGCCATCAACGGCATGATGTTCCGCTCTCGACCAATCCTTGGTCAATCCACGACATTTGGGGGTCGTTCTGGAGCTCTGGGTCGGGGCTTTCAACCAGAATATAATGTATCCCCCGAAATTGGCATCAACACTTACAGGACCCCCCAGAATAGTTAAATCCAATATCAAGCGGCATAAGTTGACCACCCTTCCTAAGAGAACCTTAGCACTACCGGTCTGAAACTTGGTATGATCCATATTGGGACACTATGCTTCAAATTTGGTGCTCCATCGATATTTTCTACATTTTATTCCTCTCTCCCCACCGTCCAATACATCAAATCACACGAATTTTGGGGTTTTGACTCCCGGATTGTTCTAGGCACTCTCGATAGTATGGGGCTGAAAATTGGAGCCAAAGAGATTCATTTACATTCTATGAGACTGACTGCAAACAAATTTTATCTCCCTGTGGCATCTGTTGGTTGCATGGCAGTCAGTTAGTCAAAGGACTTTATTACCCCTATTGGCTTGCACTTCAGAATAAAATTTGTATGCACACCCATGTCTTGGAGTCCAATGTAAGGTACGCTAAATGGTAGCCTGGAACCTCCAAAGACCACCCAGACACTAGGCAGTGTCAATTCCGTCCTCAGCGGTGTCTTCGAGGCAGTGGTCAACTACCCTGTTTTGGCCGTTTTTGGAATGCTGCCCAGAAAAAAATTGCTCGCTACAGTCATTCCATGGTCCTTGCACAATCATTGGTCCTTGCACATGATTTTTTTCTGGGCCCAGAAATATGTTTTTAGTCCAATCTTTCAAGCGGATCCCTTCATATGTGTGCTCTTCACATTCTCCATTTTTCTCAAGCCCTTCGGGTATCTGATGGTTGTACAACTATGGTAATATGGCCCAAATTCACATCAATCATTGAATTTCACCTGAAAGCAGACCCCCAAAAATATGTTGAGGATGTCAAATCATAATTCTGAATGATATCTGTGCTCCAAAAAAAATCTGAGGCCATTGGGTGGTCAGGACATAGAGGAGGAAGAAATCCATCCTGAATCATGCTCATGTGAGGTGCAAACAAACCCAAATATTTCATAATCAGGCTGAAAATGTAGTGTGAGGCCTAGGAAGAGGTTTGATGTAAAAAGATGAAGAAAAGAACACAAGGAGTTGTGGACACAATGAGGTCTACAGGTAAATGGGTTGAAGTTAAGATTTGAGTGAGAGGAACAGGTAAAGACAATCTGGACTTATGTGACGACATATGAGGGACCAGGAATGTGATCTGTTTCAAATATGGGCCTCCCTTTGCTTAGAACATGAATTACTGGCTGCCTTTGTGCCAATGTGCAAGGACCAGTGATGACTGAAAATGTGCCCCACAAGATTGGCCTCAAAATGTTGAAAAACCGGTTGTTTCTCCTGAATATTTTTGCAGCACCAAGGTTTACACAGCTATATCGTTGATATGTATACTTGGTTTCATCAAAAAAATACCATTTAAGATGAAAAATGGGAATTTTTAAAAATGTGGTGCAAGGACCATGGAATGACTGTACTCGGAACAGCATCTAAATTCCGCCAAATGTGTTTAACAGACTCCTAGGATGCAAGCCATCATCATGAATCCCGGCGGACCCCGACAGTCCACTGATGGCTTCAGAGATACACCACAAATGCTAAGGTGGTCAACTACCCAGGGATTGATAGTAAACACCGGCCTCCCGCCATTGTAATGTTTAATTTTTGTTTTTTGATTCAAATCTGCAATAGGCTGGTTCAGACTCTGTTAGATGGTCTCAAGAGCCAGCGAGAAATATAACTGAGACTTTATATGTTCTCTACAATCTGTCTGTTGCACATGAGTCCGTAGATGTTCATCCTCACTGTAGGGCTATCCAGCGAGCAAATGCATCGGCCATGGAGGAATCCCACTTTTAGATGCCTTCTATAATATATGATATTTCCGGAGGTGCTGTAGACATTTGAAATTTGGCTTATTTTTCGGGTCTTTGGCCAGTTTGCGAGCCACGAGAGGTAGAAAATAATTCTGCTTCCTTAAAGGGCATTGGCTGGGTCCACAGGACTGAAAACTGTCAAAGATCTGGGGTATTTAGTCCATAGGGAGCTCTGAATGAATATTAGACTTGAAATCAGTCAAAAAACCAACTGACTGTGCGATATTGTAGTCCTCGCACTTTGAGCTAACCTCAATCCAACTCCCCAAGTCATATCCCACCTTCATCCCTGAGTGGCATCCATTTTGGCGGACAGGTTTGGTAATTGAAGTACTGTAAATTCCAGCACTTGGTTCTACATCTAGCTCCGTCATAATGGTATTGGAACCATCAAAATTCATTCTGTAACTTCACATATGCCTTACATCCCCTGCTACTTCTCAGTAATGACTTTTGGTGCGCATTCCGGCAGATACCGAGGTCGGTCCGAGTGATCCAGCCAATCAGAGTAGAGGTCCAATCCTTCTGATCTGGACCACACTCCCCGACGCATTTACGAGATGGATACATGGTATATTTGTCGAGGCACGTAGGCACTACACAGCTGATGGGTTGCGGCCGGCGGGAAGCAGATAGTGGGAAGCTAAGCAAGATTGCGGGAGAGCGTGTGGCACAACGGCGACGGCGATGGGACAGCGAGGCACTGCGAGTCATCTCGGGGGAGGGTGTTGATGAGATCGTGAACACCTTCGCAAACGTCTTGCGCATCACGCACGACGGCCCCGTGGTCCCAAGGAAGCTAGGGGGTGCCGTATTTTTTATGGGCATTATTAAGCAGGGCAGCAGCGACTTGATGCGGCGGGACAGCCAATGGGTTGATGGCGGGCTGACGGCACTGATCATGACATGCTGATAACCTTGTTTATCTGTTATTTCTCACTATCAAAGTCTTCGTTCTTTGGGTGGAGAACCCGGCAAGACCCCCTAATGATGGGGTGGAAGGCAATCCATTTCCCCCTAATTTAAGTGTATTATCGCACGCAGCGGCGGGACAACTGATGGCTTTGATGGCGCTGATCATGGCGCGCTGATAGGTTTGTTATCAGCGGTTATCTCGCGCTATCATATATGATGGGCAAGTAACATCACCGCTGTGTTTTAGTGCCCGGGCTGTGTATCTACAGTGCGGCGGCACAATATGGAGAAATGGGACATTTGGGGCATTTGGGAGAAAGGCCAAACAGCGCCAAATGATCGGATACCATCGGATGCACGGTTCGGCAAGATCCGGAAAACTGCATCCACCGTAGGCCCTAATAATAGGGAGGAACATAACTTATTTTCTCTCAATTTATGGTGCATTATTGCGGGCGGGAGCGCCGACTTATGCTGCAGCACCAGGACAACTGCTGGCTTTCACGCACTGATAGCGTCGTTATCAACGGTTATCTGAGACCGATCACCCGTCCCGATTTTTCATGATTTTCGGTGTACTTATTATTCGAGACAGCGCGGAGCCCGCAGCATGCAGCAGTAGCGGTGTTGATGGAATCAGGGCACGCACGTGATCTTGGAAATGCATCGACTGGGGGACCTCACCCATCCGTCCCTATTTTTTCGTGATTTATGGTGTTTTATTCGAGACAGCACGGAGCCCGCAGCGGCGGCGGCGGCGGCGTTGATGGTATCAGTGCATGCCCTGATGGCGCCGCGTGCGCGCACGATCTTGGCGGTGCATCGACTGTGGGGTGCTGTGACTACACACCCTATTATTTTGGTGATTTTATGGTCACAGGGAGGGGGACGGCGAGCTCAGCGGTGGCAGAGCATTGATGCGGATGACGGCGCGGTGATGGCAGCACCCGTTTGACGCGAAGTTGATGCCGCGATGCGCGCGGGCAGTGATGGCGACGACCACTGTGATGGTGATGGTGATGGTGATGGAAGGTGTGTTTCATGGATGTGACAAGTGAAATAGGGCTAACGAAGCAAGATCAAACAATTCCTCCCGCTTTCATTTGTGTATATGTTAGTAACTAGTAAAGCAGAGTATTGAAGCTGTTTTAATAGTCAGTTGTGGGAGACTAAATACGTCGAGGATGAACAAAGAAAGACACCAAACCGTCGGGAATAGAAAAATACGTAGCACCTGATTCGAACCGCAGCGAGCGCCAAAATGATTACATAAGATAACGTACAGCCACTAAGCAATCACAAAGAACGAAGGGAAAGTAGTGGCTGTCCTTTAAATTCGTTTCAACACAGCCACTAGGAAGACTAGCACTGCCACTAAATCCGTTACACGAATAGATCTGGGACACTTTCGACTAGGTCTCCAAAACCTCATTTCGATTGATTATAAACGATTACATAAGTACTCGTAATCAGGGATGCTGAGAACCCCAATGCAACAAAATTGTTATATGCCAGCACTGTGAACACAGAAAGAGGGAAAGGTCTGGTAGTCGGGATCAAAGGCTGTGAAATGCGGCCACAAACATCGCAATTTTGAGGGCTTCACAGGAGCTTTTCGCACGAATCCTTTTGTGGACAGGATGATACAATATTCTACTATACTCGTATAAATTTTGGACCTACTGTATTTTTTCATTCAATCCAACCAGGTGAGTGATGAGTGACCCAAATTACCAGTTCGACCATTCGACCACGGCCCAAATTTCGCGTGACAGAACCCAATTTTTCGACCACCGAAACCAAATTTTCAAATTTATGTGTCGGGGAGGTGATTTTGAGTACTTTGCGGCCTGCATGACAAAAATTGCATTCGACCAAGGCGTAGGTTACGCGTGACAAAAAACCAACATTCGCCATCGACCAGGGGGTGGTGACGCGTGATGGTCGAATTGAATGTAAAAATACAGTACTAGTAGTCGGAACCTTCAAAGTAATTCCTAGTGTTGCGCTTCCACGTTGTGTTGTGCTTCCCTGTTAAAGACCGTAGCCTGGAGGTAGCCTGAGGTAGCAGTGGTGTGATGAAAAGAGTCACCGGCAATCTCCGGGCTTGTTGCAGTTTATTTGGCCATCAACCAACTTTGTTTCCTCCCACCTTCATGTCTTTCCTGACCCAAGAGCTCATTGAGTCCATCGTCGACGAGATCAATGACCTTACGGAAATTGCCTCGCCCTCCCTCGTAGCATGGACATTCGTTGCATCAGGAAAACTTGTGGAGGATAACGACAGAGTTATATAGACTCGGTTAGGGCTCTAACCCGTGACCGTAGGCTACGGTTCGACGGGCCGTTTTTACGGTTACGGGCCCGTCCGTAGAGGCCTCCGCGGCATTCACTTACGGGTCGGCTGTGGTACGGGTGGACCCGTATACGGGCTACCCGTACCCGTCCGCATACGGGTCTACGGGTCCCACTGGGCAAAGGGGTTATGGAGACACCAGAAATGCAAGAAAGGCACGATTCCGTCGGGGAGGCTGTAAATCGGGGGGGGTTCCAGCTGAGGATCGAGACACCACACAGGCTTCGAGAGCGCGATTTGAACGCGATTTTACGCCTCGATCGGGGTGTGGACAGGATATTAGGAGCAGGATGCACACGGGATAGAACTAGAGTGCGATGCCGGATGTGCCGAGTTGATCGTCGGGCGTGCACATCAGTAGGTAAGTAGGTAAAATGGTGTGTAAGTGGTTTGAATTCAGCTTGGCGCTATGTGGTGTGCAGTACCACCAAACATCGCCCCGTCATTTGCCGATTTTAAAAATTCACCAATTATTCCACCTGTTTCGCTTGCAAATCTCGGTTCTTGGAGCCGTATTTAAGCCAGCAAAAAACATCCTTTTGTATCAGCATTTTCTCGATGCAACTTCTGCGACAAATCGCGGTCACGTGCGATGACCGTGGCCCAAATAAGGGCCTTCCAAGTACGTGAATTGACACGACAATCCATGATTTGGGGCTTACCTTTGAAAAGAATGGGGTACACTCTTAGCCCTAGACTCGGTAGTACCTGTAGCACTCTGTAGGACTCAGTATCAGCATCGTTACCCTCTGCTACAAGACTACGAGAGCTACAGGACACTCTGTAGACTCGTAGCAGATAATTTTTTCCTGATGTGCCCCTTGTCAACGTCGCCTCTTTCGCTCGGTTATCTTGATTGAGCCTCATTCCTTTCAACTGGCTATGGTGGCTAGGTACTCGAGGCCAGAACGGGCTTGGAGCACGCTCTCTACTTCCTCGCATCTCGGACAGTATGTCCATAACCTGACTGTTTACGAGAGTCCAGAGGAACGCGACCAGGCCTTTGCGATATCAGCACTCCGCGTATTGCCGAATGTGGAGAGTCTGGAGATCGATTGGAAATTAGGAGATGAAAAATTGATATCCGCACTCATCTCCACAATTTATCTTCCCTCCATGTGGACCCTCATTCTTAGGTAGGTAGGTAGGTAGGTAGGTAGCATTACACGGCACGGTCCAACTCATGAACACCGGTTCCAGGGATTTTCCCGGTGTACAGGCACTAGTATATACACCATTGCCCCTGGGCCTCTTAGAATTCCTCCGGACAAGCTCACGGTCGCAGGTTTCGGTCGAAACATCCAGCTCGCCGCCGTAGATCCAAAGGAACGCTAAAAAACGAAATAAGGTTAGCACATCAACTCAGTTAAGCCTCTCAAGCACGCAAGCGGAACACGGGAACGGCGTAGAATATCTGTAGGACATCATGCGCATACTTGGCAACCAGGGCAATCATCAATCTTGGATAAACAATGGCTTTGAGGAACTCTACATTCGAAAGTTCCACTGTGTACGCTTTCCCCATGCATGCATTCCGATATGCGGTCTCATCATTCCGGCGATTGGATCTTGAAGGAATGTCAGTTAACAAGGAGTGAAATAAGACTACTCACGAATTCGATACACAAGCACCGTCGCTCCAGGACCTTCGGATTCAATCCCGGGCTCCTAATGATGGCATAACCGATGCCTGTATATCAATCGGTGTCCACTAGCTTAAACGCCTCGAGATGGATGCGTACGACAGCAATCTGCGAGCGATCATCGTGGCTAGTAGCCCAAGCCTCCAGTATTTGAACCTTTTGTGCAGAGGTGAGGCTCTGAACTTCCGATAAGCATATTCCTGGCGAGCATTGATATTTCGCATTCAGCGCCGCACGCGTTGATACACCTTCCGCGTCTCGATAATTTGCGCTCTTTCGAAGTCGCGTTCTCCCTCGCTCAGCCCGGGCAGCAATTACTGTCATATGCATTCCGTGGGCTGGTGGCCCGCATACCCTCTCTCTCCCATATGCCGCAGCTCGAGCCGTTCACGATTACAATCTCGTATACAGAGGGGTTGTACTGCATTGGCTCTCTGAATCCTGCCTTTGAGGGGGGTTGATGGCCCACCCGGTTCTGGATGCTGTCCATTTTCGTCTGGAACGCTGTGACCTGGCTGCTTCCACACGGGCAGTCCACTATATTGAATCACAGCTGCCCAGAGCACGGAACAACGACATGCTTCGCATTTCATTATACGGGCCGTGAGCGGCCTTTCGTGGCAGTAATTCTCCCCATCTAAATATTTTCTCAGGGACTTCCATGTTCGATGTATCACCCATAGACGCCGCATATATTATCAATGCATTCGTTCTTGCTGTTCACACGCCAATAAATTTTCAACTTCAAATTTTCCTTGGGCCGCCCAGTTTGGCTGCCTTGACTGCTCCATAAATTACCCGTATGTGTATTAAGTGGGGTCTATTAAAACGCGCTACGCCATACTAGAAGACGCGCTTAAACACGCGTATAATTCCTCCGACAAATTGCACCGATAAATGTCGTCAGGGGATTCCTCCGCGGTCTCGACACAACCGCGCAAAAGGGACTTTGCGACATCCTCGTACTGCTGAGATGGACTTGCGGCTTCGTCGGACGCGACCAGTGTTTCGAGGGTGCTAATTCTCTCAACCGCAGCTATGTCACAGTATAAAGCATTTGGGATTGTGAGCTATTCACTTACGGGGGTCAGGTCATTCACGGATGGCGTATTTTTAGACGGCGCAGCACCCACAACGAGGTACGAGCGAGATATGTTCTAACGTCTGTGCCGTCCCAAGTCAGCACCGAGCAGAACAAAAGAGCCAGGTACGAATATCTTGACAAGCCCGAATAAATTCTGGACGTTTAATTCACGAGTATTCCGCAACAGCGCCTGAACGAGCCCTCTTCCAACGCCCCCGGGGCTCCGATCAAAAAGCAACTCGGGTGAAGTCGGGCCTTGCCGAGCGGAATTGGCTGATCGGTGCGGTCGGCGCGGTCGGCATGGCCACCCGATCAAACTGTCTTGTCTCTTTCCAGCTTTCCCTCCCTTATATTACCCGCTTGTCCTCACAAGGAAAGTTCAAAGGGCGCGGAAGCCGAAAGAGCCCGATCAGGGCATCATTTAACACAATTTAGCGCCGTTTCTTCGGGTTGTATGTAGCTGACCGGGATGTAGACGATAACGTGCGGTAAGCTCGATGCTGTACCTGTGCTTCTAGTTTTCACTCACCGAATTCGCGCTTGGACTCGGTTTTGATCCTCTCCATTCACCCGCTGTTTTGCTTGATTCCATCTCCTAGCTTGCTCATGTGGACGCAGCATACTACGGGCTTCCGTGTACAGTGTTGTCTAAAACGAGCACACAGAGCGCCTTTAGAACGATGTTTCTGTTCATATTCCACGTGTCATTCTACCGCCCGCATCCACCGGCGCTGACCAACCCAGTCTATCTCGGAGACTTTACGCGCCGTGTCGGCTGCTTTGTCTGCATGGTTTTTCTGGCTATGTGCACCCCAGTGACCTTCGATATTCTTCCAGATCTTCTTTGTTCTCATGCTCAAGGAAATCTGTGGCCGCTCGACATGGCGCTCAACCCGCGCTTTTTTACTTCAGGGTTACTTGGCCGGAGATTTCTGATCGAACTTTCCGTTGGACATCTTTAACATAGCTGTCGTGCTGTCAAGGTGCAGCCAGCCAGTGCCACGTCACATTTCCAGCACCGGTTCCCGCTCTGCGACTTTGTGCCCCTCCTCCGGTGTGTGATTCTTCTTCCAGAAGCTGGAGTCGCTGCTATCTCATACAGCATTGTATAGCCAAGCGGCTGTGCAGGGCGTACAAATACCCTGACCGTTTAGTCGAGGATCTACGTCTGTATCCCAGCCGATCCAACTTGCTCATGGAGGATCCAATTTCCAATCTAACTCATGAAAGCATATTCACAGCGCAGAGGTGCGATTTCTCCAATCTAAAATCACGGGAATTTATTTAATTCTCAGTCCTGCCCACATGTTTCAAAATGCAACTCGCTTTGGAATTGAGGGGTCGCAGTTCATGAATGTATTGGGCAATATGAACATACATCATTTGGCCCCGCCGTCTGCCGGTAAGTCGCTGGTCAGCGGGTAAAAATATCCTCATCAGTTCTCAAGCAGTGCGCGAACAATTAACTGCGGTGAGTACATGTGGCGATTTTATTTTTCGGGGTTTTCACGTTCCTCCATAGGCGGCTGCAGGAAATGCACTGGACGTATCCAGGGATGTATATACTGACAGCGGAAGTTATTGTAGCCAGTTGCTACGTCGAGGTCGCGGATTCCCCCTCTACGTCCCTGGCCCTCAAAGGAATCTTCCTCGAGAGTATCAGAGGAACGGCGTCGCCATTGGTGATGTCGGCAGGGTCACCCCAGAGGGAATATTCGACTTTTTCTTCAACATTTACCTCGATGCAGACGATCCCATCAACGTGGACAACGTTCCAGAAGGTTTTTGCCCGTTAAAGCGCTACGTTTCAAGAGACGTGGTCTACCTGGACTTCGAGCCAGGAAATCATGTCTCGACTCCTTCTGTCCAGAAGCGGGATCTTGAATCTTCCTCTGGGTATGTTCACGGTGGATTTATCAACAGATGCTTACCTGCCAATTGCGGTAGCGACTTGCCAGGGTTGAATTTCACGTTCGACTGCAATGCCCCGGAAGGAGCTGTTTTGGCGCTCCCACACGGATCACACCTCGAAAAACTCGAAAATATGGAGCACATGCGGCGATACGCAGCCAAAAATGCGGAAAGCTGGTACAAATATATCAACGGCGAAAGAGGACGCGGACTTTCCAATGGTGCCTTGTATCTTGTCACTGGTTTCGAAAAATCGCAATCATGGGGTATGGCTGCATTCCAGGAGGTTACAACACAGACCGAATTCCTGCTCTCATTCAAACCAACTGCTGCGGACAGGTATCGTTGGACAGCGTCTGGGCCCGCGACCACGAAGGCTTCGGGACCTATCCCCATTCACGGCGAGCCTCTCAATCAAACCCTGTTCATACACG
Source organism: Mycena rosella (assembly GCA_029378255.1). Classification (NCBI taxonomy): domain Eukaryota; kingdom Fungi; phylum Basidiomycota; class Agaricomycetes; order Agaricales; family Mycenaceae; genus Mycena; species Mycena rosella. The sequence continues at coordinate 42,383 of JARKIE010000155.1, read as the reverse complement.
GACTGTCTATCTCTCTCGGAACCGGCATCTGGGGGCGACTTTTCAAAAGCGTTGAAATTTGCCAAATCGTGGACTCACAATTGGGACGCCCGAGCAACCAATTCTTGCCGTATGCATCTCAAGGATTTTTATCCTCGTGGTCCTTGGGATTTCTTGGAGGTGGAGGAAAACAAGGAGGAAAACAGTGCGCAGGGAGAAGCGAGGATCCGAATGGTGTCGACGTCTTCAATTTCCTTCAACGTCGCCGGTACGTTACTATATTTCAGCGAGGAATCCGGCATGAACCTCCCTTAGATTTTCCACCCGTCTCAAGTGATTAATAACTACCTTCTCGCAAAGGTACTATTCCCGCAACCGATATGATCCTCGCCATTAACTTCCGTCCAGTTTGCAAGTGTGACGGTTGCGATGAGCCATGATGATGATTGGCGTGATATTCTGCGACGTGTATGTTTCAAGTTTATATCCCCTCTCTTACCTCTCTCATCCCTCTAAGCATGATGAACCACCCACGGTGCGAGATGCCTTCGATTTGCTGCAGCAAATATGCGATCAGTACGTAGCGATAGAAGAGGACGGCAAGTCTCGTAGGTAGCCAAGTCGGTTCCAGCTAACCGCTAGGTTTAGGCACCGTTTTCCTATCAAAGAAACATTCAGAGGGTCTCGCAACCATCGCTAATACGATTCCTCAGGAAGCGGCCTCCAGCCCAGCCTCCTCGATAGATTCAGCGTCATTTGCAGCGGAATACTCCTCGCAGCTTTCGCCGTCTATGGAAACAGGCAGCTCAGGCGTCCCCCCCGACAATCTCCCTGTATCCATGTCCTCGTCCGGCCCTTCCTTCCTGGGGTCCGAGCTCGGTGATAACACTGAAAATCGTTCGCCTCCTTCCGGCAAAAATATTGATATTCATGCAGAGGTGAAGCACAGCCGGACCTCGAACCGTTACTCAAGAAGAAATGGGTACACCGAGCAGGTACATATGCCCTCGAGTTTGTTTGCGCTTTCCGCTCTTAATGCCCCTCTCTTAGCTCGAACGGGCAGCCAAACTCCAGACCGCGTTTCTCAAGGAGAGTCATGAGCTGCACCATATGCTCTCCGATTCCGCCGGGAGACTGCCTCTCGAAGTCGGCACCCACAAACGTCGCAAGATGGACAGCGGGCCGGTCGACACCACCACCAATTCGACTACCCAGGAATCTACCTCCAGCCCAGTCTCCTCCTTGGATTCACTGCTTCCAACGGAGTACTCCTTCCACACTCGAACAGGGCGGTCTCCGGAGACAGCTAGCCCTCCCAATAATCCCACCGGATCCATGTCCCCCGCTCTGACACTTCAGAGTCAGACCACCAAAGACGTCCTTCAATCCGTGCTCAAGGTGCGCAAAAGCTGGAAGACACTGCGCGGCGGGGAGACTGTCTGGCCGATTGATCTTGAGGCCGCGCTCTTGGAAGGTAAGCAGTGGAGCATGCTCATCATCAGCGCTGGCCCGTTCTAACCGTGTCTTCAGGCCTAGAGAACTACCAACCGGATGATTCCCGCGAGACAAGGATGCTAGGACGCTTCCCAGGGAGAAATCGATTTATCTCGGATTATATCTTTGAAAAAACCGGAAAGCGGCGCTCTCCGAAGCAAGTCGGTAGCCGTCTTCAGCAGCTGCGGGAATCGTCCGGTGGCCAAAATTGTATGTTATCAACGCGTGTCTTCTGGTCGCGCACATCTTTGACTATACACGCAGTGCTCCACCTTCTGTCCCCGTTCCGCCAGCCAGCATCGCCAGAGTCGTCGTCCTCCAGCGATAGCCCCTCTACCTCTCCCGTATCCCCCTCAATGGGCGACCGGGACTTCCCTGGCGCGTCTTCGGCGCGGCATACCGTCATCTATATCGACATCATCCCGGAGGATTCTCCCGATGATATGGATCCTAATAGCCCTACCGTGTGGTGGTCTGATACCGGTGACGTCGTCCACGCCTCTGACCGCCCGCGCCGCATGCGCTCTATCAATCCCACTGTGACCTTCATGTCCCAATCCCCCGTCGCTGCTCAATCGCGGTTCACGGTGTATTCCGAACACATCATCCTTCACACCGAGACCGCATCCCTGACGCCGGTCATCGACCCTGCCCCGCACGTCTCTGGCTTCCTCTACAGCACCATCCTCGTTCCGGAATATTGGAAAGTGATATCAGAGAGCCCAGGCAAGTCCTGATCGCTCTCGTCCCGCAGTTCGTTTAAACTACCTCTCCGACAGATCCCACCCGGTTCACCATCTACCAGGAGGTGGTCAAGGACGATACACCCGCCGTCGCCTTTTCGGCCACATATAAATTCAGCTACCCCACCCGACATTCACCCGGCTTTCACTCGTCTCTCGATACCATGCATTCCTCACATACCCGCTCCATACTGTCGGAGACTGAGTAGTTGACCACCTAAGCGTTTTTGGTGTAACACTGTAGCTATCTGTGGCTGGGCGGGGTTCATGGGCCTTCATAATGAAGGCCTATATCCTGGGAATGGTCTCAAATAATTTGGTGAATTTATATGCGGTTTTGAAGCTTGAATGAAATTTCCTTCGGTGACTTTACCAAAACGGCACAAAACGGGGTAGTTGACCACCTGCCAAAAGACGCTTCTGAGGGCGGAAATGTGGCGCCTTGGCATCTGGAATTTAATTGTGGGTTCCATATCCACATTCCAAGTTGCTGAGAGAGGCCCCTGGGCCCTTGGAGTGCTACATGTATTTAATTGTACATCCGTGGATATTTGGTAAAATTGGGGCGTCCGACAACCTGACTCCCGTGTGAAGCACAGTGGGCTCGGGGGCCAGGTATGTTACATATGCCTTCATATGAAGCTTATAGATGTTTTAGAACACATATATTCACCTCTCAATGCCCACGACTTCTGAAAAAAATCCAGAACTCACAACCACAAAATTTGGGTGATTTGATGTTGTGCAGAGCTGGGAGGAAAGGAATAAATCATATATGGTGCCAAAGAATATTTCAAGGTTAGGGGTGACTGCAAAGATGGTCCATGCCAGGTCTCAGGCCTGCAGTGCCAATGGTGCACTGGTGGTATGGGTGGTCAGCTTGTGCCGCCCCATGTCAGATTGTAAACATTCATGAGGCTCCTGCAGGAAGAAGTTATAACTTAGCTTGGGTAGCCTGATTTAACGCTAAGAATCATAGCTTCAAAATGAGCCCCCAAAGTCGTGGATTGACCTTGGATTGACCCAGAGTTGGTCGAGAAACAAGCGTGGTCAACAATTGACGTTCGGAGTTAAGGAATTGGTGTTTTCGGGCTTCGGTCGACAGGTAAACGGGCCACAACTTTTGATCCAGCCATCACGTTGCGTCCAAATTCAGCATGGACCATCGTCAAACATCCCATTCCCCCCCCCAAGCACGGCTTTATTTAGTTTGTTACCCATGGTTTTATATTTTGGAAGTGGTCAACTACCCAGTCCCCGATAGTAGAGCACTCTACCTCTCGCCCCAGTGGAACGTTCTTCACTCCCGGGAAAATTCTCCCTCGCAATGAAACCGCAGTCCAGGTAGCGAATCTTCCACCTGAGTTTTCAAATTATGTGAGCGTTGGGAATTATACTTCACTACGACCGCTCTAACATCCGAGTCACGTATCTCCACCCAGGTATTATAAAACTCACGCTCCCAGCCATTTATTTGATTAATTGCACACGTTGCCTCCGGAGCCACTCCATTCTCTATCTCAACGCATCGACCGGATCTTGGCATTTTTTTTTGTTATCGTCTTTCATAGGACTGATCGCTCTCGGAGTACTGAACAGTGGGTAGCAAGGGAGAGAAAAAATGCAGTTGGTCTCCTCCATAGTATCATAAGACTGTCGTTCTACGCGCATTTTACACCACGTAAATGAACCTTCTTCCATAAATCGGGCTTACCGTGGATTGGAAGATCATGACGAGACAGACTCGTTCGGAACCCGCGAACTACGGTCACTGAGTGTAGCAAAACTTTTCAAAACAGTTTTATTGCGGATAGATCCCAGGATCCGTTTCCGCTTTCGCTGGTTCCCAACATTGGTTGAACAACGGCACGCCGGAACGGCCGGCATGGCGGCATTATCCTATTTGGCCATGTTGCTTTTCCACCTTCATTGCCTATACATATGTAGTAGTAGTACTTGCGCCACAGCAGAGCTCTCTTCCCTGGGCGCTCTCGATGCAATCCCCCTCCTTGACCACGCGCCTATCTCAATGCTCACTCGCACCTCAAGACTCGAATGTTCGAGCAGACTGCTCGCATCAAGCCTTGAAGCCCGCACCAAGCCCGCACCAAGCCCGCACATATTGATCACAGGAATTTGAGGAGCAAAACTTGGAGTGAGGGGGAACTCGGGAGACCAAAGCAGGCAGGGTTGGCGGCGTAAAGCCGGAAGTCCTGGGGGCGTTCGCAAAGCTCGTGACCATCCCTCGGTGGCACAGATTCTGGGATTCACAGAAAGCCAACGACGACAAATCAACTTGGTCTCGACGCTCTGATTCGCTTCCTACGCGGTGGATATGCGGGGAACACATTTATATTCGGTGTTCTTTTCTTTTAGTATCCCCTTTCCTTTTCGCAGCTCGATTTCATGTGCATCGCGCTGACGAACCCACTTACAGAACACTCCTGGCGTCCACAGCCTCCCTCCGCCGTGCTGCGTTCCCGAAATTACTCCCGCCCCCATCCACTGGGTGGCATTACCCGAGGGGCGTTGTTCCCCTTCTCTCGTATGAAGCACTAACCCACCACCCCCAGCCGTGCGTTCAGCGAATCCACGCGTCACAGCTGCGTGCTTCTTTTATCTTCGCAGATTTCGGGAGGGATTTCGGCGGGCGACGAGGCGCAGGTGCGGGGACGTGTGTCGGGTCGGCATCGAATGCTGTGCACGCGCGCACCCCGGCTCGAGCCGGCGTCGGGTGTGCGAGCACGCGCGTCTGTCCGCCGCGGTGGTGCGAACTTACGGCGCGGAGAGCGTGTTGCGGGCGCCGTGGTGCGTTTCGTGCTGCCAGCGGGCGCCGGCTATGGATGCGCGCATTTGCGCGTGTCTGTATTCGCCGTGACGCTGCGGGTGGGATACGGGCTCTGCCGTGTGTTGCCATCGAGTTTGGCGGCCGGGGCGAGTGTCCGACGTCCGTGTACCTCCGGTGGGCTACTCGGCGCGTGTCCTGACGCGATGTCGGGATGCATGTGCACTGGTAGGTGCGCTCACCTGTCCGCAATTCGCTGCGTATTGGTGCCGGACTGCGCCGCGGGCAGCGCGCATTTGATCCCTGCTTTTGCGAGGTTGGATATGCAGCTGCGTGCCTGGCGGATATATACGCTGGGTGTGAACACGGAGGGTGCCGTGGTACGGTGTATGCAGGGGTGCACCGCCTGGATGTACGCTGGGTGGATGCCCGGGGAATGAATACCCGCCATGCGGTGGGTGTATGCAGGCGTGGCACAGTGTGCTATGCCGGCGACGTGCGCTTGATGGTGTCGGGTACATACATCCCCGGCACGTCGAGACCATCCTCATTTGTGTTGACGCGTTTCTGCACGCGGGGGGCGCGTGCATGACTCGGCGCGCAGTGTGTGTGGTTGATAGAGTTATGTATTTGCTGGGGACGTGTCGCTTGTACGCGGTCGACCGTTGATTCGCGCCGGAGACTGCTAGTAGACCATAGACCGGCTTCTTCCTACTTCCAATATACCGATTCTCTTCATTCTTTCTTCCTGTACTTTCTTTTTTTTCCTCTTCCTTGTATTTGCCAGCCGTATCTACATATTTCTGACATGGTTGTTGTTTTAGGGTACCGGTCCGATGCGCAGTTTCAGAATAAGCATCAAAACACGTGCAGCCGCCACAGCTTCCAGCCCCGCTTTTTCTGCACCACCACGATCCTCGTCTTACTTGGTCTAGTCTTGCGAATATTGGGCTGAAGGGGATGGCCGATCCATCCCCCATGGATCCACCACACCGCGGGAGCCTGGAGAGCTGGTGGTCGGATCGCAACCATCAGCCGAGCTCGACCATTCCTCTCCACGCGCTCTCCAAGCCGTTAATGGGAGCATTGTATCATCTCGCTGCCTCACGCCGCCTCAAGAGGGTGCGGAGCTGCTCGCCGCTGTCGAAGGAAATTCTCGATGTCTTGGCGACATATTTGCAGTCTGTGTCGTTGCACTTGATTGTGTCTTTGATATCTTGACTACTGTTGCAGCTACAAATATGTGGCGTCTTACACAAAACTAAAGATACTAAACGACCTACATCGCAGGGTAGCTTCATCGGAGGTGGACGCGCGAGCCCTGGTGGACAACGGCATCCTGCTACACGCGCTCGAACTTCTGCGATCGCCCGATCCAAATGTTCTTGAAAAGACGATGGTGATGTTTAACCACATCGCATATTACGATTGCTGTATCGAAAAAGTCATTGAGCACAAATCGTGCCCTAGGGTGGTTTCCCTCTTGTGGTGAGTGTATTCTGCTCGCTACTCCAGAGTAAGTGTCCCAATCGGCGTCATAATCCAGTCCAGAACATCCGATCCTCATCCAAGAACTAGCGGCATCCACCCTTGCTCGAATCAGCGGATGTTCAACGAGGGGAGCTCGCGCCGTTGTGGCAGCGGGCTTTTTGAGTCACGTGGCGGAGATGATGGAATCTGGCAACCATATACTTCAAAGCGCGGCTTGCTGGATGATCGGGCGACTCAGCCGCGATAGATCTCTCTGCGACCACGTTGCATCGTTGGCCCCGTTTGGCCTGATCGTCTCTCTTTTAGAGGGTTCTTCTCCCGCGATCGATGTTACTCGGAAAGGTTATCTGGCTGTCCTATCGGAAACATTTCTTCGAGGTACCCACCTAGTCCGGCAGAACACCGTCTGTGCGCTAGCCGAAATAAGTTCCGTCTCGTTCGGCGGCGCGAGGGCTGTTGTTGACGCGAATGCCCTCCTCCACGTTACTGAACTGCTCATGTCGGAAAGTACCGCTGTTCTGACCAACACATGCTTGATGCTGGGCCACTTGGCTACGCATCAGTCTCTGAGACTACTCATGGCCCTCGACGGTATGCGTTTTCGTGAAGCACTTGTGTACCTAACATTCAATGAGACTGCTCAGGCACGACCATGAGGCAGTTCGAACCACGGCATTTTATGCTCTCGATCGCATCACGCAAGGGGTGGCGGACATTTCCTGTACAGGAATGGATTCAGATCTCCCCAGCAGAGTTGCCGATCCGACCAATCTTCTGAGGTCGCTGGTGCCATTTGACCTGCCCCCCGAATTCTGGTTTGAGCATGACCCCAGCTCGACGGAAGTGGATCATTGCTTAGCATTGTGGTTGTTGTTACGGCAAGTTACTAGTTGTCTCGGGACCCTAGCTTATCCTTTCCCTAGGAAAACGGATAGAATATGTCAAATCGCGACAGATGCCCTTCATCTGATCAGCACGGGCTCGACACGAGGCACCCGTGTTGTTAAAAAGGCGGCATTCCTGAGGGACTACGAGTCCGAGGGGCCCTGCCACCTTTTGCCTTTGAGCTGTGTGAGCTGCTGACTCTCGGGAAAGTCCGGGTTGGAACAGAGACTCTTTGTCTGATGTGATTGGCCAGTTTTGGTGTGTAACTTGGCTGATCCTCTAATGTCTACAGGGAATTAATTGATCGGTGGACAGGAAGTGATGTGATAAGGACTGCGGGAAGGATGTGTTTGTCTATACCTGTTTGAAGCGAATCGGGTTCGGGGATTCGAACCCCGGACTGCGAGATATGAGAGAGCACAATGGGGGCCTGCAGTGTTCCGTACACTACATCCAATTATTTTTTGTGAGTATGTTCCGACCCTGGGCAACTGTCGACGATATCTCGAAAGTCTCAGCGTCAAAGCTGACCAAAAAAAGGAGGTTAACTCGCGGCGTTCCGTACACTAAATCCAGCTAATTCATCTGTCGACAGCTAAGTGAAAAACGATAGACATCTTTGGATTTGCGAGAAGAGGTCGGGCCGAGTGATTTCGAACTGCATGAGCACCGAATGTTGCCTGTCGGGTGGAGCATGGCTACTAGGTAACTCACAAGTCCTCAAGTTTCGAGTTCGGCCCGAACTTTGCTCTGAAATTCGAAGGTGTCTATCATTTCTCAATTAGCTAGAATCAAAGATGAACTCAGGAAAAATCAGCGCACAGCTTGACGGACCCAAAAAGTACACCATTCGGACGGGGGGAGTTTTACCCCGTCGGACTGTAAGCTGCAATATAACTGCGGCGATAATTCATTCGTAAGAATGTTCGCGATGTTCCGTACACCACGTCCAATTAATTCCCCCGTGGGCTTCACAATAAAATAAGGAGGAAATTAGCTGGATTTCAGTAATGCAAGAAGAAGCGATCAATATTCTCGTAACATTCGGGCGCGGGGAGTCGAGCCCAGACTACGAGTTACCATGCATTGGTTTAAACAAGAATTTTCGTTGTATTGCTGTGCACTACGTCCGATTATTCACCAGGCGAGGTACCCGGTAAAATCGGGGAAAATATATGTACAGTTCAACCCGTGAAAAAACGCGGGGGAACTGGCCAATCGCATAGGGGGAGTCGAACCCCCGACTGCTAGTTTCCATTTCTCTTTATTCCTATCAACGACCCTCACAGTGTTCCGTACACAACATCTCATTACTTCCCCCACAAAGTCTTCGATGAACTCAGAGGAAATATGTGTACAGCTTAACCGATGAAAAAAACGAGGGAATAACGCCCTACTCGTACGCGGGGAGTTGAGCCCCGGATTGCGAGCCACAATTGCTTCGTGCAACCTAAAAACCCTCACTGTGTACCGTACACCACGTCCGATTAATTCACCTCTTTAATCCCTTGTTAGATGGCACAGCAAGGTAACTGGGGCGCTCCCACACAAAAAGGGTCGATGAAGGCGATGATTCGGATGCGGGGAGTCGAACCCCGAACTGCGAGCTACCTGTCATGGACAAATTTTAACAATGCTCACGATGTTCCGTATTACACCACATCCGAGTAGCTGTTCCCTTGTAACCTAGTTAAATGACACTTTAAATTCGCTCGGTCACCAAAATGAGATGGTCGACGGTGCATTCGGACGCGGGGAGTCGAACCCCGGACTGCGAGCGGCTAAAGATTATAAATCTGGCCCATCTAATACTGCGCGGTGTACCGTACACCACGTCCGATTAATTGAAAACCTCACTTAACTCAGAGAAAATCGGAAACGAATTCGGATTTCGCACGAACCCCGAACTACGAGTTATTTTGGCAACGATACTCGCGGTGTTCTGTACACCACGTCCGATTCATTGGCCATATGCGGTAAGTATGTGGGTAGGTGAGCTAAAATTTTGGCTAGGCGTTAGAGATGCAGCAAGCAAAAAACGAGAAAAAAAGAACCTTGAACTGTTGCTACTATTCGGATGCGGGGAGTCGAACCCGGAACTGCACGACTTCAACATATATTACCAGTGAGTTCACCACAACATCCGATTTCATCCCCGCAGTAGACGCGTATCACAGCATCGCATCACCAAGTCGGCGGATCTGAAAATCCCCAACAACAACCTCGACAGATCATGACGAAATCCCGAACCCCTTCGGAACCCCGCGCAAGCTACGCTTAGTACGGGCGTCCCGTCTCGGTGTAACTTCGTCTGAAACAGCTCTAAACAGCTCTAGTCGCAACCCTTACGGCCGTCGAGTTCATTTCCGATGGTTGAAAACGGCAATTCGGGTCGGAATTGCCCGATGCGGAGTGATGGCGCGCATGCCTGGTTTGTCGTTGTCTGTTACGCAGACGGCTGGCGACGGACATCATGATTCCGACAAGGCCACTCGGTAGCTGTGGCCACTCCAAGCATCTTTGTTCTGTTTCCGGTTTCCTTTACGCTCTTGTGCTCTTGTGGTCTTGTCCTGCGCATCTACAGCGAAGTGGACTTGAAGCGGACTTGGCGGTCTTGAAGCTACTTAGTTTGGGTGCTGCGCTACTCGCTTGACTTGGATTCACGCTTGGAGGCTACCTGACGACCTTACACGAACGAACGGACGAATTGCATGGTCAAGGACGCGGAGAAACGGAAGAGGTCGAGGTCGAGGGACAGGAAGGAGCGGGATCGGGAGGGAGAGCATAGGAGCGAGAAAGATACGCCGAAGGAGAGGGATAGGGACTCGCATTCGAATGGGCACGGGAGCGGGAAGGACAAGGGGAACGCCAGGGAGGGCACATCGTCTTCGGCCGCAGCGGCGTACGGGCCCGAGTTCCTGCGCGCGTTCGCGAAGCCCGCGTCGATCCTCAGTGGCAGGAGCAAACACGACGACGACGATGGGGCGTCGTTTGACGTGATCAGCGGCGTGGACGCGCGGCGGTTCGCAAGGAAGTTCGTTAGGTGCGCTACCCTTTATTCTCTCAGTTATCTCTTCTCGGAGCTGACTGAATGACGCAGGGAACAAGCGGCCGAGACAGAAGCGGACAAGGAGCCGGAGGAAGAGGAGAAGAAAGACGAGGGCACGAGCGACGGGCACGCGATGCCCAAGGCCAACGCACGCACGCTCCCGCCGGTGGTGTTCGCGTTCCCGCGCAGCGCTGCGGGCGGCGCGGGGCGCAAGGTTATCGACTTTTATATGTCTTGGCGGGGGAAGACGGTAGGTTTTTTAAAATTATATCTATTTTTTTTGAGATACAACGGCTGACCGCCCTCCGCAGAGAACGACGCGCCTCAAAGGTCTCTCGCGCCGTACCGGATTCCTCGACGCCGAGTTTCGTCGCGTGCGCGAGACGCTGGATGGGGAGTGGAAGCGGGCGAGGTGCGTTCGTGAATCCTTTCTCCGTTTATCTTGCACTTTGCGCTCCCCGTCGTGTCCGTATTTCGCGTCCAATTCCCCCGCTTTCATTTTCGTTTTCGTTTTTCGTTTTCGTTTTTTGTATGTGACGAGACACTGACGTACTTTACCAGCCGCGCACTCAAGTGCTCGGCTTCGACGGGCGCTTTAGGGAAAGAAGCGGGGGTGCCGAGATTGGGTGCGTGCATCTTTTTGCTCGATTCATTTCTTTCGGTGGGGAGCAGAGGAGGGCGGGGTGGACGTATGCTCGACTATCTGACGCGTTTCTAGCGGGTGGGGGTGGAGATGCGCGAGGGGGTGCATGCGGTCGATTTGCGGTGCGCAGCGTACAAGGTGTTGACGTCGTTGCCGGGGATTCGCGAGGAACGGATATTGCGCGGTCCGACGCGTTCCTCGGGGGTAGGGGTGCAGATATGCACGAGGAGGTTGTATATATGCGCTCTATCCGCGGTCCGGAGCGTGTGCGGGATTGGCTTCAACGTCAGGGATGCGCGGGGTGTGGACCCGGCGCGTTTCTGGGGGTGGGGTGCATCTATGCGCGACGAGGGTCCATATATGCGCTCTATCCACGCTCCGCAGCGTGTACGAGGGCGCTGCGCGTGTTCTGACTGGCGGGCGTGGAGCGTGGGGACGTGTTTCTCGCGTCTGAGGTGGATATATGCGCGAAGGGGTGCATCTATGCGCTCCGAGTCGTTCCCAGCGTCCACTGAGATGACGCGCGTGTCCTGTCGAGGCAGAGCATTGGCTCGACGTGCGCAGTGCTGATCGCGTTGCCGTGGGCGGAGATGATGGTCCCGAGACGCGTTTCGTGGAAGTACGACGCTGGTGGTGGATGTATGCGTCCTGTCCTACGTCCCAGGCGTCTACGGAGGCGACGCGCGTGCCTGTCGGCGTTAAGGGCGCGCTGTGGGCGCGCACATTGCTGTTCGCGCTGCTGCTGTATCTCGAAGTGGCGCTCGAGGCGTACCATCGGGAATCTGCACGGATGGGTCCTGTCGCACGCTTGGGGTAGATGTATGTATGGCCAGGGCGGTGCTGTGGCTCCGGGCGTTAAGGCCCAGAAGGGCATTCTCTATGCGCTGGGGATGTCGCGATACTGCTCGCCGCTCGTTTTCACAGGCTGGAGACCGCCGAGGCCGTCTTCGCCCATGCGGCGGCGGGCCCCCGCTTTCTCCTTTCTCTCTTCCCCTCCTTCACTGCTGCCAGGACGACCGCTAACCCACCCACCCGTAGTCCGCGCCCCGACCGACCCACAACCTTTACCACGGCTCCCGCCCCTACTCGCCGAGTACGCGCGCGAGGAGCGCGAGGGGTGCGTCCTTCACCTTGCCCCCTCCTTCAGCCCCCCTCCTCCATACTCCTCCTCCTATCCTTTCCACTGTACTTCTGCTGACGCTCGTCCTACAGAACCCCCGCGCCCACAATGACGGCGCGCTCCGTCTCGGACCCCCTCCCGCCCCCCTCGTCCTTCCCGCTCAACGGCGCACGGCCGCCGCTCGGCGCGCACCGCGGGAGCATCGATAGCGTGACGAGTTTGCCGCTGCTTGGGATGGTGCGTGGGGTGCCTGCTGGGAATCGGGGTTCGTGTTTTTGCTTGGTTCTCGGCTTGATTTGGGTCTTTCGAGTGGCGAGAGAGTCGGGTTTCCGTCTCGAGAGGATTCTGCGTGCTGGTGGGGTGCGTAGTGCGCGGTGCGACCGGCGGGCGTCCTGCAGGAGTAGATCCTGGTCATCCGCAGACGCAGAGACGGCCTGTGTGTTGCTGTGGCGATGTCACGCTGGGCAGCGATCGTGACTGTGGCGAGAGTGTCGCGCACGGAGAAGTGGCGAACGGCTTGTCCAGCGAGGTGCCCTACAGATGCCTCGATGTGCGTCGAAATGCTGCTCTCCAGATTCGACGGACACTGCGCCCGGGTTTCCCAGCAGTTGTCGGGGTCGTCCTCAATTCCACGAAATAGGATGATTCCACGAAGTAGGGTGGGTGACGTCGCTCATTCGACCGAGTAGGATGGACGCACCGGCTGAAGGAGAGCCAATACATGCCTTCGTCGTCATGGTGCAGATTGAGCGGGGCACGAGGCCACGGCGTGGCCTTCCCGTTCTCGCAGTCTGCCATACGTGCACCGCGGCAGATGGTCGAAGGTCATTGTTGGGCGCCCATCAACCTATGACTCCGCGATATGATGGACATTATCCTCCCTTTTCTGTTCTTGTTTTCGCGCTTCCGCCATATGCTGACGCGTCGCCCTTGTAGTGCCGTTGCGGGTGACGAACCCGGGGGACAGGATGTCCATGTGCGTGCCTGTTCTTTCCGTCCCTTCGCGTTCCCTTCGATACTGCTCTCCGAGGCGCGCTGCATTACCTATAAACCGTATCTACCCGCGTATCGTCCAGCTACCTGCCGCGTGCCGCGCGCGTGATTAGGTGGATTACCTTTCCCCCAGCGGATCCATGCGCGCCTAGATTGCTGCTACTGTATACCTATTACCTTCCCTGTCACTCCCCGTTCCTTTGCTACCTCAGATTCATCGCCTCCCCTCATGCACATACTGACGCGTCTCCCATGCTGCAGATCCTCGAGCAGTGGTACATCGTGTTCCCGATGTGACGCGTAAACTTCTGACTGACTCTGTGTTAGACTCGATCGTCGTCGAAGCCCCCAAGGCGAAGGCGCCGCGCGGGTCACCGTTGCGCGACGGCGTCGCGTTTGATGTACCGGACTCGGAGGGGACGACGCAAGGTGAAAAGGGCGCTACCGGTGGTCGTACGGAGGCTGACTCATTCTTGTGTGGTGCAGAGACGCACACGCTGCAACTCCCGGGGCGCACTGCGTCGGACAGCAGCGGCGCGAGCAGCAGCGGGTCCAGCCGGAAGAGCAAGGGCCGGAAGGAGAAGAAGGCGCGTGTCGAGGAGGGCGGGCAGGAGAAGATCCTCATCGTGCTGTTGGACGAGAAGGACAAGGTCGAGGAGAAGGGCAAGCCGGATGCCGACGCGACGTGGCATGGGTGCGTCGTCCTCTCCAGTCACGCTACGTAATTGACCCGCACCCCCGCGCAGTCTCGAGCGCCGGCTGTCGACACGTTCGGCACGGAAGCCCTCGCCGCCTGGCTCGACGCACGACTCTCCGTGGATGGGCCAGCTCGTGCACCTCGACGAAGACATCACCTATCTAAACACACCCGAGGACTCCGACTCCGACTCGGACGACTCGGACGACGACACGGGCTCGGACTGGGGCCGCCGCGGCGCGGCGGTGCCCATCAAGCATCTCCTCTCCTCAATGGGTTACCTCGCGCCCGAGGCCGCCGTCATGGGCGGCACGCCCTCGCCCTATGGCTCATACACCGCGCTCCCGACACCCTACAACAGCCCCTACGCGGCCGCCGCCCGCCTGTCCGCTTACTCGTCGCCGCAGAGCTCGCCGTATCGCTCGCCGTACCAGCCGTACGTACAGTCGCCGAGCCGCCCGCAGACGCCCCTCTCGTACTACGCGGGGGGGACGCCGCCGATGGGGCAGCTGGCGCCTGCGTGGGCGAGCCCCGGGGGCGGGTACCCGCCGACCAATTATACGAGCCCCACGCCAGGTGGGTACGCGAGCCCGTATGCGAGCCCGGCGGCGGGGTACGCGAGCCCTGCGGCGGGGTACGCGACCCCGGCTACTAGTTACCCGAGTCCCGCAACGGGATACGCCAGCCCCGCGGCGGGATACACGAACCTCGGGGCGGGGTACTCCAGCCCGTACGTGCCGCCGGTGCAGGGACCGGGCATGGGCCGCGGGTCCTTGTTTTATTAGTGCAAAGCTACCGCTGTTTCTCTCATTTCTCTCATCTCTTCTTAGGTCGACTCCGGGAACACTCGCATACATATTCTGATTCTATCCTCCATCGCTATCGTACTCCTGGCACCGCACGTAATATCCCCATCGGTTGATCGGTACACGCATCGTGTTTATCAGTCATATAGCTATCCTCGCTCTTCGTTGTTATTGCTTTCGATATAGTACCCGCACTTGTTTATTTTTCATGGGCTGTATACATACATATTGTACTCAGGTATATAATGGATGAGTAGCATTCTCAGATGTTTCATTGCTTTTCCAACCCAGAGTTGGAGGAATTGGAACAGTTGGCGGTTATGAAAGATTTGCCCTTCACGGCCAGCCAGCCCCAGTCGCTCAGCGTCTTGTGTGATCGCCCCCCTGGAATGGATGTTGTGCTCCGTTGGCATCTTGTAGGTTTATGTATGGCTAACCACCCATATATTCCTACATGTTTTGTCTTCGGTAGACTCGTTGTTCATGTTATGGACCTCGCGAGTATAATAAATCCCCCCCCCCCTTAGTATGTCAGTGATGTTGCGAGTCGGCCTTGAGCTTGCCCAGGGATCAAATAAACTGCGCACCAACATCGTCCGTACTAAGACATCGGATTCAATTTCAGAGGCCTCTAGCAGCTCTGCCATTCTAGCAAGGCAGACTCCCTATCGATCCTATGCGGATTAGACATAATGTATGGCATCTGCTGCATGTTTCTGCATTTGCATATTCTTAGTATTCCTTGAGACAGGTTGATGCTTCCATGTAAACCAAAACCCAACAAGAAGGATAACTGACTTGCCACCAACTTGGGGGTGAGGCCGTGGCGGGGCCCGGCAGTACGAGTACTCCAATTTTTTGTACCATGGACTTGGTAAACCAGAACTACTCTCCACAATTCAATTGAAACTCCAACATCAGGCCGAAACGTGGTGCCGGCCGTCGGAATTTGATGACTTGGAACACAGGCATCCAAATTTACAGCTGTTCTCATAACAATGCACTCTCGAGATTGGGCTAAAATAGTTAGATGCCTACGTCGAGAACTGCGACCACAAAAATTCTGGAATGTGCGAACCGGCTAAGTACAACCGCCGTGAGAAAGGTGCACGTGTCCACGACAAATTTTGGCGGGCAGGACCCGATCGCGCGGTATATGGCCGGACACTGGCCAGTTTTGAGTAGGCATGTTGATCTGATATACAAAAAGTAAAGCCGGCCCAATTTAAGGTGACATTACCAAACTGGAAGGGTGGAGGGCGGCGGGGAAATCTGCCGAGACCAAACAGAGAGACACAGCCACAGGGACTTCAATGCGAACCAGAAGTAACAGGTCCGATCTGTATGCTGAAAGTTGTATGGGACCATAAAGAACACATTCGAAAACAATTTGCACAAAAAGAACCGCATAAGTCCCGGAGAAAGAGGCAAAGCCGAAAGAGCGAGTACTAAGTAGTGATACGACGATACACAGTTTTGGAAACGTACCGGCGCTCGCCGACTGAAACGAGGAAATTCCGAGCAGCAAGGAGCACAAGGCGTAGCGCACTGGATGAAGCGGTCAGCGGGTTTGCGAAGTTGGAGGACTGGTTCTCACAAAAGGGAGCCATTGCAATGGTGAGCCCAGGATCTGAGCCTCGCTTTTATGCAAAATAGGCGGCAGGAGTAATTTCAAAACGGGTCGGTCAAAACTCAGGCCGGTTATCACACGGCTCTGATGAAGATCAATTTTCAGAACCGCCTCAGAACCGACCCTCAGAACCGACCAAAACCGCCCAAAGCCGTCTACTCTGACTGCCCCTATTCAGGAGGGTCTAAAATCCAAAAGTACAAGTTTCTGGGTGCAAACTGGCCGAAAACGAAGAAAAAGGGATGGAAAGTGAACGAAAAATGAGTTACTGTGAACATCTAAGCAACGAGATCCAGAAAAAAAGGAGAGAAAAAGGGAACATGATAGAATATATAAATGAGCTATAATATTTGCACAGGGGAAGGGATACATGGCCTCTTGGGAGTGCATATGAAAGGGTAGGACCTATGTATCCTAACAAGTACCAAATCCAGGAGGGGAAGCAGTCTGAAAAAGTAAAAAGTAAAAGGAACAGGAAAAGGATCCTTTTTCAAAAATGAAGGGTGGGGCTCATTTTTCAAAAAGGGCCCTTTTTCCATTCTTTTTCTTCTCATTTTTGGTTCCCTCTTTGAGAAGGAAGACAAAAAGGAGGTAAAAAGGAAAGAAAAAGGGCTACTGTGAACAACTCTAATATTTGGCTACCGTGTCCATCAGGAAAAACCCAATTTGGTAATTATCGGATAATTACCGCCAATTGTCCACATCACCTGGTAATTCTTGGTAACGGCATATTCGAAGGTAAGTGGCACATAATATCCCATATTTTCTCATGCTATATTTCTTCTCTGGCTGGCCTTCTCGGGCAAAGTACCTCGGCGCCGCAAAAGACAATCCAGTCAAGGAGGACAAATCAAACAGAACTATATTATGGTAATGTAGGCATGCCGATCCGACCACGAACTGACATAAAACTTGAGCATCGTTCAAGAACATTGTTACTGGTCCAATCTCTGGGTGCGACAGGCCCAAATTCCGGAAACAGGTGGGTTAGTCGGACTGCAGGCAGGTGGCCGATACATCGAGCATTTCATTCGAAAGGCGAGATCCAGAAACATTATCAAGGAGAGCCAATGGTTGGGCCGGGCGGATTCCTATCCGACCACCAACTTAGCAGACTTCCGACGCGCCGTGGGGAATCCGGTGCGAATGAGGCGGACATTGAACTCCGTCCAATTCTAGGTGAGAATCTGAGAGGCGAGTAGCCAACAAGAAGCCGATGCAATGGAAGAAACACAGCCTCCAAGTTTGCCGAGTCTGATGCCGCACATGTTTTTCGCCGTTCTGGGTCACGAGTACTTATGTAATCGTTTAATCAACCGAAATGAGGTTTCAACGTCTGCTTAAAAAGTGTCCCAATCTAAGTTTGTGAAGAAAATAGGGGCTGTGCTATTGTTCATAGTGGCTGTGTTGAAATGTCTTTAGTGGCTGTCCTTTAAATCTCTTTCACTTTTTGTGAGTTTAATAGTGGCTGTGTTGAGGTCTCATAATCTTTTACTCGAGTCTCGTATGGGTTCGATTCTCTCAAGTGGCATTTTTTTTTCATAGCTGCGTTCCGTAGAGAATTTCAGTCTGAATGAGATTCCAATTTAACCCACATAATCAGTCTGGTGCTCTGTGATGCATATGCACTTCCATCTTTTAAGGTCCCCACTTTTTAGTGGCTGTGTTGAAGCCTTTTTAGTGGCTGTGCTTAAATCTGCTTCAAACTTGGTGACTCGTTAATGGTGCGCGAGGGTTCGAACCCGTCCAATGCATTTATTTTTTGACAAGGTACACTAAGTGGACAAAATGATTGACTGGTGGGTTTTTCGTAATTTCTCGGTGCTCAGTGCATGTTGTGACATGAAATCGAATATGGGGCCCTTGAGAACGGCGAGCCCGACATTTGTTCTCTACTGATTCAATCAAAATATTTTGATGCGCCATCAGTACGGCGGAATCCAAAAAAACCTGATTTTCCAACTTGAGCTGTGATAGTTTTTGGAAAAATCCAAATCAACCAGATTGTAGTCCTGGGTCTCCCTTTGACGTTAGCAAGTCAAACCATGTAAAAATATACAGGGGAATAGCCGCTACAAAGCCGCAAGATGGCGAAAATGACTAAAAACATCGCCAAAATGGCGAGTTTGCAGGCCATCTAGCGGCGGAATCCCTGTATATTTTGGCATCATCCAACTTAAGGAGCAGCTCGGGGCATCCTGGGCTACACTCTGGCTGTTTCAGATTTCCCAGAAACAAATCACTCCTCAAGTTGAAAAATTGGGGTTTCTCAGATTCCGCGCTAGTGATGGCGCGTCAGGGTATTTTGATGGCATCTGTAGGGGATGAATGTCGGGCTCAGCCTTCTCAACAGGCTCATATTCAATTTTATGTCAAAAGATGCAGTGGGAGCAGAGGAATGATGCAAAACCCATCGGTCAATCATTTTGTCCACTTAGTTGGAAGCTTGCTCACCAAGTTTCCACAAGATATCGAGAAGGAACTGGAAAGACAATAAGACCCGAATGTGGATTCCAAGAAGCAGCCGTAAAGACGATACAAGAAGCAGGAGGTGGTGGAGTGGAGGAAAGAGACTAGCTAGTGTGACATAGCGTAACACGTGAGTAAAGCGTGTGATGTGAGCATAATCACAGAGCGGATTTACATTAGTGTATTGATGGCCCACATATACAAAATGATGCACATGTGCAAAGTTTTGCTTTCCTGGGCTCAGTTCTGAACCAATTCGCTTGAAATAAAATTGGAGATATGTTTAGGGTCCGTATGGACGCTATTGAATTTACGGAGCCTACGGGGAAGATTTGAGTCCAGTATAAAATGAAAAAGGACATTTTGATCACTTTGCATATGCATGTTATTTTCTCATCAAAAAACGAACTGCACTTCGGCAACTCTACTGCTCTTTCAATTTACCCATCAAAAATTAAGGCACTTTGAAATCATCATTTAGGTATGATGGAAATGTCTCGCCCAAATGCCGAAGCAACCCAGGCTTCTATGTACTGAAGCCAAAGAAGTTGCATCCAAAAAACTTTGCATATGTAGGCGATTGATAGTAATTGGAACATTCAATTTCAATCCTCGAATGCACGTCCTACACTTGTGCTACACAGTCCCCAGTTTTCTCTGGCTCAACACGGGCATCAGAATCCCGACCCTCTAAGTTGAAATTTTTGAGTCGGCCAAAGCACTCTTGGGGCGGAATGTGTTGAACGCAGCATGCAATCAGATCAACATTTGGCACGGTACGCAGCGGGGGCTAATGGAGAGCAAGTGTGGGCAGCTCGTGGCAGCGGGCTCAGACATAGCAGTGCGCAGGCAGCCATTCATAGTGTGTGCACATCACATTTAAGACACAACTATCGTGCGCGGCCGCCCGGCCGTGTGCGCGATGTCCGCTTGCACATCGTCAGGCAGCAGACAGCAATGTGGCGCGCACGATTAACAGCGGGGTGTGCAGGCTGCATGCGCTGATTGCATTGCCCCACGCCAGCACTTTGTATTTTGCTGCGCTAAGCGCGCTAGCATTACTTGGGAAATATTTACACAGGGACACATCTCATAATTGAGTTACCCCTGCTACTTCCTGCTGAACAGGATAAAAGGACATAAGTACGAAGTTTTGCCGGGCAGTGCCACGGCCTCACCCCCAAGTTGCATTCCAGTGGTCGCCGCTTCTAGTCCATGGTCTAGCACCAGCCTTCATGTCCCGTATCCCGTCGTATAACACATCATTGAAGGCAGCCGACTCCCCGATGTCCGCAATTCTTCCCTCCAAGCCAATTCCAGTACTGTTGCAGTCCTATCAGCCCAGCCGCAGAAGGCTCCCCAGCAGCGTCAGCTCCTCGTCGTCTCAAGCCCCAGCACAAAGTCGTACTCGCACACTTTCCCAGCGCCATTCAGTCCCGCGAAATCCACCTCTGTAGCCCTCAATAGCAGCAAGCCAGCCCCGAAAACTGTGCAGCAGTATTCAACTTTTCAACGAGGTTCCGGGTTCTTTCCGCGGAGTTCGACCGCAGATTAAAGTCGTTGCAGCACCCCAGTCGACGTCATATCGGTTGCCGCGAAGATTTTGCGCTTTATATTCGCGGTCAACGGTTAAATCAGTAATGAGCATCCATTTGCACCTCACCTGTATTCCACCGTTTCTTGCATATTTCTTCTCTTCATCTCGACGGAAATTCGACGCCCGCACGCTACGCATATCCTACGACGCAATATTTCAGCTGGGAGGATCCCCATTGCGATTTGCGGCAAATATTATAACACACCAAGTTTTTACCCGTTTTGCCCCGTTTGTTTCCCATTCGCCTCCACCTGCACTTTCCCCCGCCATCGAGTGGTTCCGCCGTCGCGTAGCATACCCGTTCGTGCTGTTGCCGTCTTCGGGGACGATCACAGTTTCAGTTTCAGTTGAGAGGAGATGAATTTGATGATGCATCTTCGAGCGCCGAATCAGCCGAAATGCCGCTGCCGGTCCGATAACTCCCGAGCCTAACACGACCACATGCACCGTTCAATACACGCCTCAAACGTGTCTTTCTGTATAAACCTCGGCAACGTACTACATTTTCCTCCAATATCTCCGATATTCTCGTGTCCGTGATTCGACCCTAGCAGGCAATCCATCCAGTCGGCCAATCAGCTAAATACTTAATCCCAGCAAAATCCCAGGGAAAACGAGGTCGCGCCGGGCATCGTGTGGCTACAGGATGCTCGCCAGATATTACGCTTCCCCCCGCTTTGGTCCAACTCTAGTCTCAAAATTAGCTAGGAGATTTTAGCAGCGAACTCCGGGTCGCGAATCCGCCAAACATGACATGTGTATGACTCAGGCTTGACGCGCACACTTTGCTCTGGGGCCTAGGCGCGACCTCGTCTCCGCATCGTGTTAAGGAATTTCTGTATGTCTTCTGCATGGCCCTCGTGCATTCCCTGAACACTGTTTGCCCGCAACTCGCCGTCACTCCGAGTCGTTGCTCCCAATCTCGAGACTGAATATATGATTTGATCCTGACTCAAGATGCCCTCCAGAATCCCTCAAGGATCAAGCTCAATACAGCAGCAAGTATTTTAAGCGGCTCTTCGATATGTTGGTCTCAACAGCGTGGCACTTGATGTGGAACATTCGAAATGACCGAGTCTTGAAAGAAAACAACAGATCTTGAGATACACAATAAATGGTTGAAATCCGTCAACTCCACCCTCAAGCGAGATCGTATTCTCACCAACAAATATAAATTTGGAACACTTGCCTGCGATAAAGATCTCGTGCTCAAAACATGGAGTGGTCTACTTCTAGATGAAGGGTCACTGCCGGATGATTGGACATATATATACTGAGGGGGTATACAGCCAATGACTTCACAAAGTGATACATAGTAACGGGATAGGATAATATACTGCGGCTGGAGTCCGACACTCTTTTATGGTTTCGTGCGTAACAGCATTTCCTCCCTGGACACCTTCCCCGGCAAGAACTGGAAATTTCCGGTAGACCAAGCAGATGAACTTAGAATGCTTTGCGGACCGAGTGTCATTATCCCAAACGCTCCAAAGGAAAAAAAAAAAAAAATTAAGCGGAGCTTAAATAAAAGGGACTACGGCCATCAACGGCATCACAGCCCTACACCGGCAGGTTCGACTTCAAGATATCGTGACACGCTGGAATGAAAATAGAAAGAAAAAATCACATCAACTCCGAAGACCATGCGGTAAATAAATTGCACCTGGCTATGCAGGGCTCGGGGAAAGAAAAAAAAAAAAGTGCGAGTTTTCCGGGCCGTGCCGCGGCCCACCACCCCCAAGTTGATTAAATTTCCAAGTTGATTAAGGTGCGAATTAGTTAGTTCTTCTGAAAATTGTGAAATAACACGAGAGGCATCAAACATGACCGTACCCGAAAATGAAAATTTCAATGCAACGACTCGGACAAGTCACTGAAGTCAAAAAGATGCAATGAATGAATCGCATCAACGTTTGCGCAGGGTGGTGGTTCGAGCCGAATCGAACGGGCTACGGAGGTAGTCGAGAATAATCCAGGATATCCAGCGCAAGCGCGGCCACTCCGTGTTTGAACCGATCTAAGAGGGTGTGAATGCGTGAAGATGGTGGTCTGGAGCGTGAGTCGCACATACCGGAAATAACAGGGTCTTAGTTTCGGTCTGTGGAGCATCGCAAATTTCGTAGGATCATACTTTCAGCGTTTTGGAGGAACTCGGAGCCGTGCGCGCAAAGTCCTGGCAAGAAAATAACATGATCGAATGGTAGAGGCGGTAAACAGGGCTTATCAAAATTCGTGCCACGCGGGATCTGAATACGCAGCGCAGGCGGGCCGGTCCGCGTTTGAATCGTTCTTGAAGATGCGAGTCTTTCGTTTACGAGATTTCAGGCAAGCCGCCGTGGTTTATGAAGGGGAGACGAACCGGGAAGGCATGTCTTTCTCGGCGCGGAAGGAACAAGGAAACTTGGCGTCTTGTATGAGCGTTTCGAATGATGGTGGATGAACGGAAGGATGCGCCCGCGGCGCGTCCAGATCGTTTGCCACTCAGATCCATTCGAGCAGAAGCCTTGTAGCCCAGCACGCGGTTTCAAGTAGCGTCGAATTCTGTATCGGGAGGCAGACTCGGAGCGACGGGTTTGCGAGTTATCATCTGAAGGGGGCTCAAACCGTTGCAAATTGCTGCTTGTCGTGGCGCTAGCTAGCTAAAGAAGCATACAAGTCGGAGATCTTGACTTCAACCCGATAAATTAGAATGGATAGCATAGCATGGTGGTAGGAAGAAAGTTAATGCCGTGGCGGCAATCGCCGATCAGGCTCGAATCACGACCCGCGGCCGGCAGCAATTGCCGCTGCTTTCAAAAATTCAAACCATGACCTTCAGTTCTAACTTCTGACGTCCAGTAGCGTCCAGTGCAGTGCGGCGAATGACCTTAGATGAATATTTGGAGCCACGCGAGCTCCGATTCCGGGGCTTTTTCGTTCTGCGTCCCCGCTTCCCATTCGCCTCGGAGTTCCTGACTCTTTTTCCTACCTTTTTGTTTCTTTTTTCTCACAAGGAACAGAGCGAGGGGTGGTATATTGGGCAGTGAGTTCTCCGGCATCCAGAAAACCTGAAAGGTTGTTCTCTCGTTGGTCATGCCTTGCATTTACGCACATTGTACGCACGCGTCCCTTTGAAAAAAATTAAATGGCGACGTACATAGCGCGGTGCCGCCGGCGCGGCCAGTCCACTCTGTGAGAGTCGGATTTAGGCATTAGATAAGGAAGGTCCGCGGTCGTGACTGCGGGGCAATGTAATATTGGATGGATGAATATGAATATTTGAATGGTGTCACAGGCCTGATCCGTTTCAGAGTCGAACATGCTGGAACGTTGAACGATTGAAGACAAGGTGACGGTTATTGGGGCCTGAGTACTGCCAATGGGTGCAATGTCGAATGCAGGCCACGGGGTCCAAGGCGCGCGAACCGAGAAGGCATGTCTTGCGAGCTGCCCGTCGCGAAGAAGGACCCTGGAGATGGGGCCAGAATCCAAACCTGAATTGGTTGTGCTCACCAAGGCGAAGAAAATGAGATAAACAATCTCCGACATATGGTTCGTGCCCGGATCGAACGGGCTACCGCACTACGTAGTCGCCGATAATCCCGGATACTCAGCCACTCCGTGGTTGAACCGATCTGATGGTGCGTGAATGCATGAAGATAAGTCTGGTTGATATCGTTATCCCCGAAATGGCAATTAGGTCGGAGCATTTAAGTTGAACGATGGTTTTAAGGCGCCAAGTTGTTCAACCGGAAGATGTGCGACCTGAACGCCTGGCGAGATGGCTTGGGGGTGCTTCATGTCAATTTGGCGCAGAAGAAAAAATGTACTAGCGTCCGATCGAGTCGAACGCGGCTCCTGCTGGGTACTTACTGTGGACACGGGTTATATATTTGAATCACGAGTGCGGAACGTTCCGCGTGAACTTTCCCAGGTATGCGAGTCGATTTGCGAGAGAGGGGGAGCTCATAGAGGTTATTCGCTGTGGAGCGGAAAGGACTCGGAGGGAATACAGAGTGATGCGTCCGACGATAGAGCGAGTCAGATTTCTGCTGGATTCAGGTAGGATGAATTTACCGGAGAGAGCGAGGGAGTGTTAGACGGCGCCGTGGTCCAGCAAGATAGTACGAGAGTTGGAATTACAAGAGGGGCGCACGGGTAGTTGACCCATGCTTGAATCTTGATTGAAGATGCGAGAGCTGAATTTCTGGCGGGATGGAACGCCACAATCAATCTCGTGAATGATTTTACGGGTGGGACTCGCGCATCGGATTGTGTCGGTGCGCCGACGGACGTTGTGAATTTGGACGGGAGATTGGTTTGGAGTCACGGGTTGAAGCAGACTGAAACAGAAGAAGTGAAACTACCATTTCTGTGTCTGTTGCGCCTCTCGATGTGTATTAGACATTGACGCGAGCACGTAGCGGAGCTGAGCTGTGGCAGTGAATGTCCTCGCCTCGAGATACGGCTTCACCACCGGGGACGCGAGCCGTAAATATCCACCAGGCGGCCCCGCGATTAAGATTCCTGGCGTCGATCATGGATGAGTCGCAGCAGAATCGCCGAAAGGGTCGTGCACCCGCAAAGAGATCCTCAACAACTTGTAGCCGGGCCCAAAAATCGAGGCACGATCGACGAATGGTGCGTGCCCGAGTCGAACGGGCGCCTGATACGTTGCGGGAGCGGACGAAGAACTATACGGCAGTTGCAACTTGAAATGATTTCAAGTTATTAGAGAGGGATTCGAAATACCCGGAACCATTCTGGAGAGCTGTGAGTGGTAGCTTTGGGCGGGAGAATAATGCCCAAGAGGAAGCATCGTGGCCCGCGGGAATGGCCGTGGTTGGCCGTGGTGTGGGCTAACGCAGTCCGTTCGAAGGAGAGAAAAAAGAGATGCCGGGATGCATGGATGGAGGAAGCCCTGGGAGAACGTCGGCAGCGAGTAGACGGCGTTCGCTGGAGCGGAAAGCCGGGGAGTATACAGAATACAAATGATATGAAGAAAGAAGACGAAGACGAAGATGAGGAGCGCGGGCGCGGAGCGCGGTGGGAGAGTCTCGGGCGCGGGGTTAGAGGGACAGGCCCGAGTCGTAAAAAGAAGAGACTAGGGAATTGTCGACAGCACGGAAACGGACGGTGTGCGATATGGCGTAGCATTTGTGTTGCTAGTGAAGCTGCGGGAATGGAGTTGACGTTGAAAGGATCAGGTAGGCGAGCTTTAGCGAGCCCAGCGATCAGGACGCGAAGCAGCCTGAGCGCGAGAGAGGTAATATGCTGGAAGTCGGGAGACTAAGCGGAGCGGTAGACTGGTAAGCTGGTGGGTGCTCAAGCGGAGGGCACGAAAATCAGGACTACTAGAGGCGGACGAACAGATACGGACTTGAAGTTTGAGAGCAGGCCAGACAGGGGAGATGGGGGGCAAATCGATCGGGCACGCACTGCGGTAGAGCAACGGGAAAGGGACTCGGAAGGAATTTGAAGCGGGGGATAGTACGGGTGGAGCCAGCGCGAGGCAAACGGGCTCCTGCCGGAAACTGCTAGTGGGGAAGACGCAGACGAGGAGAGACGAGGAGCGCAAGTGCCGCGTTTGAAGATTTGAACGATATCGATTGTAGCTGCGCGCTGTTGAATGACTCGAGAGTGCACTTGCAGCGGGGGTACTTTGCGATAAGACCAGTGAGGTACTTGATGCAGGACGGTGGTATCGGAAGGCCGGGAATCGATCGAGGTACCGTACGACGTTGGTACGACGCGACGGAGAGAGATGCGGATCAGTGCCATCAGTGATGTGTGCCCGCGGCGCTGGCGGGACCCGCTGACGGGCTCGTATAGAATGGTTACGAGCGATCCCCGACGCGCCCGACGCGGCGCCGCGACCCGTTCGCCCCGCGCACGTCGGTGGCTCCACCCCGCGCCCCGCGCCCCCGCGCGCGGCGTCACGAAGCCCCGCTCTCATACGAAACACACCCGAGACCTCGATCCGCTGGAGACTGCACGTACATGTCGTACAAGACCGCTGCTAGCTGCCCCCGCGCTCCTCCCGCAGCCCATCAATATCGTCATCGCGCCGACTGGCAGCCCCTGCGCGCGGCTATACGCGCGCCCCGGCCAACATCCGCTGTACGACATCAGCGCCCCGCCCACGCCCCGCCGAGCCAGCGCTGCCACGCATGCGCCGGCCGCATTCAGCCCAATGCGCCCCAGCAAACCGCGGCGCGTCTGCGGCCCCGCGCAGCGATATCCTGCGTCGGTGGCCGCATTGGCCCGACCACTTCATTCGCGCCGGCGATTCGCCCCAACCATCACGTACCGCCGCCCGCTGCTATTAGTATTACGGGCCGACTTGTGCTGGTAGCAGTGCGCACGATATAGCTCCGCTCGCCACCACCGTGACGCTACACTGCCGCGCCCCGCGACGATACGCGCATGCCCCCCGTCGCGACTACCGATCAGTAAGTTTTGTTTGCGGCCCACGCGAGACTCGCTGACGGGCGCGTATAGAAGGTTCACGAGGCCCCCGCGCCACGAGGCTGCACACGTCGGTCGCTCTGGATCTGCCCGGACGCCTCACGAGCCTGACGAGCTACGAAAGCCCAGTATGAGACGGGCGAGCTACCCGCCCCGCCCCGCTACTCCACTCCCGCGCTAAACAGGCTGCATGTCGACGCTGCACCCAGCACAGCAGGAGCGCGCACCGACGTCCCGCATGTGCTCGCTAACATGAGCATGACCGCGTACATGCAGATGCACGCAGACGCGTTCCTGGCGCGTGCGGCGCCGCTTGTGCCGTCGGACGAGCGTATACGCACGTGGTAGGCGGCGGGCGCGGGCGCGGGCACTACATCGACGGCTGCACCGAGCAGCGACGCGTACAGACCTACGAGCGCGTTCCTGCGTAGTCGCGCGGACCAGCTCGTGGGCGCGGGACGCCGACGATGACGGTGGGAGCTTCGAACTGCCCGCGCATATCTTGGACGCCCGCCGCTCGCGGCCGTTCACGCGGGGTAGCAGAGCGTGAGCGGCGAGGAGCGCCGGCGGCCTACATCCGACCTCGTCGTCACCCGCCCCACCGTGCCTACCGCAAATGCAGACACAGACGCAACCCCACCCCCAGCCGCAGCCGCCCCCGCACCATGAGCCTCAGTAACCACCACGCGCGCGCGGGGTCGGGGGATGGGCGAGGTGGCAATGACAGCGGTGGGCGGTTCGGAGATTGAGATAGACGGAAGGCAAGGGGCGCGCGAGAAGGAGGAGGATAAGCGCGCGCCGGAGCCGAGGCGGCCTGTCTTTTTTGAGCGTTAGCGGAAGTTTCCGTGAATATCTTGCGTCTACTCGTTCCCCATTTTTGGTTTCTTGCTCTGCTCCCGTCTTGATACATACCTCGCTCTGCCTTTCTCGTACCCTCATTTCTTGGACACTACCATCCCCATCGCATACAATACTGTATTGAATGGTATCGTCCCTACCCACCTCGGATTCTGATACCGACTCTGCGGCGGATGGTCCGCATCTGCAGTTCTTAAGGCCCTCCCCCCCATGCGTTTCTGCAGACGCTGCTTGTTTGATTCGGGGCGAGTCATACACAAACTTGTATCAAGTTTACTTTGATTTTATCTTCGAGTACTTCATCCTGACACCATTCAGAAACCGTCAAAACACGAGCGCTCTTTTACAGCACTTTTCATATGGATGCGGAAAATGGAATTTTTTTCCAGTTGCTTGGTCGTGTCTGTCAAGCCCCTACCAGTTTGCCGCCCCGTTTGGAGGGTCAAAACGGATGGACATAGCCACCGTGGACATAGCCAGGGAAATAGCCACCCTCTAAACCGGGCGGCAAACCTGTAGGAACTCAAGCCGACATTCAAATATAATATCCAATATTCTCTCGAACCTGGACTCACGTATCACTGATCGCATTCATTTAGGGCTTGCTGATGAATGTGCCACAGCGATTCTGCCTCGGCGTCTGTCCGCTGCTGTATACGGCCGTCTCGATCGGATGCCGGATAATCGACCTGGATTGCTGTGTTTCAATTGCAAAAGGGCACTTGCGTCCTCCGAGTCTGACAATATTAATGTGAATATCGCACTCGCCGACCCTGCACTGCGCCTTACTGCCTCGGTCTCGGATTTTCACCGATCAGTCGCCTCGCTGACCGCAAGAGAGCAGAGCTAGGCGGAGACAAAGAGAAAGAGAACTTGAATTCCTGTGTTAGCGAAAAACCGAAAGGAACCTTGAGAAATGTCGGCGTAGACGAGGCTGAGGAGGATCCGAGTCCAGATCCCACCCTCGCGATCGTCATTCGGATTCTAGCAAATCCCAAGTCCTAGGGTTAGAATTGCTTCTCCTCGTTTCTTGATTAACAACTAAGGCACTTCATGATTGCTGCTGTGTCTACCAGGTCCATCGAAGAGATCAATCCCGATCCAACGCTCATCATTCTTATTCCGAAACGTCTCAAGCTCTGTATTTACTTACCAACGCGATCGACCCCTCTTTCTCGATCAACAACTAGCCCTTTCCCTCTATGTCCGCCGTCTGATTTTTTTCCTCGCCGCTGCGGTATAGGTCCACAAGGCCCCCGGTCACTACCTATTAGGTTCGTCGGATTTTGTCTCAAGATTTTCGTTGATTTACTCTATGAAATTTCGGCCGGGCAGCCTGATTTACTCTATATCCGACCGACCTCTGGTAAAAATGTCATTTTTTTCTCCTAGGCCTGATTTTCTGCCGTAGCACCGCCGCAGGCGCTCTGTGGCTTGCTGTGCAATCTACTGGCTGACTAGCGCTGACGAGCGCTGACTGACACAAAGGGTTCTTGGGGGAGCTCAGCCTCATATGCTCCAAAAAAAATCTCGCGCTTCGCGCGATTTACTCTATTTCGGACCGACCTCCCGACTTTCGCTCCTGATTTACTCTATTCGCGGCCCGAGGTGGGCGTCATTTTGGGACCTTGATTTACTCTACGGCCGACGAACCTAATAGGTAGTGACCGGCCACACCATCGGGTTTCAATCGAGTGTCGGATGTCGGACCTTGATTCCGGCTGCAAAGCTTCCTCACCACACTTACCCCTTGCGTTGCGTTTGCGCGTGGCCAATGAATAATCGTTCGAATTGGGGGCCATGCAGAGAGTACACGCATCTAAATAATTCCGAATATTGGTTCTCGTTCTGGGATGGCGAGTGACGGAAATTTCAACAATGCTCTGTTCACCTTGGCGTTTGTGGATTTGTACCACTTCCTGTTGGAGATTAGCAATCCAGCACAAGTCCGACGCCAGCCCGAGGATGCTGAATAAATGCTGACTGATGCGGAACTCGATGGAACTTCCCGGAACATGCAGGAATAACTGGGTTTTAGTATAAAACAGTACCTACAATAGAGCTCCTCATGAGCTTGTAACCTAAGGCCTCACGGCCAAGAGTGATATCTCACTAGGTTCACGAGATAAAACCAACACTTCCAGTGATATGATCATCCAAATATTTGAAAATTAACTCGTTAGGGCCAATAATAAACCCCTTGTAGACAAGTTCAGGTTTAATAACAGCAAGTTGAACAAATGCGGATATCAACGTGTTGGGGTGCTTCCTCATTGCCCATGAGAGAAGCCATCATCCACGCCAACGACCTTCCGGTGCATTTCGATTTCGGATGAGAACCGGAATACTTATTCCCAATATCAGAGCCACCGATGCGGAAGAAGCACGCACACAAGGTCTTGACGCAATTTGGTACCGTTGAGGAATGGAAGCAAATGGCCCGAATTCGTTTTTTCTCTCTCTTTTTTTTGGCGCTGAAAGACGCCATTCTGGGCAAAGGGATTTTGACGCAACATTGACATGGACGCATGCAGCGTCAATGTCAGCGTCAGTCTGCGTCAATCAAATTTGCGTCACATCATCACATGTAGGGCTCCAACCGTTTTCGTGTATAAATGGTTTTACACGGTTATAACCGTTTTCATTTTCGTTTTATTTGAGGCCAGGGCTACACGATAAACAAACTATTTTAAATGGTTTAAACGTTTTATTTCTGAGCCGGCCCCAAGCAGGTAACTCGGTACTACAAGCTCGCCGCACGAACTCGTTTCTGGACAATGTGTGTAGGGCACACATTGAGAGGTTGATGTGACCTTGCTGGGGGAACTCGAACGCTTTTGGGATGCATTTAGAACTTGCTGTGGCAACCCAAACACATCATTGCTGTGGTGGAAGGTGAGAAGACCGTTGTGAAAATTCAACTACTGACATCTATTTCCAGGAGCACGAACACAAATTTCCATTGCTTCGAAGCTGGCACATGATTTTCTCGTGATCCCTGGCCCTGGAGTCTCCATTGAGCACTTGTTCTCAAAATAACGCCACTTGTGCCAGGATGCTCGTGGATCCTTCAAAGCCAAGACCATAATGGAGACAATGCTCACCAAAATGTGGATCAAGGTTGGGTTCATGAAATGTGCATCGTTGGACTGTGGCAGGGGGTAGTAGTTGGCTGGTTCGATTGGTATTTGTAGCTGGACCAAAAATACCGTTTATAAATAGTTTTAAACGGTTTTTAAACGTTTATTAACCGTTTTCATGTAATTTGACCGGATCACTACACGAAAACTAAATGATTGGAGCCCTAACTAATCACATGTTGAACTCACCTGAAATGCCCTCCGTGCCCTCTTCTCTGTGGTAGGCACCTAGCAGTAGCATTGCTACATCCTTCCACGTCGTAATAGCCACGAAAATCCCCCAGCATGGTCTTCAAAAACTTGAAATAAAACTCGGTGCAGCGTCAGTCTGCGTCAATCTGCGTCAATCAAACAGCGTCAATCTTGTGACGTATGCAGCGTTAATATGTCGCAGCGTCAGTACCGGCGCTTGTCTGCGTCAGTCAGCGGCACTCCTGCGCCGTAACACAGCGTCAATGTGACATGCTAGCGTCAATATTGCCGCTGTCTGCGTCAATTATTTTGCTGTCTGCGTCAATTTGGCGTCAATGTTTGTCCCGTCTGCGTCAATGTTGCGGCTCAATTCGCGTCAGTCTCCGGTACTCTCACATACATTCCTAGCAAAACTCTCACAAAATTACCAAGCCACTTTACTCACCCATAGTGGAGTCCCCGCTCCCACTCTACCCACAATTATCGCTGGAACTTTACCACGTCGCCGCCGTCACATCTCTTCGTTGAACCAAAGTTGAACTCTCCATGTTCAACTTCAACTCCTCTACTTGCAACACTTTCCAGAGCTCAACCTCGTCAATTCTGACTGGACCACATGCAAATATTCGCGGACTGCGGCCGCAGGTTGATATCGCCTCGGTGAGTAGTAACACAGCCACTCCGCAACATTCGTTCTTGCCATCTCAATCACCCTCCAATAAATTTTGAGATAAATGGCTTAAACGATACAGGTACACACTTCGGACACCCTGGTGATGTTCACACTTTCGTGTTGTGGATTCTAACCGAGTTATTCAGCACGTACCGGTCGATGAGGAAACGGTGTTTGAGGCATGCCTGCTGCATTAGGGCCGATATTGTGTCAATTACTCCCTGAGATGTTCCCAGTAGCCCACCCAATTCAAGTTAGTTGGAAGAAACCCTCAGTAAACGTGGTTATATTGCGCCGTGCAAGGTGCCAACCAAATATGATAATTAATGAGCAGAATTTAAAACCTCTATTCTGGTGAGGAGCATTTCCCACCGACAAAATTAAGCAAAGATATTTTGACGCATGCAGCGTCAATGTATGCGTCAGTCAGCGTCAGTTTTATCTGTGTCAGGTATTGAAATCACCTCAAATTTCGTAGTGCCCTCTGGGATAGGCACCTAAAACGAGTGTCGTAAGAATATAACGTTGGCCGCAACAGCGGGGAGAGAAGAAAAATGGTCTAGAAATTAGCTGCGTCAGAGATGTCAAACACGAAAATATTGCCGCTATGTCTGCGTCAATTAAGGTGTGACGCAGCGTCAGTGTGACCTAATTGACGCAGTGCAGCGGCAGTGTCTGCGTCAATTTCAAATTTTGCTGCGTCAATCTGCGTCAGTTGCAATGTTACAGCATCACTTTCCCCCTGCCCCGCCATTCTGGAGGAAATTTGAGTCACAACATGGGTGACGTCAGGCCGAGCGGACCGAAGCTTTGGTTCAACTTCAATCGAACTTCAGTGACCCAAGAAAAGCGCCCAATTTATTGTAAAATATGGTGCGGTGCAAGTATATTATACAGGTAGCTAAAATAGTTATTTTCGATTGCTTTAAACGAAAGGGGGCTCAGGTACATTAATGTGGGCATTGCGCAGTTTGGTTGGAATATTTGTCGGACACTTGCTCAGCTCTTGCCCACTACCGAGTCGCTCGATGGGCACTCCGTCATCGTCCCGGGAAAAGACTCCCCCCCCACCCTTTGTGAAAAAAGATGAGATGGATCTGTGGCCATTACAAGACCACATACCAGGGGGCTCACAAACTCGACCTCTGAAATCGGTCCCGTGTGTGGACCGTTGCCGCCAATGTCGCCCATTTGAATCGTATTTCATCTGTTAGGTACAAATTTGTCGCGGATGTACTGCCGCATGTTGAAAAATGAGTACGCGCTGTGTATATGGGCAATATACCCACGTCGCAAGCATGCTATTCGTGTATAATGGGAGGAAAGAATAA
This sequence comes from Mycena rosella, assembly GCA_029378255.1. Classification (NCBI taxonomy): domain Eukaryota; kingdom Fungi; phylum Basidiomycota; class Agaricomycetes; order Agaricales; family Mycenaceae; genus Mycena; species Mycena rosella. Next base: position 9,361 of record JARKIE010000155.1, on the reverse strand, counting down.
GCAAGCAAAGTTTTATATATAACGAGAGCCGCACATTTGCTATTGGGGGCGAGAGTTAAGAAGAACCAAAATGTGTTCGGATATGCTGAGTTAAGTTGCAGCACTACGTATCATTAGAACAGCCCACAGAAATTGACGAACCAGAGCCATCGTGAACGCCGAGGAAAGAGCCGTGAGCATACCGCGGTTCACAGCGTTCATCATCAACGCGTTCAGCATGCTTTTGGTTCTGATGCAGGTATTGGACAAAAGGCAGTAAAGTAAGATCCCTAAGAACACATACCTCTGCATTCCACTTTTGTTCCGCGCCAGGAGCACGCACAGATACACGGTGATAATGATATCGCAAGCAAGTGATGCGGCAGTTTGAAGGGTCGTGATAGCCTGATGGTCGAAGAGAAATATCGGCTCAAGGAGTTACGGAATATGTAAAGTTGTACCTTGGTTTTGTCGAGGTTCAAGTAGGATCGAATCTGATACTTGGGCACATTGGTCAGAATAAACGTGGGAGTTGGGAGGAACATACGACCAGATCGTTTGTCCTACGCATATGGCTCGTTCATTTGGGCCCAAATGAACCACACATATAGCTAACATTTTTCTCTCTGGAACATACAACCACCTCTCCAGAACGACACGCCAGACTCGCAGAACGACAAAGCCAAGGAAGAGGGTCGGTCATCTTGTTCCGACCGTCGAGTACATATACGTACCACAACGCGGGTCCCCGGCAGCCAATGCGTAGGTAAACTTCTATTGCTTCACTTCCGGGCCCGCCTCCGCGACTTCAAGTTTCTTTTCCCGCTTTGAGCGGTGTGTACTCCCAGCACTCCAGTTTCCCCGTTGGCGTCAAAGTTAAACCGCGTTCTGAACTCTGGAGGTCTCTTCTCCAAGCCGTTACAGGTCTGACTAACGTAACACCAATTCAGCCCTCGGGGTTTAGGCTTTGCATGGGATTTTCTCTATAAAGACAATGCTTCCTCGACTCGATTGTTTATTGGCATCGTCTCTCATCTTCAGTAATTCCGGGGTGTCCTTGGACCTGTCTTCACTCATAGCAATCTCAACATCTCTTATCGCCTCCTGTGCCTGTGAGGAGAGACTTGAGCTTGGCATCGACCAGAGCAACCTCCTCCAGAGATTTGAGCTTGGCGTCGACCAGAGCAATCTCCTTTGATTGCGACGACCTCTCGAATCTCGGTCTTGCACCTGTCAATAACTCAATGGATTGAGTGAAATCGCCCCGGGATTCCCAGGTTGCAGCCATTGCAACCGTGCACTGCGCGATTCGTTGGTGCACTCCCATGCGTTTGAAACCATCCAGGGCAACGGAGAGGAGGCTGAGAGTCGTATCACTGTCTCCAGCTGTGGAAAATAAATCTATCAGACGTCGAAGTGTGTTCATTGTTCCAAGTTTGTTGGACGTTCTGACAGCCCAGGCAACACAAATCCCGTTCCACCGCAATTCTTCAACGCAATTGGTCATTTGATGGCTGATATCAACCAGCTTATCCGTACGGAACAATGCTCGGATGTCCGGGCGATCATCTAAAAACGAGGGCAGAGATTCCTGGAAGACGGCCTTTGCTGAGGTCAGGTCACCTTCACGGAGTGAAAGATCAGCTCCAATTATGTCGCATCTAACGTGGGCATTGAGGTACCCGACGCCGCCAATGTATTACGACCTCGCAGTGGTTAATAATTTCTGGATCAGTTCCGCGTCCACGTCCATTGCGATTCCAATCTCTGCCAGATGGGCGTGAGCCATGATATTGTCGTAGGGCCGGTACAATTGTTGACTTTCAATGACCTCCTCCAGCAATATTTTCCCATCCCGGTATTCGGTCTTTTTCAAGTGCAACACAGCCAGACACAATATCTCCGAAATAGAGCGCAGTCCATGGCACGGTATTCTGTGCCTGTCTGTAGAGCTGAGCTGCTCGTTGGAAGTCCCCATACTCGGATCGCATATCTCCTTCAATCAGAAGAGCGACTCCATGCGTGAATGCATCCCCGAGTATTTCTGCACATTCTTGCGCCTGTCTTGTGTAGAACAATCCCTGGAAATGCTGACCCATTGTGTCTGATAGGTCTGCCATCCTGAGTAAGCCCTGACCAGTCCTCATAGGTTGAGGAGTTAGTGATTTGGGCAGCAACATTGGTTCAGATCATTAATTGATCGCGGTTGATGGGAGTTGACATGGCTTGCTTAACGGTGTAACTCCTCAATACATGAGCGCCGGGGAGACCCAGATTTTATTATGTAGATGCCTTGTATGTATCTCCGTAATCTGGTCGAAGGGATTTACGCTAAATGGCCTAACGGTTCCAATAATAATTCTTTTTGTCCGTTTCGCCAGATAAGGGAATTCCACGTGACGTTTGTCGAGGATGGATGGGGGATACCTTATAAAATTTGGGATATGACCATTTGTTTCCAGGCTATAAGCTAAATGCCCAGCTTCCCCGTCTGCCCAGCTACACCACCAAATTGCCGGGAGCCGGGTTCGATGTGACAGGATCAGCTTTGATTGATCCAACCGCCCACATCTTATTGTCCCCCACGCCACCCCCCATCAATCTGGAGAATGAGCCCGTTGGACAGCTCCGGTGGACATCATTGTTCGATGGATCAGTGATGCAATGCACGGTGAAAGATGGCCACTTCTTCTGCTGTCACCCATGTGGAAACTCCGAGCCCTTGCTGATCTCAAGGCAGATCATTTTCACTGTGGAATTGACAAGCATCCCACATGATATTCAGCTGTCCCCACTCCGCGCTCCAGATAATACAATATTATATATTTGGTAGTGTTAATACAAAGAGCGAGCTTGGCGGTGATTGTGGTGCCTCAATCTCTCGCACGGTACACCGTACTTCGGTTACAGACTTATACCTGAAAGTTTGCTGATGGGCTGTGTTGGAAAGATCCGGTAACCACTCCGAGACGGGCATCACTGTCACTGTCACCGTAGCATAAAACCAAAACATTGATCTTGCCACGTCGCCATCCTTCCTTCTTCTCCCCCACCATCTCCTACCATTCCTCTCAACGCATACATGGATTCTATCTTCACCATATTGCCACGATGCTTGCCATGCCCCACACCACTGCCTTCCCCTTCCACAGCTAAAACTGCCCCCGCAACAGATCTGTACCAGTCTCTAATTGCACGTCGCTCTGAGTCAAGACACTTTTGCCTCAAGACTGGTACCCAGCAAATTTGCTATCAAGATCTTATTGTTCTTTCCTTCCTCCACCCACACTCTATGTTACCTCTCTTCTCCCGTATGCCTAGCAAGATCTCGCTTATCAAGATCTCGCTCGTCACCTTATTGCTTCTATCCATGTTCATCAACCTGTCAAGTTGAGCTTATGAATATACCAAACCTGGACTGCTGTAAATTGTGCCTGCCATCGCCTCGTGTACTTTTTAGTTTTATGTAACTATATAGTTGATTGAATTCGTAATTGTTTCTGCCCCCTATGTGATCTTGAGTGCACTAGTATCCTGAATGGCCATGAATCAGGCAAAGCAAGACTTTTGGTAAAGGTGCTGGTTAAGGTGTAAAAAGCTGTGGATTTGGACGAGTAGTGGCCAGTACAACATGTAATGAATGAACAATGGAAAGTGTCAATCACAGATGATGGACACCCTGGATCACAGACATCAACTATACGTGGGACCCAGCTACTAATGGAGACATGATGGGTCCATTCCAGACCAAACATAGATACCGCGTGAGTTTCACATGGCGACCAGCTCAGTAAAGAGCATCAGCCTGATGTCGTGGCCACGTTGTTACCACGTTGAATAATTTTGGCGGTGTAGGTGGCGGCATATAGTAAAGGGACCTCAAATGTCGGTTTGTACCAATTTCGGGAAATTCCGGCCAAGTCATCGAAAGTTAGCCGCCGTTGATGGACGGTGTGGACACCGATCTCGTGATTTCCTTGATACGCAAAACGAGAATGCCCAAGAACTTGATCAGTTTTGCTCTGATTCACAACATCAAGTACTTGTTCCCCTCTTACGATGCCTGGCTTTCCGTTGATGTAGTTACCTCAGCTGCGCCGCCACCCTTATCCACGCTATTCGGCCGACAACCTGCGTCGCCAACGCGAAATCAACTGCTGATGAGAGCTACCCACCGGGCCATTGCGCAACGCTACTGCCCCGCGGTATTTGGGGGAAATTTAGGGAGCATAATACCTCACTTTGACAGGTATAGGGATATTTATTGAAATTTCCTGCCGTGCGCTGCCATCGCTTACAGCAAAATGTCGATTTTCATGATGCCGACGACACAAATGTCGGGTTTTCAACGATGGCACTCAGAAGTGGTCCAACTGACTCAAATGCATTCACAGCCTTCCTCCGAAACTTCCTGGAACTCATTTTGTCCAGCCCTATCCTCTGGCTGCCATGCGACACCCGTTTAATCAGCCATACGGCCGAAACTGTGTGTAGGGCTCCTAACCCTCACCTTGTTCTACCACTTTCATGCATCCCATGTGGCATTTAAAGGTCTTGAATAGGGCATTTGAGTCCCTCGGACATCCTTAGATATTGGGTCCCCGGATGTATGGCCTGTAACCATGCATTTAAACGACTGCCCAGGTACCCCGTCAATTGCCTTTTTTGGAGTAGCCGCGAAAATAAACTCCCCAAGCAGTCAAAGCCTGACGGAAATTCGTACAAATAACATCAGCCTGTTCCCAGGATGCCTGCCTTTCATTTAGAGGCCTCGGATCCCCAGAAGGCGCTAAGTAAAAGCCATCAAGGAATGAAAAGCATTAAGGTGCCCAGCTTCCCAGCGGTATATAGTAGGTGATGGTTCATACGAAAGGGATTGCACAATTACTTTACCGAGGTTCGGTGATTGCTTCAGCCCGAGATGAGATGCAATAATTGACACGAGGTCGTTGCAAGTGGGTGAGGAATGGCAGGAGATGAAATGCCGATGTTGATATACAGCGGAGACTTCAGGATCATGCAGGGCTGCAAGCGCCAGAGCTATTTTCCCTACTCCACCAGGGCCCAAGATCGCGATGCACGCAGTGCCTTTGACCAGGCATTCCGTGATATCCTGGAGTTCGGACTCGCGCCCATGAAATATTTGAGGTTTCGCGAGGAGGACAGCCAATGAGTCGGTACTGGATCGCAATGATAAACACTCGAATTAAAGACAAGGAAGTGAGCCACAATACAAACCTGTTTGCATCAAGGGATGCTTTATGTGTAGTCTGCTCATTAATATCACTATTCTATTAGTTTCAGCTGAGTTGGTGACCGAAACGATTGAAATGGAACTGTCAGCCTGCAGCAGCGCCAAAAACTGCTCGTGGCGCACTCCAGCATCGATGTTCATCTGAATGGCTCCCGACAACATCACGACGTTAGCTTTCACCTATCATAGAAAGGTATGAATATGCTGTGTAGCTTGACCACTCGCTGTACTCACTTGAAACATTTTTGCACACTCGTCCAAGGCGTTGGTACATTGTTCCAGTCGATTCTTGTTTGTTGGTTTCAATAGTGATTTCAGTAGACCCATGCCATCCCGTTGCTTAAGAGAAACAGAAATTTCTGGAGTATTCTGAGGTGGCGGAATGAGGGAAAGGCCATAAAATTATAGCGCCCACAAATGCAACGCACTCTTCAAAACTCGCAATATCATGGAGAAGTTTGGGTGGAACAACTCCGTCGATTTCAGAATTGAAAAACAACTGGACGATGTTACAAAGGATTGCATGAATGTTATCAACGATTTGGATTCGTAGGCTCTCGTTCGAACGCGCTGTCTATTCAGATATAGGGTTCAGTTTCAGAGTCCACCTACTTCAATCATATTCATAATCCCAACGGAGAGCGTCGCTGCAGGACTCAGCAGAGGCACCTGGTACGTCTGGGCAATCCCTTCTATGGTGAATACCATGATCTTCGTGTATCCGATTACACAACCTAAGCGACTTGCAGACTGCATTAAACTCGGGGTCAGCTGATCCTATCCTGATATTGAAACCTGAGAAAGACCCGGAGGGAAAAAAGCTGAGGACCCGAGGGAGGAAAAGCCTTTATGCTGCCATTTCGCAGCAAATGCTAACACAGTGAATCCTGTCACCGGGGGCAAAAGCCAGCGCATGCGGAAATGACATGCGTCAAGCGCATGTCGTTCGCACTTGGTCGCATCCTCGAATCAGTGATTGACAAAGGTGTCAATCACCTCTTTGGCACCTTTTTTTTCCTTTGAATTTGCCCAGGACCCCTGATAATCCCATCAAACACTTGTTCCCAATCCCAACAAATTTTGTGAAAATTTTGCGTTTCGCCTGTGTCAAATCCCAACAAAATCGCCTCAAAATGGTGGGCAGGCCTGTGGCAGATCCCGACAAAAAAACTGGTTGGCGAGAGAAAATCTTAAAAACAGGCCCCCCGGCAACCCCCCGGAGCAAAAATTTCCGTGATTGCCGCTGATTGCCGAGTGATTTTGCCTCCGAGGCCTGTGCCAATTCCGATAAAAACAGCCAAATTCTGGGATTTGAATCCAGACAAATTGTCCATCTTGCGGAAGAGGCATTTGGTGGAATTATCAGGAGTCCTATTTGCCCCGAAAAACAAAGGTGCCAAAGCGGTGATTGACACCTTTGTCAATCACTGATCTGAGGACACGACCAAGTGGGAAAGTAGGCCTCCCCACGGGCTTGCTGAAGAAGGGAGATTATAGAGGCCCTTACATGCCTGGAGAGACGCCTGAGATCAGGGAAGAACAACGAGCCCCCAAAGTCGTAGATTGACCAAGAATTGGTGGAGAAAGAAGCGAAATGGCGGCTCGGGGTTAAGAAATTGATGTTCTCACTCTTTGGGCCGTCATCAACCGCGTCACCGCTTACCACTTTCGCCTGAAAATTGGCAGGGACAGGCGACATAGGTTGTATTCCACCCCCTGGGGACAAATATGACATATGAGTAAGTATCTAGGCTTATAATTGACAAGTGGCCAGCTTCCTACTCTGGCCAGGATCCCAGTCAGAGATAGTAAGTTGTGTATTTTTCATCAAAGTTAAGAAAATAATGTTATAGTATTACCCCCATAAAAGTGCCGGGCATGGGAAAGACTCGTACAACGGGATGCGTCTTGGAGAAGCCCCAATGAAAGACGCAAAGACAACTCACATTCTCAAAGACATGCAAGATATAGCAAAAGCAAATGCATTCAAGACTAAAAATAAAAGAAATTCCTCCGAGTGGTGAGGCCTTGAGCCCGGTAAAAGGGAAAGGCCCTAAGTTAACTAGCGGTGAGTGATGTGCCAAAAAAAACACTGTTAGACGAGTAGATACTTGAGTTGTGCATTGGAGAATCAAAGATACTCTCGAACGTCGCAAGGCACATGCCGCTCGATGGGTACTATAAGGAAAGAAAAGGGGCAGATATTTTGAGAGTTCGCTGTGCACATGTGAGGAGGCGCGCTTGTCGATGGTGAGTGCCTGTATGGGTCCTTGAGCGAGCATGTGATTGAAGAGCAACCCCGCCAGCTTGAGAGTTCCACCATTGAGGATTGATTGAGGAAAAGTGTTTGGCCCGGAAGTTACTTGAAGGATCTTGAAACAAAGGTGTTGAGAATGGACTGGATGGCTTTCGAGCTTTGATGCGTATTGAAGCTTGAGAATGTTGATGACCGCCGCAACTGTTGATGTAAGCACGAAGACGTGAGACCACGATGCGTGAGAGAACGGGACAGAGGCTGCCCCGAAGATCCAAGTGCGAGAAGTGAGTGAGGGAAGGGGGCTTTGAGGCCGGAAGTTGAGGCAGACAGGGAGGGGGCGGAGGAGGGAGGGTCAGACTTATGACTGACGAGGAAAAGGATACTGGATTATTTCGTTCAAATCGACACGTTGTAACTAATATTGGCCATTGTCTCAAGCCCACAAAAACATCATTCTCCTCGTGCCGTGTATTACAGATGCGTCCGGAATCAAAACTGAGACCAGGATTCGCTGACCCGGTCGCAGAAAGTCCTCCTGGAGTATAGAAGCTCCTTTGCATGTGCGTTCCGCACCGCCAGGGAGAGAAGGTGGTTCGACCCCACCCGTGGACGTCACAACTTTCCTTCGAGCAAATATATTTTCTTTTTAATTGTTCAGCGTACGCAATCCTTTCGACCTGTCGAATGGAGGATTTGCGGACTTGCTGTTGCAGATGCAAGATCCAAAACAAGAATTCACAGACCCAGTACAGAAAGCCAGTGAAGTCCTTGTGGAGTATGGAAGCTCCTTGCTTTGTCGGAAAAATCGGATTTACCTTATCAGGGGCTGACGAAACCTGATCGACTGGTCAAAGCTGACAATTTGGGTGGGGCAACATATCAGTTATGGTCAGGTCCTGGTCAGGTCCTGTCAGATACCCCCTCAAACTCAGTGAAAAAAACAGGGTAGCACTGTGTTGAAATAACATTTGTTTCTTACTTTCAGGTTTCTCCTTATATTCTTAGCATATATACCTACACTTAACATTTATATTCAACTCTAATTCCTGACTTTAAATTGGCCACTACCTTAAAACCTTCACCAGAGGGTCAAAAGATTTTGAAAGATGCGGCAAAATGTCCTGATCAGCCTTCGTCAGGCTGATCAGCGATTATAATCGATTACTGTCCGCTATCAGCCCCCCCGGGAGCCTGATGGGCTGATTGACCTGATAACCGTCCATAGCAATGCCATTGACGGTCTCCAGCTCATAGGAATTGAGGATGCGCGTTTTGATGCGATGCGGCTCGGACCACCGAACGGTAAGCTTCCTATCATTGCTCATGGTGTGTATGAGGTCGCTCCGATAGACTTGCATGAGCTGTCCACGCTTGAACGAAACGATGCCGGCAGCTTTCCGCCCCATTGCGTACGTGATGCGATTGGCGTAGCCGTCTAGCCGCTGTTGCTCGACGTATGCCATATGCACCACCGCGTCTTCTGCCATCAGAGCTGTCGCCGCTATTGCGATCGGTGTTGCGGGCGTGTTAACCACTTTACCAAAGAGCAGCTCTTAGAGCTGCGCACTGACAGTGGGCTGCCAATGCGTGGCGCCCTCTTCCGGACTGATTGCACCTCGCCCTCGGCCAAGGGCTCGCTGGCAGTCAATTATGCGCTCAGGAGTTGGCGGCTGCACCTGGTCAGTGTAAGGGTCGGCTTGGCCTTACAGTTGCTAACACTTTCCTCTGCCTGGATCTGCTCCACCGCCGCCGCCATTGCGACAAAGCCAGCCATTGCCCCTGCATTTGCTGCCGCCTCCACATCAGTCAGCGGCTTAAACTGCTGCGCTGGTGCAACGGGTGAGTCAGCTGGGCGCCCCCAGGTCGTGGCG